>JZKD02S1856775.1:35691-50988 GCA_000966675.3 Picea glauca | reverse complement strand
TGACATAAATAAAATAACATTACTAATGTAATATGCCATAATTAAGGGCTAATGAGCCAATGTTAGGGCTTAACAGTTCAATTCCCTCCTACAATTATGAAAACCTTTTGTAGTAAATCATGTATTCAATCTATTATGTTAGAAATGTGTTCCTTGAAACATCATTATTTTTATGAACTCATACATTCATGCTTACCTTTAGCTATAATATCCACTCACTTTTCATTTGTATTCTCCAAGGATTGTTTTATTTTATTAGTCCCTACCCTTTGGGCAACATGGACTTATAGTAATCGTTTTTTCATGGTTGTATTATTATGGCACGAAAACCAAATAACTTAAGAAAGTTTTAATAGTTCCATGCACATTTCCAAGTCGCTTTTGGTTTTTAGGATAAAGTTTTAATTTGGAAGCCTTATTTGGCCTCTTACCGAGGCACACTCTTACCATATATTAGCTTAAAAGAACTTTCAAGTGCATATTTGATCCCATAATGTATTAACATGGATTAATGCTAACTTTCAAGTTAGCATTAATTCCCACAAGATTGCTCTAAATTTTTTTTTTTTTTATTTCGCCTAAAAATAAATATTTTTCGTCGCAATTTCAACGCACAACAGAAATCCTGTGACAAATTTGCTATATAAACCAAGAAAATTTGTCGTCGCAATTTCAATGACAATAAAAATTCCTGCGGCAAATTTGCTATATAAATTAAGAAAAGTTGTTGTTGCAATTTCGACGACAATAATAATCCTGCGATGAATTTTCTATATAAACCAAGGAAAGTTGTCGTCGCAATTTTGACGACAATAAAAATTCTTGCGACAAATTTTCTATATAAATCAAGAAAAGTTGTCGTCACAATTTCGACGACAATAATAATCATGCAACAAATTTGCTATATAAACCAAGAAAATTTGTTGTCAAAATTTCGACGGTAATAAAAACCCTGCGACGAATTTGCTATATACACCATGAAAAGTGTTGTCTCAATTGCGACGAACAATTGGTTTCACTTAGTTTTCCTATATTTTCATATAGGTGATGATATTTCTTTTTTTGTCGCAATTGTGAGAAGTTACCTATGGTCGTCTCTCTTGCGACGTTAATTGAAGTTTGTCGAAATTTCCACATTCCATGATACGACGTTTGAGAGACTCAAGATTCATCGCAATATCCATGACATAACGACGTAAGAGCGTCAAAATGAACCAAATTTTCTAGTGGATGTACATCGAAGGAATTCATGGGAAGTCCTCCAATATACATCGAAGAAAGTAACATGAAATGCATCGGTTCTATCAAAGTGGATGGAGGAAACTCCTTCGATGAAATCAAAAGAGTTAACGTTAACTCCTCCGATTTCATTGAAGGAGTTGCAAACAACCTGAGCGATGGAAAATCTCATCGGAGGGAAGAGTAAGAACTCTTTTAAAGCTTATTGGAGGAGTTGGGAGGAAATACTCTAATGTACATTAGAGGAGTTCAAGGTAAATCCTCCAATGTACATCGAAGGAGTTTCGATTAACTTTACTAAAATTTTTAAGACTTGTTTTGGAAGAATTTTTTAAGTGTTTACTTTTTTGAGAGATGTAAATTTAGGGAAGTGAAATTTGAATGATGGGATTGAGAACTAAGTAAATAAACTGCTGGAGGAGCTTATCAAATTCAATAATGTAAGGGGCTCCATTTTTTCAAAGAAATTTACAAATGAATTACAAGAAAAATGGAGGGTTGTAGTGCCTAGCACAACACATGGAGACACACTAGGAGAAGGTTTGAATCTCTGTAAGATGGTATCCACACATATTTTCTGGGAAGGGTACATTATCATGCATATCCCAAGAGAGAAATAATAGGTCTCTTTTGTGGCCACAACACCCCCCATAATTTTCTCAAAAATTAAAGGGGTCTCCTTATTAGTTTTGGTAATGTCACCTTGATTTGTTTTTGGTTTTCTATCTCTATTATTTTTTATGTCTTGTTTGTCCTTTTGATGTTCTCACCATCTTCGTCTCATTGATATCTTTCCATTGATATGATTGGTTTGATTTGATTTTATTAAATAGTCATGTAAATATTTTATCATTTAGGTGATTAGATTGGTTTTTCATTGGACATTATTATATCACAACTTGGTTAATTATTGATAATTGTTTTAATATGAATTCCTCATATTCACTTTGTTCTGAAGCACGATTATGAGAAATATTTTTATCATTCAATAATTAACATGTGATTCTAAAATAGGGATCAATTGGTTGATTAAAATTTGCCAACAATTGAGTGTTTATTAAATCTTATAAAATTAATTTCCTCAAATTTGCAAAATATTCCCAAATATCAAAATATAATGTCCAATCTAGTATATTTAAAATATGTGATATCAATTAGATTTTATTTTCTTAATTGATTTTGGTTAATTAAGATTTGGAGATCTTGTAGTTCACATTTTAATAGGTTTTTGTTATTAATTTATTTTCTTTTTGTTATAGGTGTCTATTACATATATGGAGTTCAAATATAGTCTCCAAAATATTCCAAAAATAATTCATTCAATTAAAATTATTCATCTCTACAAGGTGTAGTTCTTGGGCAACATTAAATGGAAAATTCATATCAGTTTCAGGAGGCTATCTTCCAACTTTCATTCCAAATAAACGGTGAGGGATTTATTCAAACGGTTGAAAACCCACTTCTGAAACAAGGTCAATTACCTTATCCTAAAAGGATTCACCCAGAATCTCAATCGTTTGAGATAAATCTTATTAGAAAGTAGGCGGATCAGATTTGCTGTTACGACCAACTCATAGGAATAAATTTTGGAAGTTGAGTTCCGAGCGATTAAAGAGGACGGTCGAAAAATCACTTGTAGAATGGGTCGATTTAATTCTCATATGGGAAGTTTCCTCATAAAATTAATATTTTTTGAGAAAGATTACCAGGAAGGAGGCAAAATTTCCCAAATATGCTCTTACGACCAACTCACGGGAAACAATTTTTCAAATCGATTTACGAGCGATCAATGAGGAATCTCTTCAAACGGTTGAAAACCCACTTCAAAAACATGCCCATTTACCCTCATAGTAGGATTTGAGAAGAGGTTAAACTGGTTGGGAGACATGATTTTTTTTTGGGCAGGTTCTTTCCATAATTAGTATTTTGCAAATTCTGTAGTTGATTTTGTTTCGAATTATGTGGTCGATTGATGAGAAATTTTTTGTTGACTCAAGGGAGACTCGACTTGAAGAAAAGATGAATGTATAAAACTATGTTTATTCAGGTTGTATAGGTACTCCATATGTGAAACTTGGGAGGGAAAATTCTGCAGGAAGATACTTTCAATGACACTATTGTAATAGAGAGATCTTTTTTGTAGAATAGGTAGAGTTTTGATCTCTAAGAGGAGAGGAATTTGCAATATTGTAAATTTTATTCTTGAAAGAGTTCAGGACTCAGAGGACTCTATGACAACTTTTGGAGCTAATGATAATAAGTTTTCATTTCTTTACACTGTTGTACTAGATTTGCAGACTTAGTATTATTTCTTTGAAGATTGTTTTCATTTTCGTTTAAATTTTGTTTCATTAGTGTACATACAATTGATATGAGCACTATTTTTGATCTCATTTGTTTTATGTTAGTGAATGCTTTGTTTAAAACTATCTTTGCAGGTTTGCACAAGATTTGAACCAAGATTTATTATGATTTCATGGGGATTAGTTTGTCATGACTAATAAATATTTATTGATCATTTTCAAACTTGTCTTGATTTCCTTTATATTGGATTAAAATGAAATACTTCTTTTGTTCAATATAAATATCACAATGAATTCATTTTATATGATTGTATTTTGGTATATACATGAGTTTTTTTTAATAACTATTTGTCAGAATTATTTCATTGTGTATTTTCTTGAACAACCTATGAATACTTGAACTATTTTGATAATTTGCAGGTCCATATTAACCCCAATTACAATTACATTCCTTCCCTCTTCTTATTAGATACTCTTTCTCTTGATTAGGCATAAGGCTATCCTTCTCCTGATTAAGATAGGTTTTTCTTTTCTTCACTCACATATTAGGATTAATCTGCATTTTCATTTAGGTTAAACTCTTTTCATTTATTTAAGTGTCCTTACGTAGGAGCAAGCCTCATTGTGGCTAGACTGAGCCATGATTTTAGTCATCTTAAGGGGATAATATTTTTCAAAGTAATAACATATAGGTGATTCCTTTCCCTTCAGTTTGTTAATAATAATAATCTACTATCATACACTAACAAGCTGAAGGCCTTGTACATAGACAATTTTAAATACAAGATAACTTAGGCTAAATTAACCTCATGCTAGTCTTAAGAGAAGGGCAAATGGACCTATAAACCCAATCGGAATCACCATCCCAAACTGAAATGGGTCTAATTGGGAACCTAACTAGGTGATCTCCTTGTGATGTTGAATATGGTCAATTTTGCTCATCAACATTTTTGGCGCTAGATGGAAGGCGAGACTGAAAAGATGGTTCACAAAGTCTTTTGTTTTTAATTTTTTTTTTATTTTCAATGACTTCTTCCCAAAATCCTATATGGAGATGTATTTCAGGACGAGTATCATGTATCACTCCATTAAATATAGTTAAAATATTATCAAAATAGTAGTTTGATGGTGAGAGCGAAATTGCTGCATATGCAAATTTTGATCAATTTATTCAGAATTGTATTTCTCATGATATAACTAGACAAATGTGTCATGTGTCAATTACCTTATCCTAAAATTATTTTCCCATAATCTCAACCGTTTGGGAGAAATCGTATCAGGAAGGAGGCGGACCAGAATTGTTGTTACAACAAACTCACATGAAACAATTTTGTAGGTCGATTTCCGAGTGATCAGAGAGGAATTTCTCAAAATTGTCAAAAACCCACTTGGAGAATGGGTTTATTTACTTCTCACATGAGTTGTTTCCTCAAAAAGTTAATATTTTGGGATAAATATTATCAGGAAGGAGGAAGTATTTCCCATATTTGTTGTTACGACTAACTCACGGGAATAAATTTTTTATGTCAATTTACGGGCAATCAATGAGGAACATATTCAAATGGTTGAAAACCCACTTCCAGAACATGTCCATTTACCTTATCATGAAAGGATTTGTGAAGAGGTTAAACTATTTTGGAGATATGATGTTTATTTTGGGAAGGTTCTGTCCAAAATTAACATTTTGAAGATTATGTAGTTGTTTTTGTTCCAAATTCTATGGCTGATTGATGAGAAAGTTTTGGATGACTTAAGGGATATTCAACCTGAAGGAAAAATGAATGTATAATTTTTTATTTTTTATTCAGGTTGTATAGGGGCTCTAGATATAAAACTTGGGAGGGAAAATTCTACAGGAAGATACTTTCAATGACATTATTGTAACATAGAGATATTTTTTGTAGAATAAGTAGAGTTTTGATCTCTGAGAGGAGAGGAATTTTCACTATTGTAAATATGCTTCTTGAAGGAGTTCAGGACTTAGAGGAATGTGTGAAATTTTTTGGAGCTAATGATAATAATTTTTCATTTCTTTACAGTGTTGTACTGTATTTGCAAACTTATTATTATTTCTTTGATGATTGTTTTCATTTTGGTTTAGATTCTATTTCATTAGTGTAATGAAAATTGATATGAGCACTATTGTTGATCTCATTTGTTTTATGTTAGTGAATGCTTTGTTTAAAATCTATCTTTGTAGGGCTGCACGAGATTTGAACCAAGATTTATTATGATTTTATGGAGATTAGTTTGTAATGACTAATAAATATTTATTGGTCATTTTCAAACTTGTCTTGATTTCCTTTATATTGGATTAAAATGAACTACTTCTTTTGTTCAATATAAATCTCACAATGAATTCATTTTACATGATTGTATTTGGGTATATACATGAGTTTTTTTTATAACTATTTGTTAGAATTATTTCATTGTGTATTTGTTTGAACAACCTATGAATCCTTGAACTATTTTGATGATTTGCAGGTCCATCTTAACCCCAGTTACAATTACACTCCTTCCCTCTTCTTATTAGATACTCTTTAGCTTTATTAGGAGTAATGATATCCTTCTCCTGATTTTGATATGTTTTTCTTTTGTTCACTTTCATCTTAGGATTAATCTACATTTTCATTTAGGTTAAATTATTTTCATTTCTTTAAGTCTCCTTACGTAGGAGAAAGCCTCATTGTGGATAGACCGAGCCCTGATTTCAATCATCTTAAGGGGATCATATTTTTCAAAGTAATAACATACATGTGATTCCTTTCCATTTAGTTTGTTAATAATAATAATCTACTATCATACACTAACAAGATGAATGCCTTGTATATAGACAACTATACATACAATATAGATTAGGCTAAATTAACGTTAGGATAGTCTTAAGAGAAGGGTAATTGGACCCATAAACCTAGTCGGAATCACCATCCAAAATGGAAAAAGGGTCTAATTGGGACCCTGACAGGGTGATCTCCTTATGATGTTGAATACAATGAATTTTGGCCATCAACAGTCCCATAACTCATATTTTGATGAGATAGAGTTTGGATGATACAAAAGAAGAGGTTAGGACCGTGCCTCAGACCTTATTACCTTTCGATGATTTCTTTTTTCATATAATAAATGACTTAAAGGGATGCATAAGGAGTATTATGGAGAACAAACACCAAGAATGTTGAAAATGCAAGCTATGGTGCATCTCTATGGTGTTGCTCTGCTACCAGCAAGCAGCCATAGCCTCGACAGAGTCACCCTGGTGTCACAAGCCTTTCTCTACTACCAGTGAGCGTACATAGCCTCGAAATAGATTCTTGCATGTCCCATGTGATATGTAATTACTTTCCCCAATACTTTACCTTTTATAAAATTTGATTCTCTTTTGTTTAGAGAGAGGTGGATGGGGGGATTCTAGTTCTCTTTTAAAGGAACTAGCGATGATACTTTTGATAGTGAGATTTGCTAAATTGACTATAAATGAGTGAAATCCTTGAGTGACACTCTCTAGAATACTACATATGTATCTCCTAAATAATTTCCTTTTAGTCCACACAATATGACGACCTTTTCTTAGGTAAGACCCATGGTTCCTTGCTTCATTGTGTTATTCTTGTATATTGGTGAGCTATGTTCCTCTACTAGATTTGACTTGGGGTAGTTCATAATAAAGCTATATGATTAAGATGGGATGTGTCTAAAATCTAGGTCACAAATTTATTATGCTATTGACACCAAATGTGCTATGATTTAGAAGCATAACTAGAACTATGCTATCAAAAATTCAAGAAACCCAAGATGATAGTTTTCAAGAAGAAAAAAAAAATATCTAAAAATCGAACAAGCTAGAAAATGCTGGAAAACAAATGGAAAAAAAGTGGAAGTTGAGCAAGAAATGAGAAGTGAAAACCAAACTTTTATTTATGTACAAAGGAGGAGCTTCCCTGAAGGCTAGCTGATGTAGTGCTTGAGGATATGTGCATTAACAGTAAGGAGGTCAACTTCCCCTTGAATATTTTTTAATCAATAGGTACCTTGGCCAATATTCCCTTTTATAAAATAGGGCCCAAGCCATAATTGTTGGAATTTGGAATGCTTCTCTTTATATTCACGTGGCTTGTCCCATTTGAGGAATAAATCCCCAACTAGGAATTATTTCTCATCAAAAAATTTCTTATCAAACCAACGCTTAACGATATGTTGATGAGTTTCAAAGTTGATTTTAGCCTTTGCACGATTTTATTCTAATTTCAACAAGGTATTGATACGTCTTTGAATGACGAGACATTCTCTTCCTCGAGACTATTGGATGAGTTGTAGGGAATGAAGGTAGATATTCGAGGGTAAAAAAACTTATTTCCCATAAACAAGGAAATATGGGGAAGTTCCTATGGAAGCCTTAGGAGTGACGCGATCATCCCAGAGGGAATTTTATAGAGCATTGTAACAATTTCTCTGATGATCAACTACAATTCGTTTAAGGAACCATATTAGGTTCTTGTTTGTAGATTCAACCAAGCCATTACCCTGAGGATAATGGTTGGTTGAGTACTTCAAAATAATTCCATTTTCCAAGGAAAAATTAGGTAAATTTGAAGATGAAAAATAATTTGTGTTATCAAACACTAGAGAGTTAGGAACTCCAAACCTCGTGATGATGTATTGTTCAATAAAATTAATCACTACCTCTTAATTCACTTTGATCAATGGTGTTACTTCAATCCAACGTGTAAAATAATCAGTAGTGGTTAGGATATACCTATGTTTCTTGGAGGAATGGGGATTAATCTCACCACTTATGTCCAACCCCCAATGTTCGAAGGGTTATTTAACAAAAACATGTTGGAGTAGGATCACAACTTTATACTCTCTTTATGCAACTTTTTGGCATGCTTCGCAGCTTCATGAATATGCATGGGCATATTTGAAAAGCATGGGCCAATAATATCCAACTCTTAATACTTTGTGAGCTATTGTGTCTCCTGAAAAATGGCCTCCTGCTGGTCTGTCATGCATTTCCTTAAGGACCTTATCAACGCCTTGCTTTTTGAGGCACCAAAGAAACAATCCATCATAGTTATTTTTAAACAGGATGCCATGTGCAACTGATATTGTAGGGATTTCAATCTGATTGATCTTTACTACTTAAAATTAAGGTGATACAGGGTTGTGCCATGTTGAAGGTAATATTTGAGATCGTTATAATATGATTCTTCAATAGATGGAATGTAAGGAACTTATAATGTATAAATTGTTGGTTCCTCTTGCCACTCGTCCTCCTCTTTATCTTTATCACCAATATCTTGTGTCACTAGTTTGCAAAGGCCTTGATATTTCACAATTTTGGATGGTTTAAACTCCATGTCATATTCTTGTAAGGACGTCATCCAATTACCTTGTCGCTCTCCTAGCTCTCTTTGGATGAAAAGAGACTCGACCTTTGGGTGAGGGATGATAAATTTCATGTGATTCTTTAGAATATAAGGTCTGAAAGGTTTGATTTCTTTATGGACAAAAAAATATTTCTTATCCACTGGTGGATAGTTAAGATCAACACCTTGTAGTCTAGTGCTCATGAATGCAACTAGATATTCATCTCCTTGCTCATCCTTCTGTGTGAGCACTTCTGCAAGGGAATGATCAGACAAAAAGGTGTACAAAAAGAAATCCTTGGTGTAATATGGACTTCACAGGGATGGGGCAACACCGATGGTGTATTTGATATTCTCTAATGCTTTATTCTCCATTGGTTTCCATTTAAAATGAACATCTTTCTTAATCATTCTTGGAAGTGGTTTAGCAATTTTGACAAAATATGGAACAAATCTCCTTACAAAATTGATTTCTTACTATGCGTAGTAAGAAGAACAAAGTAGAGGAATAAAACAAGAGAATAAAGAGAGAGAAAAGGAAGGATGATATCCCGACGTGCTAAATATAGAAGGATGTGCAAAATCAAGAAGAAAAACAGTCAGAGTGAAAAAATGTCATGCAAGCGTCAAAGCAGGAAAAGTAGCTCGGATAACAATTTAACTTGAGTTGTAATGAATTGTAATAGGGTTTTGGGATGAGAAAAGTAGGGTTTTAAGCCCTAGAATTCATGCATAAATATGTAATGCATTGGGAGAATAAGGGTTCTTCTCAAGTGGTACTATGGAGTCTATTCCAAGCTGTTGAGAGTTCCTATCATTAAGGAGAGTGATAGAATATGCTAAGAAGGAAAGAGTCTATGTATGGATGTTCAAGAGATGATGCAGAGGGAGAGAGAGGCTTGCACTATAGAATGAATAGGCTAGGAGAAGGAAAATATAGCATGATGTATCTTTGTAAGTATAGTGTGCAATCTTGAGACAATTTCATAAAGAATAATAAATAATCCAATCATTGTGAACGTGTCCCAAAGTTGGGTGAACTACATTAAATACTATGTTTATCGCCTTTTATGTGATTGATCATGGATATTGTCTGGGCGCATGTTAGAATAGATTTTTCTTATGTGTAATCATTGCACAATAGTTACGATTTTTACAGTAATGTGTTTATGTTTTAATATGAGGTACAATGGTAATACATAACTAAATTCACTAAGTAACCTAAGAAGAGAAAATACAAAATAACACACACAAAATCGATAAGTAAGAATGAATAAGATGATCACCTCCCATTCTCTCACTACTATAGAAACTGGGTTTCTGTAGCCCCAATAGATACCTTGGGTGAGACTTCACTTGCATGTAGGTGATGCCAAAAGGGATAGTGTCTGAAGTGTTTTGTTCAACATGATAACTCAAACCTAGGGCCTTATAACGATGCACACACCAACATGTGGTTTTGTTTCCAAGACTTGGAATCTGTGATTGAGGGAATGTTTTGGAGGCCTACTAAGAAAGAGATCTCAGAATGGTTGGAAATCAAGGAACCAGAGTTTGCTCGAAAAAAGAACAGAAACCCTCAAATGAGTGACAAGAAATAGATGCAAAGGTATCTGTATACAAAACTGCATGAAATTTTCTTGGGCGAATTTCCGATTATTTTGACAGAGTGGTTAGAAAGATTAGTGGAGAATATTGGAAGATACCAAACTGTAGTGCCGAGGAATTGGACTCTTGATTTGGTAAGAAAACTAAATTCAGTAAGTAATCCAACTACTTGTGTAGTTGATTTCTCATTGGATAATATATTAGGAGGATATATTACATAATTTGCAGTAGATTATACCCAATCATACAGTGTTGCAGAAAGGAAAATTTTCAAAGGTTCACGTGGAAGGTTCATGAAATCATTCGGTACATGGATAAAGATGTTGTTGTTTGATAAGTGTGTGATGACCATGGAGTCCAAATTCTAATGGGATTGTGCACATAGGAGAACTAGGGGATGCCAATAGGATAGGCTAAGGACATGAGAGAACAAAGTAAAAAATGAAGGAAGCGAGGGACTAAGGATGCAAAGGACTGAAGAGGGTATACTAGAGGAAGAAGACAAGTTTGGAGTATTGCGCGGAGGAAGGAGGTATAAGAGGAGACATATTAGGTTTGAGAAAGGAGATCCATACAATGATCCAGAGGGGAGAGAACCTTGTGCTATAATCGAAATCGTCGAGATGCCACACCTAAGAGGAGAGGAAGAGGAGTTCCAGTCCAATCCCACATTATAATATCCATTAATTCCTACTCAAATTAGGTCCTATGTCAAATCCATGAGCCCATGTGCGTCACCACAATCAGAGATAAAAGTCGAAGACTTATCAAAATCACTCAAGGTAGAAAGGTTGGAAAAATTAGTCCCAATCAAAGCAGTGTGCAGATTCAAAGTCAACCAACATTGCCAAGAGTAGGTACTACACAGAGAAACATGGAAGGGTAGAAAACATCCTGAGACTACTTGATTTCCAGGGAGTTGGGTTAGAGGACCCAAAACAACATCTATTTGTCTATGAGACAATTTGGGCTGCAAAGAATGTTCAGGATGAGGGCGTGAAGATTTCATAGTTGGTAGTAACATTTATAGGTCATGCATTAGTTGGGTACATGAATATGTAGAGTACCACACCTACAGGACAAGCCAAGACATTGCCGGAGATAATACAAACATTGTTGAAAGAGTTCAAGAAGCCAAAGTGAGAGTCACAGTACATTACAGAGCTGAAGGAGATTAAATAGGAGAAGAATGAATCAGTCTGGGATTTTGATCAACATTTTAAGGATATGATGGGTAGACCGACTTTCCAGATCCCTAATCAACAACATCAAGAATGGTTTATTGCAGGACTTCTACCACACATTCGCAGGTCGTTGATTCAACAGAAGGTTGCGTCGCAACCTGAAGTATTGGATATTGCAATGAAGTTGGAAGCATCCCCTGTAGGAGACAGTGGAGGGATGGCACACGTTCATATGTAGTTGGCTGCATTTGTGATTCAACTAGAAGATATTACAAAAGGGAAGGAGAAATGAGAACAAGTTTGGTGTACCAAGTGTAGGAAAAAATTCCACCACAAGGAAACATGCCTAACCTTTGTGTAGTATTTAGCATATGGAGCACCAAATCCACTACTAGGAGGGGGGTATTGAGAGATATGTAATAAATGGGGACATCATCCAACTGAGTGTCGATTACTGCATAAGTATCAACTTACACCAAGGAATGCATTTTGCAGTTTTTGCAAGTTCATCGAACATGAAGACAAGGATTTCTGCGTATTCTATTTGATGAGGGAGAACACTTCATAAATGTATAGGATTTAGGAGGAGAATGATATGATATAAGGGGGTGGTCCATAATAGAATAAATAGAGAGGATTTAATCAAGGTAACCGAGGAAATTTTGGCAGAGATCGAGATAGAGAAAATTTTGGCAGAGGAGAAAGAGGACCGATAATATGTTACAATTGTAATCAAATTGTAAATTTATCCTGTGACTGCTCGAATCCTTGTACAACGTGCACATATTATATAACACTGGACCATGCAATAAAATATTTTCCTCAAATAGTTTCAAAATGGAAGGAAACCCTAATAATAACCATAATCCAAATTAGAATGTAAAAAAAATATTAGCAAAGAAAAACAATGAAGGGCCAAGAATATAAATTGTTATGCACATAGGAGTTAAATAGGGTTTGATGTGATGAATGGAGGAAATAAGGCTGAGCAGTGGGTAAGGAATTCCACCAGGCCTATGCCAACATTTGACCCTCAACAGGAAAATGAGACATATCAGAGGGAAAGAAAAGAGGTACTTGGACAGGATTGGGGAGCATCAACATCATCTAGGCAGGAGGTCAATGATTGCGCTGGGCTAGAGAATCCAACTGGGAAGGTAAGAACTCTAAGAAAATTCCTAAGAATTTGTGAAGAGATAATGAAAGATGAAACTACATTGAATGCACTATATGAGATAATTGATCATTTCACACAAGGAAGGGAAACTTCCATCACATAGAGGGTGGTGAATCAGGTACTGCGCAAGAAGAGGACCAATGGATAATTTAGACTCACCACATAGATTGGGGAATATGATGTGGATAATGTTACGCTGGACTTTGGGTCTGATGTGAATGTGTTACCTAAGAAGAATTGGGAGATGATGGGAAAACCCAAGTTTTTCTGGTCTCCTTTTCAGTTAAGGCTTGCAGATCAACACAAAATAGTACCAATTGGTTGATTGACAAGATTACTAGTGAACATAGATGGGGTGTACAATGTGGCAGACTTTATTCAAATCATGGATTATAGCCAACCATATCCAACATTGATGGGACTCGAATGGTAATTTGATTGAGGCGATCAGTAATATAAAGAGGATAGAAATGATATTTGAATTCGACTATTTGAAAGTGATTGCACCATTGGACCCAATAGAAGGAAAAGGATACATTGAGCCAACAAGAGGAAACAAAATTGACAAATTGTATAACATGACTGTGCGAATGGATGATTATGTAAGCCCCACTTCATATGATGTGCTAAGTTGGATAAGTATCTGTTTGTGTGCATCGGATTCAGAGGAAGATATGGAGGATTGGTAGCAGCGGATGCATGAAGTATCAACAAGATGATGTGCACAGATAACTTGATCATTACAATGGATTAGAAAAAATTTATGTGATCTACCCAGGTATGATAGATTGACTGATATAATCTTGTTTGTAAAATAGTTTGAGTTGAAGGTACCCGAACAACAAGGGATGTTGGCACTAGATTTTTTCCTAAAAGCGACTTCATCCAGATGGTGGGATGCACACAAAGAGGGAATGAAAGACTGGTCGCAATGTAGAAGCCTAATGCAAGTAAGTTTTGGTACCAAGGTATAATATATTGTGCAAAAATATATAGGGGAGAGTGACCCAACAAAACATGTGGAGCAGTGCAGAAACAAATGGAGCTTGACACCAAAGGAGGAATGGACACATAGATTTATACATACAGTGGATACAATTCCAAAGAATTGGTATTTGAAATTGGAAATGTGCAGAGAAATAACCTACTTGGATGAGTTGACTTAGAGGTTCTTTGTAACATTTACGTTTGAACACAAATCCCCCTTAATGGATGCAACATTACAGGATATTCGAACCAAGATATTTTCAAAAGAAGGGTTGCTGGAGGTGGTACCAGTGTGGGATGCACACATAACTGCTATGAATTTCCATGAGTTATTGGAGTGCTATAGTGTTCCTAAGGAAGAATAGGATGAAGAGGATCCTAGGAAAGTGCAAGTACCTAAAACAAAAGGATAGTGGGAAGTATAAGGGCTAGATATTGAGTCCAATGTGTACACACAACCAATAAAAATGCAAAAGGTAAACATTGGGATGTCAGAGAATCTAAAGTTTTCACAATAGGGGATTACTAGAGCAATGAGACATTAGAAAAGATTGTAGAATTTTTGTGAGAATATCAATACCTATTCCCAACTACATTCTCAGAGATGAAGAGGATAGCTGGGGACTTAGGCGAGATGAATATTCCTTTGAAACCAGGTGCTAAGACAGTGTGATAGAGGCCTTACAGGTTAAATCCAAAGTATAAAGAGAAGGTTAAAGAAGAAATATACATAATGCTAGATGTAGGGATCATTGACCCTGTGGTGGAATCAGAGTGGATAAGTCCAATGGTAGTGAAAGAAAAGAAGACAAGATGGATCGATATTTTCATGGATATGAGGAAGTTGAATGATGTGTTTTTACATGATCCATTTCCAACACCATTCATAGATGAAGTGTTGGAGAATGTAGGAGGGAAATAGACTTATTCCTTCATAGATGGATTCTCAGGGTACCATCAAATCAAAATTGTGCAGGAAGACCGATACAAGAATACTTTTAGGCTAGATTGGGGAAGTTATCAATATACAACAATGCCCTTTGGACTAAAGAATGCCCTTGCATTTTTTTCAAGAGTGGTGTTTGCAACGTTCAAGGAATTTATTCATAAACTTCTTGAAGTATACTTAGACAATTGGACAATGTTTAGTATACTATAGAATCACATAGAAGTAATTAGAATAATGTTGGATAGGTGTAGACAGTGTCATATCTCACTGAATTTGAAGAAGTGTATTTTTTGCGCATCGTTTGGAAATTTTTTGGGACATTTAGTCTGTAAGAATGGATTACTAGTGGATCCAACCAAGATTGCAGTGATTCTGAATTTAGAACTAGCTACATAATTTATAAAGATGAGGGTGACTCTGGGTCACACAAGATATTAGATAAATTTTATCAAAGGATATGCATAGATCGAAACACCTACGAAAA
>JZKD02S1856774.1:593411-609641 GCA_000966675.3 Picea glauca | reverse complement strand
ATTAGGATTTTCTGGAGGCTTATTTGGTGTAGAAGGTCCCTTTTTTGGTGGCATGTTGGCCAAGTATCACTTTTGAATCTTGATTTTGAGGCAGTTATGCTAGACAATATTTATTTTGTTATATCTCCCAAGTTTTGGCCCTTCTGGGTATGAAAGTTTCTTTTAGGTAGTTCTCTGATATTTATTCTCTGTAATTCCACATGCTTTATCAAAATTGGATGTGCCAAGTGGAATTTACAGTAACTTCCTCACAATTTGTCGATTTTTTGACTTTCCAGGAGATCTCACTTGTATAGCATGCCCTGCACAAAATAATTGATATCAAATTCTGAAACTTGCACCCAAAATACTACAGACTGTCCACGATCCAATGAAACTAGTCCCACTCAACTTGGATACTATAGCAAGAATTTATGATTGTTTTACCTGGAACACCTTCTTGAGACTAGTCAATAGGACTAGTCAGATACCCTATCTTACACAAGGTGTATCTACAAATTTAAGATGACCAAGAAGATGGAATTTTTACCACAGATACCTTACTAATTTAGTTAAATGGTCTCCAGGGTTCCAAGTCTGAAACATTACATAAAATTGTTTATAGAAAAAATTCCGCAATGACTCATTTCTTAATGATTCTAGAACCCTATCTTGTATAGGCTATATCTCCGAAAGTATAAGGACTCAGGAGTTGAAGTTTTAACCCAATGTACCTTGATCCATCTACTAAATATCCTCCAAGTTGTTCCTTTTGAAACATTTTAGAAAAAAAGTTATAGCGAAAATTCCACGGTGTCTCAAATGTAGCAGCAAAACCCCAAGACCTTGAGCTCTGATTTCATATGTTAAGAACCAAACATCAATATAGCATAGAAAAACCTCAGGAAAAGTACTCAATGCCTTGACAAAGAGATAATTTCAGATAATAAGCCTCTTCGAGGGGGAAACCTCCTTTTACCCCACTTCAATGTTCAAGTACAAGATGATTCAAAATGAAAATGTCTCCTTGGTATATATAGGAGACTAGGAGGTATAGTTACAACTAATGGCCTAAATCCGACATAAATAAAATAACATTAATAATATAATATGCCCCAATTAAGGGGTAATGAGACAATATTAGGGATTAACAAAGATTGATGACACAGATTTTTTTGATAGGTTGTTTGGACAAGTTAGTGTGACATGTTATTTGTACATGTTTGGTGCATGGTTGATGCAATTGTTCATGGTATAGGTTGAGGTACAGGTTGGTGCATGGTTGATGCACTTGTTTATGGTACATGTTGATTATAGGTTGTTTGGTATAGATTGGATGGTTGATGCACTTTTTTATGGTATAGTTTGATTATAGGTTGAGGTATAGGTTGATGCATGGTTCAGGTTATTTGGTGCAGGTTGATTGGTACAGGTTGATTGGTACAGGTTTACAACCGTATATCTCATAGTGATAGTGTGATAGTGGTTCCATCATTCTACTTATACTTTAGGGAAGTTGGATGGGGAAAGGACATGTGGTTGTGGCCACCTTCTGGTTGTAGCCAGAGAACATAGGGGGTTGTAGCCTCCTTCTGGTTGTAGCTAGAGAATTGGGGAGTTGGAGCTTCCCTCAAGTTGTAGCTTGAGAAACTAGGGGGTTGGAGCCTCCTTCTAGTTGTAGCTAGAAAACAAAGGAAGATGGTGCTTCCAACGAATGTAATTATTCAAGACATATAATAAAAATAATTATATGTTTTTCTCCTACTTTGGGTTTCCACGTAAAAAAATGGTGTATTGTGTATGTGTATGATTTTTCATTTGTTCATTGCTTATTTACTCTGCAGTTATTTCTCTTGAATTCATGGAGCTGCCTCCTAGAAGGCATGGGTTTTTATACTGTTGGTTCACCAGAGTCAATGCTTGATGCTTTTATGGGAATGAACAATCCCGCAAGGTACAAACCTATGCATAGGAACGATATGGAAACATTTCTTAAGGATACCAACCAAGGGACCCTATCCCAAGGGGATTCTTGTTCTTTTCCTTCCTTTGGAAACATTGGTGCCCCTTGATGGTCACTTTGAACATTCCTAGGATGAATGTAGGAATACTGGTTTGGTTGTACAACACTCTGAATCTCTCGAATGATCTTGATTCTTCTCAAATAAGCACCTTATGTTAGGGGCATTGTACAAATTTTTATCCTTCACCTTTTTCTTCTGTAAAGTCTACTTCTCCTCCTTCTCCTTCTTCTAGTGAAAGTCCAATTACTAGTAACAAGAAGTATAAAAGGAATAGGAAGAGGAAGAGTAAGAAAAATATGTCACCAACCTATGCTAGTCATGTTGGAGACCTGTCAAAAACCTCTGCAAGTCATGTTGGGGGAAAGTGACCAACCTCTACTATTCATGCTAGAAGCACAAGTCTAGTCACTGCAAGTCATACTAGCATTCGATCACCAACCTATGCTAGTCATGTTGGGGATTTGTCAAAAACCTTTGTGAGTCATGTTGAATACAAGAAACCAACCACTACAAGTCATTTTGTGGGCACGATTCTAGCCATTTCTATTCATATTGGACAAACACCACCAACCTCTGCAAATCATGTTGGAGATCAACTACTAACCTCTGTGATTCATGTTAGATATAGGTCAACAACCTATGCAAGACATGTTGGAGTCCTTTCAAAAACCTCTATGAGTCATGTTGGAAGAAAAGGTATAGTCACTACTAGTCATGCTAGCATCGAGTCATTGACCTCTGTGAGTCATGTTGGAGTCTTGTCACCAACCTCTACTAGTCACATTGGATACATGACACCAACCTCTTCTAGTTATGCTAAGGGGAACCCACCGACCACTGCAAGTCATACTAGGGGTACTGATACTTTTGAGAAGCCTAGACGTACAATACATAACCTCAAGTTCCCTTGTAAAATTTGCAAATCGATCACCTTACTCATTTGTGCCCTACTATTTCCATGGTACATAGAATGTGGTCCTTGTCTGAAGGCCCTTCTAGTTCTGAGTCATCTTCAGTCTCCCAAAAATATATTCAATCTTTGGTTGATGACGTAGTCATGCCAATGAAATCTTTGGAACACTCTTGTTTTGGGGGGTGATGCGTCTCTTTACCATGTTGTATCACATCCTATTCAACGAGTGGTTGAGGAAGTGGTTTCATCAATGCAATTTTCAGGTGATCATAATCTTCTCTTGGAGAGTGACGAGTCTAAGGAAGCGGTCTCACTGATGCAATGTTTGACTGATCCCAGTCCTCTTTTGGGGAGTGAAGTGTATTTTGACCATGTCCTTAGCATTTCCACTTCAGTACCTTCAGAGAAAGGGGGAATTCCACTCTCTTTGAGTATGCTCCCTTCAAGTCATAGGATGTTTTACTATGATTGGAATGATCTTGTAGAGCCTCTCCTTTATTCTTCTACACCCTTCTGGATAATGGTTGGAATTAATAATTTAGGCATTCTATGAACTATTTTAAATAAAGGATCCTCTACAAGTTTTTTATCATCCTTGTCTTGTCAATATTTTGGTTCTCCCAAGCTTGTGTCAACTACATGTGAGTTGCTGGATTTTGAAAGAATACCTAGTGAATTTATGGGCATTCTTCCTCAGGTACCTATCATGTTAGGTGGGAAAATTTTCCAAGTCAATCTGTTAGTGGTGTCATGCCCTTGGGTGTGATTATGTGTATGTGATGAATTTTTTGGTGTCTATTCTCTTTCATGTAATGAATTTATCTCACAATGAAAGCATTGCCACTATTGATCATCCTTCATTTGATAATCACCATCCTAGTTTGGCCTTCCCTCGGGCTTCCCCCATGTATGTTCCTAGTGTTCTAGTAGACTCTTCCCTGCCATGGGTGAATTATGTGGATTCTTATCCTCAGTGTTCAATTGATCCTATGAAGGATCCTTTACATTTATGTTTTCCTTCTCGAGACAAGGTCTTGGAAATTGATTAGGTGTTTTATTTGATGAGGGAATGGGATCCCTTGCCTCCCCCAATTGGCCAAAGTTATCTGGAGTTTCCTCTTTAGTCTGATCTTGTTGTTTGTAAGACCTTGATCCCTGGTATTTGTGAGATATCGAGCCCTGTTTTCATGGATGTTGAGTTTCCTTTAGATGAGACTATCCTTGAAGCTATGATTATGGATCTTTGATCTCCTCCTGAACTGGAAAATTTATTGGTTGGTTACCAACGAAACCATTGCCTTGAGCCTAGAAATGGGATCTACCTGGAGCACATCTATGCATAACTCAAAAGACTGTGCGGTCCTCTATACATATTGTATTTTTAGGGTTTCTTCTTTTCGAGTTCCATATCCCTTAATACTTGTCTTTATCATAGGTTTCTATATTGGACTTATTAAATTCTGGATAAGTGTTTTGGTCTTATATACAAGACTTTGGAGACATTTTCATTTGGTACCTTTATGTTCCATGTTGATCCATTCTGATAGGTAATGATATCAAAAATTTCATATAGGTTAGGTGGCATAGGACCCCTACCTCAACAGGTTCTGCGTGACCTACTGGTCTTGGATCGTTCTATTCCCTTGAGCCTAAATGGCTCTTTAGTTCCCATAGGAACCTTTTCACATATAACCAAAGGTCCTTCTAGAATTTATGCCTACACAAACAAGCACTAGGTGAGAACCTCTACTCCACGTGATCGACCAATGTGACCATGATCCTCTCCCGAAAAGGTGTTTTTGGGTTTCACAACTTCCCGATTCCTGTTGTGGATCCCTTTGAATCCTTCAATTCCCAAAATCCCAAAATGGATAATGGTTCCTCAGATCCTCCCTTACACCTAAACCATATGATCTCAGTCACGTCCCGGGATTTTCCTCTGAGGGCATTGGGATTTCGTGACTTATGAGTTCACGATGTGACTCTTTTCATGCCTCCCAAAGTCTGAACTCATGAATTCTTCTCCTTATATCGATGGCTCTAATATCTCCATGATATGACGGTCCAGATTATATCAAAATTTCACATATCAGGATTTTTCAACTCAAGACCTTCAAGTCACGACTTTCTTCACTCTCCGACTCTTGAAATGTTGAAATACGAAATTACGAGATCAATGGCTCTTGTTGATCCATATATAATGGAGAATATTCCTCCTGAGTTTGTGAGTGTTGATAGACACTCAACCTTAACTTCTTTATTGACCCACTAGCTCCAATGGTCCATGAAGAATCGGTAGTTCTCCCTCTGAGAATATCAATCATCCGTTCAGTCCTCAATACTTCTTGGCCAAATAACTTGGCGTCTTCTTCTGAGATTAAATTCTCGATACAACTTCAACCCTCATATTCCCTTTGAAATCTTCTAGTCTCTATCCCTCCTTATCTTAGTTTTGGCTACAAACTCAAGGATTCCAAGGGATCTTGCCTTCACTCCTTGCAACCTCACGATAATCATTGATTATCTGAAATATCCAACTCTGCGCACTCCTTGCGACAGAAACCTTTCAACCACTCACTGGTTTGGAAAATTCTAAGACTTCAACCTACCTGCGCACACCTTGCATGGCTCTATGTTATAATTTCACTTTTGTTGGTATGAAAACAACGATATCCCTCATAAGCATTTCTGGGGTAAAACTCATAACTTGTCGATGCACTCTTTGCATAATTTCACTGCACTCCTTGCAAGAATTCTCAGGATGAGAAATAATTTAAACTCATACTCTCCCTCTCATAGACTTCATACATTCAACATGAAATCACACGCATACACAACATTGAAACAAATACATAACAGAGACTAAATTTAACTATAAACATACCATTCAATAGATGTAAACAGAATTCGTAAAGACCATGAAATTGGATCAAAGCTTCCTTATATAATCTAAGTGAATTTGTATATGGGTGTTATAGCAAAAACTATATACTCATACAAATTATTCAATCTTTTTTCTTCTCTGCTCTTTCTCTACAACTCTAATTCTTCTCTCCGAGAATAATAATACAATAATTACGAGGGCGATTTCTAGAGTTTTCCCTCCTATAGCCCTAATCTATCAAATCGAAAATAAAATCTACAACTACTTTACATTTAATACATTAAATGATTACAACCGACAGATGAGAGAATTCTCAAGATCTTCATTACAATCTCCAAAACATAAAATAAAAAATATCTTTCTATATATTACATTAATGCTTCATTCTTTCAAATTCAAAACATCCTCAAAACGTGTAATGGTGCATTTCCAGCTGTCCTCCACTTTTGCACTTGCTTACGATGCTCCTACATCATACTCCTCTGGCTGAAAAATTCATGGACTCATGTTCTTGAGATCCTACACTATCTGTCAATGTTTTTGGATTTCCGCTTTGCTTTCCCAATTGGCATCTTCAAATGGGTGTCCCTTCCACTTTACCAAGTATTCAAAATATGTCTTTCTCCAGGTATTTTTGCTAACTCTCTGATCAATGATCTTTTCCATCTGTGGATTTTTAGCTACAGGCATCTGTTTTACCCACTAAACTTCCTTCTAGCTCTCTACCCCATCTAGTTCATCTTCTTTGTAAGGATACAGGTCTGTTGCATTAAATATGGGTGATATTCCCACATCATTTGGAAATTCTATCTCATAAGAATTTGCCTCAAATTTCCTTATGATTTTGCATGGCCCTATCTTTTTCATTTTCATCTTATTATACATTCCCCTTCGGAAGTGTTCTTTCCTCAGGTGCACTAATACCAAATCTCCCTCTTCAAACTGAATATGTCTTCTATGTTGATCTGCTCTACGCTTGTATTCCTGGTTGGAACTCTGTAACCATTCTTTGATCTTACTATGGAGCTCTTGCATCTCTGTTGCAAAATATTCTGCTCCAACACTTTTGAACTCATTATTCTTTAAGTCTCTCAACTCAGATACTCCCCTCGTCTTCATTCCATACATTATCTGGAACAGGCTCTGTCCTGTGCTCTGGTTAGGCAAGTCATCATACGCAAATTTATCTTGTGACAGAATCTGATCCCACAGACTATGATGTTCAACTACTAAAATCCTCAAAAGTCTCCCAAACTTCGATTTACCACCTCAGTTTGTCCATCCGTCTGAGGGTGATATGTTGAGCTAAAAGATAAACTTGTCCCCATATTATTCCATAGTGTTCTCCAGAATAGACCCTACAAATTTGGTGTCTCGATCTGAAACAATACTCTTGGGTAAACCATGAAGTCGAACAACTTCTTGGAAAAACAGGTTAGCAATGTGCATTGCATCACTTGTTTTCTGACATGGAATGAAATGTGTCATTTTTGAGAATCTTTTGACTATCATGAATATGAAATCACAACCCCTCTATGTCCTCGGTAGTACTAACACAAAATCCATGCTTACCATGTCCCACGGCCTCTCTCATACTGGAAATGGTTGATGCAATCCTATATTTTGTCTTTTTCCCTTTGCGTGCTGGAAAATTCTACATTTGTTCATAAAATTATTCACATTTTTCCTCATCCCTAGACAATAATATAAACTGTTCAGTTGCATGAATGTTTTGTCATGGCCAAAATGTCTATCCAATTCTCCACTATGTTTTTCTTTTAGAAGATTCTCTCTCATGGAACTCTTTGAGATACACAAATGGTTTCCTTTGAATAATAATCCATCCTGAATTAAGTATTCAATCCATTCGCTTCTATCTCTCAGAATAGGATTCTCACATGCTTCATAAACATCTCTGAAATCTGAATCATCCTTGTATATATCCTTAAGGCTATCGAAACCTAAGGTCTTCACACAAAACTCCTGCATAATCAAACATTTCCTGCTCAATGTGCCAACAACCTTGTTAGTATCTCTAGAAATGTGCTTTATAACATAAGTAAATTTTTTCATAAATTCAACCCATTTTGCATGTTTCTGGTTTAGTTTCTCTTGTTTGGTTATGAATTGTAAAGCATGGTTTTCGCTATACAAAAAAAACTCTTTCAGAACCAAGCAATGCCTCCATTTCTTCAGTGTCTGGTTGATTGCATAAAACTCTTTATCATACGTATAATATTTCATCTTCAAATCATTCAGCTTCTCACTGAAGTATGCAATTGGTCTATTGTCTTGACTTAAGACTGCTCCAGTCACAAATCCACTTGCGTCACATATCACTTGAAATGTTTTTCTGAAATCTAGCAGAACCAGAACTGGTTGTCCAGTTATCTTGTCTTTCAACAACTTGAAACTTTTCTCTCCTTCCTCTGTCCAATGAAAATATTTATGTTTTTTCTTGACTGTGTCCATCATTGGTGCAGAAATTCCACTAAAAGTTCTATTGAACTTCCTGTAAAAACTAGCTAATCCATGGAAGCTTCTGGCTTCAAAGATATTCCTTGGCGATGACCATTCTTTGATTTATTTTACCTTCTTAGGATCCATCTTCAAATCATTCGATGAGTTCACAAACCCCAAATAAATGAGTTCTTTCTTCATGAAACATGACTTATTCAGATTTATCATCAAATTCTCTTGATGCAAACTCCTCATCATTAGAGTTAAGTGTCTCAAACATTATTCCTCAGTGTTACTAAAGATCAATATATCATCAAGATACACAATTACAAACTTTCCAATGAAATCTTTCAGGACTTCGTTCATCAAAATTTGCTCCACTCAAGCAATCCATCAGGTCATCCATTCTTGGTAAAGGAAATCTATACCTAATGGTGATTTTGTTTATATCCCTCTAGTCTATAAACATTCTCCATCCACAATATTTATTTGGACTTAACATTGTTGGTACAACACATGGACTCAATCTTTCTCTAATCAACCCTTTGTCCATCATATCCTGGACTTTCTTCTTGACCTCTTCATTCTCCTGTGATGTCATTTTGTATGCTTATTCGTTTGGTAAACTAGATCCTAGTATAAGATCAATATGATGGCTTATAATTTTGATGGGTGGCAACGAACAAGGTAAGTCATCCACCACTATATCAGTGAAATTCTCCAACATTTCTTGAATTTCCTCCGGTAGATCATTTATCGAAGTACTGGTCAAGATGACTCTTGGTTTTCTCACCACAACAAACTATATTTCTTTGTCCTTCTTGAATTCATCCAGAAGTTCCTTCCCACTCATGAGAATTATAGTCTTTCTTTTTTCTCCTTTCACCTTCTTGTCTTCAATTGGCAACAACATATGTGTCATACCATTCTTTTCCAAGGTGTATGTGTTCTTTCTCCCATCATGAACAACAATTATTTCATATTGCCACAGTCTCCCCAAAAAAAGATGACAGACATCCATGGGAATAACATCACATAAGATATCATATCTATATCCCCATATCTTAAATTCAACTAAACATTGTTTAGTGACTGTTACCTGATGTCCTTTTTGCAACCACGAAACCTTGTATGGGCTTGGATGAGAAACTGTTTCTAATTCCATCTTCTCCACTATTTCTGTGGATACTAGATTATCTGTACTTCCACTGTCCACTATCACCTTGCATACACTATCATTGGTCTTGCAAGAATTTCTAAACAAACTGTTCCTTTGGACTTGATTCTCTATCTCCTTCTCTAGCTTCAAGAGAATTTTCCGCATCATTAAGGATCTTTTGCCTTCAACATATTCTACCTAAAAATTTCTCCTTTGCACTTCTGAAATGTGATCTTCGCCTTCTCCTTCTCTTTTTCTATCAAGACATTCAAAATATTTGTTTCTAATCTTTCCATAGACAAAACACTTTATTTTTCCTCCTTCGCCTCTTCCTCTTCCTCTTACATGAGGAAAAGTGTTCCTATCAGCATATTGTCTCCCATGTGAACTTCCTCCTATTTCTGGGTGGTTATGAGGTTTCTTTTCTTCATACTTGAGATTTTGTACTCTATCTTGGGCAATTTCTTTGCCTCTACTCTGACTTCTACCTCTGCCCCTTTGACCTTGCTTTTGGGCCAATTTCTCTTCTACCTTTGAAGCAATTTGATAAGCATCTTCTACATTCCTGATTGTCACCATGATCATATTGTCTTGAATTTCATATCTCAATCCATTCATGTATCTGGTGAATTTTTCATCATCAATCTCACGAAGACTTGCTCTGATGTTGAGTCTGTAAAACTCCTCAGTGTATTCCTTCATTGTCATCCCCTTATATCTCAAATTCTGCATTCTTCGAAACAGATTGATTTGGTAATCTTTGGGTATAAATTTGGCCTTCATCTTGGCAACCATCCTATCCCTTCTTTTGATTCTTTGCTTGCCTTTACAATGCCTGTCAGCCTGCAGTTCATCCCACAACAGTGTTGCATGCCCTTTCAGTCTAGTGACAACATGTTTTATTTCTTATCCTCTGTTATATCCTCATATTCGAAGTATTTATCCAGATCTCTAAAACAATCTAGCAGCTCCTCAATGTCTAAGTTGCCTTCATACATTAGGATGTCCATTTTTTCTCTGGCCCCTATTCTTGCAAAAATTCTGAATAGACATTCCTCTGCAGCATCTTCAGCTACAACTTATTCTTCTTCGAGTCTTTCTTCATTCTTATTTTTAGATTCACTGACATCTCCAGTATCAGTTGTTCATCTCTATGATGCCTCTGTAGCATCCAATCAAGCATGAAGTTCTCTCATTTCCATTTCCACTGATGGATTGGGCATGGGTCTATCTTGATGTCTTCTTGGAGACATTGCTTAAATCTATTCCACACAAAAATCAAATCACAAATTGCCTTATGTCTTCCTTGCCTATAGAAAACAATGATTTTAAGCTCTGATACCACCTGGCGCAACACCCCTACCTCAGCAGGTTCTGCATGACCTCCCAGGCTTGGATACTTCTATTCCATTGAACTTGAATGGCTCTTTAGTTCCCACATGAACCTTTTCACATATAACCACAGGTCCTTTTAGAGTTTATGCCTACGCAAACAAGCACTAGGAATGAACCTCTACTCCACCTGACCGACCGATGTGACCACGGTCCTCTCCTGAAAATGTGTTTTTGGGTTTCATGACTTCACAATTCCTATTGTGGGTCCCTCTGACTCCTTCAATTCCTGAAATCCAAAAATGGCTAATGGGTCCTCATCTCCTCCCTTACACCTCAACCATATGACCTCATTCATGTCCTGGGATCCGCCTCTGAGCACATCGTGATTTTGTGACTCGTGAGTTCGCGATGCAACTCTTGTCCTGCCTCCCGAAGTCCAAAATTGTGCCTTCTTCTCCTCAGATCGACGGATCTAAGATCTCCACAATATGATGGTCCAGATTGTATCATAATTTCATGTATCAAGATTTCGCAACTCAAGAGATTCAATTAACAACTTTCTGCACTCTCTGACTCCCAAAATGTCAAAATCTAAAATTACAAGATCAACGGCTCCCATTGATCCAAATCTAACTGTGACTATTCCTCCCAATCTTGTGAGTGTTGATAAACACTCAGCCTTAAATTATCCACTGATCGACTGGATTCAACATTCCACGACGAATCAATAGTTCTCCCTCTGAGAATATCAACCATTCGTTCAGTCCTCAATACTTCCTAGCCAAATAACTTGGCATCTTCTTCTGAGCTTAAATTCTTGAGGCGACTTCAACCCTCGTCTTCCCTTCAAACTCTTCTAGTCTCTATCCCTCTTGATCTTGGTTATGGCTGCAAACTCAAGGATTCCAAGGGATCATGCCTGTACTCCTTGTAGCCTCACGATAATCATTGATTTTCTAAACTCTCCAACTCTGTGCACTTCTTTCGATAGAAACCTTTCAACCACTCACTGGGTTGGAAAATGTTAATACTTCAACCTGCATGCACACACCTTGCACAATTCTGTGCTATACTCATACTTATGCTGGTATGAAAACAACAGTATCCCTCCTAAGCTTTTCTGGGGTAAAACTCAGAACTTGTCAACGCACTCTTTGCAGAATTTCACTATGCTCCTTGCAGGAATTCTCACGACAAGAAACAATTGAAACCCATACTCTCCCCCTCATATACTTCATACATTCAACATGAAATCATACACATACAAAACATTGAAACAAATGCATAACAGAGACTGAATTTAACTGTAAACATACCATTCAATAGATGTAAATGGAATTCGTAAAGACCATGAAATTGGATCAAAGCTTCCTTATATAATCCAAGTGCATCTGTATATGGGTCCTATAGCAACAACTATCTACTCATACAAATTCTTCAAACTTTGTTCTTCTCTTCTCTTTCTCTACAACTCTAATTCTTCTCTCCGAGAATAATAATACAATACTTACAAGGGAGCTTTCTAGAGTTTTCCCTCCTACATCCCTAAGCTATCAAATCGAAAATAAAAGCTACAACTAATTTACATTAAATGATTACAACCGATAGATGAGATAAATTCTTAAGATCTGCGTTACAATCTCCAAAACATAAAAGAAAAAATATATTTTCAGATATTACATTAATGCTTCATTCTTTCAAATTATAAACATCCTCAAAATGTGCGCTGGTGCATTTCCAGTTGTCCTCCACTTTTTCATTTTCTTACGATGCTCCTGCATCATTAAGTTTTCCCCTCCATGCATTTTTTTCATTATTTGTTTCTTGATTCTTTCAGCCTTAGGATCAAACCCACTAAGTTGTGACACATAACCTTATCTACTATTTATAATTTTTATGATTCATGTGGTACAGAGCCTACCTTCCATGGGTGCCCTAGTTTAGAATCCTTTGGAATTTTGGTGCTCATGTTGCAAGTTTTTTAATAGGTTCAAGGGTCTTGTTTAGTCCCACCATGAGTTTGTGTTTGAAATTAATACTTCTTACTCTTTCTTGTTTGGTCCTTTTCCCACAGGACCCCTATGCTTCTCACCAACAACATTACAAAGTCCATGTTTAATCTCTTTTCAGACTCCTTAAAATTGAAAATATTGTTGAGTGACATTGTTCCTTATACACTCGTGAAATGTACCTGAAGGAACAAGCATTATGCAGTCCATAGTTAAGCTATTTTCAGATTCCTTAAAACTGAAACGATTGTCGATTAACGTTGTTCCTTGTACACTCATTAAATGGATACGAAGGAATGATTTTCTAGTGTAAGTTTACCCCCTTTTTCAGACTGGAAAAGACTACTTACAAAAAAGGAATAATCTAGTCTATAGGATAGAAGAGTTCCCCTAAGTTATGTTTTATACTTTTTCAAGCTGAAGGGACTAAATTTACGAAAAAGGATGAGGGAGTCCATAGTTAAGATATTTTTCAGAGTCCTTAAAATTGAAAATATAGTTGAGTGATATTGTCTTTGTCACACTCGTTAAAAAGGTTTTGAAGAGTCGTCCTTCCAGTATAGGTTTAACCCTTTTACGGATTGATTGGACTATATACGAATGGAACCAAAGTTGAGATGTATATGCATTTGCATATTGACTACTCACACTTTTAGGCCTAATTGTGGCTTCAACATGTTGTTTTTGAACCCTTTCCTATGCATTCCTATCAATTCCCAACCTTGCAATTTATGCCTTTGTGACTCAACACCTTATCCTTGGAGGAGACATTTCCCTGAGTGTCCTTATATTGCACATGCTTTCCTTGCATTGAGCATAGGTATGTTCCTTGCAATATGGAACTAGTTTTCTTGCCCATGACACTCGTTTCCTCCATTGTACTATAAGAATTCATTTATTCTTTTTCAATATTCTCTAACATGAAAAAGAAAAAATATATATAAAAAAACCCAAAAGAATGGGAAAACATCTAATCTCTTTTGTTGGTAGCAGTCTTGTCTCCATATGTTCAAGGGAATTTTTTCAACCTGTGTCAATCATTCTGCAGTTAGAATTTGACCTTGAAAGTTGGCCTTCCCAATTCAAGTCTCATCATCACAAGTATCAGTCTCTTCATCCGATCTCTTCCAAATCATTGGCATTTTTCCACCCCTCATGCTAGATGATGGAGGATGCCTTAATTCCTTCCTTCCAATGAGTTCCTTCCCATCGAATTCGACACACCTTACTCTGGGAGAGGGATATAGAGATATGTTTGGTACCTTGGCTCTTGTAGTCATTAGTGGTAGGTTCCCTCGCTATTGATAGTGGGAATACATCAAATTTCCCCTCCTTAATAGTTTCTACCAGGTGTTCGACACCAACTCATTTATTCACACTTGTTAGATAGTACCATGGTACGTTGAATCCCATCATCATTATTGATGGGTTGTCTCACATTTTTTAATGACATACATCAATGACTAGAAATCAAACAATTTCTCACTGTGTTCGACCTAGACTCATCTATTCACATAGTGTAGACTTGTACCGCAACAGATCGTTGTGAAGAATTCGGGTGAAGTATGAGCACCACCTCTTTTGTTCACCTTCTTGACTCACATGATGCCACCTCACAGACATTGATACTTGCAAAGGATCAATTATTTCATTCTCTTGGTTCCATATATCCTTTGTTCTTGATCATGAGACACAGATCCACTATGTATCTCTTCGTGGTTATGATATTCTTTGACATGGATCCATTTTGTATCACTTCATGGCCATGGTTTCTACTTTATATTTATCAGATGGATCCACTGTGTATTTTTTGTGGCCATGGAAATTAGTCATACATTCATATGTACCATGGATCCACGGTTTATTTTATTTGAAGGCCATTCTTTATCACTCCTCAGCATTGGTATGCCCAACTTGGGAAACAAAACTCTTTCTTGATATTTGTTGATGGTTATTGATTTTTGGATCAATTGTTTAGGAACCTTTGTGGATACTTCAATGCATCCTTGCCCCTCAAAGTTCATAATTTATTTCAACCATCATTTTTTCCTTCTGACCTCATAGGGAACATTTGTTATAGCACAAAATTCCACACTTATGCTTTTGTGCCATGGCCAAACCCTTTCCCAATTCTTGCTATACTTTTCCCTAAAAGTCACCTCCAAAATCATCTAAAAAGATGTTTTAAGAGCATATCCACGGGTTTCCTTAGTGAAACATGCATACATCCACACCTTTCCTCACTACAACCCACGGATGCCCTTATTTTTGGTGAAAAATAAAATAATTCTGTTTTTTCGGGTGGATTTTTCAGTTGAGCTCATTTCCCAACAAACCTTTCCCATACATAACAAAATCCAACTCCCCAAGCCTCTTTGGGAAGATATAAAATAACCATAGAGGGATACAAATGAGAACACAAGTCCCTTGGTGCAAAGTTATGCTGCCAGCATATAGCAAGCCTCCTTTCCCTATATTCTTTGAGAAACATCCCCTTTAATATGGAAAATCCTTTTCCAGAGATTCTTTATTTTTTTATGTGACTATAGGGTGTCTCCTTATCCCTATATGAGTCATTGAGATAAGTTGTTATTGGTTGAGTTGACGCTTGATAATTCCCGGAGGAATCCAAACAATTGGCTTCAAGACGGTGCCTAAGTCTAGACAAGGTTGTAACTTACCTTTTCCATTTGTTGGTAATAAAAGAGCTTGTTTTCCCCCAAATTTGTCTTCATTGTACATTTACTTGTATGATTACTTTGAATATGTCATATTACATGCACATGTTTATGATCATATAACTACTTTCATTGCATCCCTAGTTCTGTATTTGTCTTGTAGCTTCATTCTAGTGGAAGATTAGGAGTTCTTCAATGAATTGGAGCAGGGATCGACATAAAATTGGAGAACAAGGTGAGCCTTGTTTTTCTCCTCTCTATACCTACCTTATCCTAAATAAAGTAGTTGTTTTCTTTGATTTTTGTGTGTTTGTCACTATGGGGAGATGGTTATCTCTTTCACTTGGCATTGCTTTGTTGTGATTACTGTTTGCACCCTTTTCGTCACCTTGGTGAGAAAATAAAAGGTGCTTACATGCCCAGTTGGGTCTTGCTGAGCATGATAGCTATAGAGGAAAGAGTTATAAAAATAAAGAAACAAAACTATAAGCAAGAATTAAACTAATACAAACTAAAATTATAAGTGATCTAAAAATGAAGAAGACTTGAAAAACTTGAAATTTATTGCAAGTGAATGTTATGTGTTTAAAGAAAAAGGATCAGTTTGCAAAACATAAATTAAAAGGATTACTTATGCAAATTACACATAGACAACAGCATAATCATTGAACATAAGCACATAAACACAACAATTTGATAAAGGAGTTCACCCCTATTATGGGCTACATCTCCCGGTCCAACTTCCAATGGTTTATTATTATTAATTTATCAAAGTGATCAAAAACATGT
>JZKD02S1856774.1:558810-593401 GCA_000966675.3 Picea glauca | reverse complement strand
TGTAATTATCATCCATTATGATAATGTTCCTTTTTCTTTGAACCACTCTCTGAACCAATCTATGAATCCATGCTCTCGTCCACTATCATATATCTGTCCAAACCTACTATTATGAATCCATATCTATCCATACTGTCCAAGGCTCTACTTGCACAACTATCCATAATGCTGACCCATTTATCACTATACTATCATGAAGTCTTGATTAATATATCAAATTGTACTTATGTTAACTGGTTGCTCTAAATATGTCTTCTCAAACTCTACAAGCTACTCAAAGGATGGTTCTTTGGTTTCTCACATCTATCGCATAGACTCCCCATGTCTAATATTCATATTACTTGGGAGTATCTAAGTCGGATGGATCAAAACAATTCCTTCTCTAATGTGTATTCATCATCATCTTCATTGGTATATTCATCATCATCTTCATTGGTAGATTCATTATCTCTATGAGCTCTAACTTATTTATTTCTATCTATGGATTCATATTTCACTACAATGCCTGAAAGTACAATCTCTTGAACATGTGCCTTATTTACATGTCCTTCCTTTCTTTCAGTTATTTTCCAAACCTTTCTGTATTTGACATCTTTCCTTTTCTCTGTAGAATTTTCTTCGTCTCATTTTATTGCCAATATTGCAATCTCTGGTACCTGGTCTTTGTTCATCTGTCCTTCCTATTTTCTTATCCATACTTTCTTATATCTGATATCAATATTCTCTTTCATGGAAGTATCAATCATGCTTCTACAATCATTGGCTATGTGTCCATAGTTATGACATTTGTAACACTCAATGTTACGTACGACCACATAGGAACTTCTTTATTGAACATTTCTTTTATAATCCCTGCAATATGCAACCTTATGTCCAAAGTTAGTACAATAAAAACAATTTCCAAAAAATAAATTTGCATACCTGGGAGTGAATGATATTGTTTGTGGTGTAGTCCTTCTAAATGTTTTCCTTGACTGATCATGATCATGATTGAAGTTTCTTTGTGTCTTGAACATGGATGGTCTTCTTGAATATGTATCTTCAATAGTTTTGTTAGATTCTGGTTAACCATGATTCCTTCCTTTAAGTACTTTTGCATAACTCTTTCTAGTTTCTTCATTCTTCTTTTCTAGAAACATAGAGTGATTCTCTTCATTCTCTATAACTAATGTGGATGTTTCTGTCTCTTCAACGTTCTTGTTGACCTTGACGATTTTACTTCTCAATGTGACAACTTCTTCTTCAAGCTTCTCAACCTCTTCTTCTTTCTTCATTATCTGAGACTTCATGACTTCTTTTGTTCTTTTCACTTCTTCAAGATGAATTTTTAATGCGATTATTTCTTGTTCAAGTCCTTTCTCTTCTTGACCAAATTCTGTCTCAAGCTGGTTTATATCTTTAGTTATTTCCTTAACATGATCTGTCAATATCTTCTCTCTCATTTCTGCTTCTTCCTTCTGTGTTGCTATGTTGGTTTCCAAACATTGCTTCTGATATTCAATATTTTCTTCAATCTTTCTGGCTTCTTATAGCTAAGTTCTTAAGTTCTTGATGACCTATTGGTGTTCTTCAAAAATGTGAACACTTTCCTTTTGTTTCATCAATTATTTCTTGAGTGAATTGTTTTCTTCTCTTAGTTCATCTAAAGCACTAATCAATTCTTCTTCATAATTGTCTTCCTTTTCAATTAGTTTTTTTGTCTCATTTCCTTCATGACATTCTATTTCAAGATGTCCACATTTTTCAAAATTAAAACAAAACAACATACCTTTGGTGATTATGTACTCTTCATCTTCTGAATCTTCTTGACATGGTGAACATAATTCTTCTTGATTTGTATCTGCATCTTCTTTGACATTTTCTAAATCTATGATGGGTGAAGAATATATGTCATGTAACTTATCCCAAAGTTCTTTTGTTGATGAACATTTACCAACCTTTTCTCTTACTAGATTAGGTAATCCTTCTGAGATGAAATCCATTGTTATTTTGTTATTATTCCTCGATTCCTTCTTGGTTGCAGTCTTTTCCCTTTTTGAACTATCATATCCTGTAACAACTAATAGCCAAATATAATTTCCCTGTGCCTATAAAAATACTTTCTTCCTTATGCTCCACATCTCATACTTAAAACCATTCTGACCATTAAAAATTGGTACTCCATTCTTAGAATAATCCATGATCTCCTTCTAGTGGTTAAAATGTTTCCTAAAGGAAACTTCTCTGATACCAATTGTTGGATTACTGAGAGGGGTGGTGAATCAGTAATAGATCAATTCAATCCATTTTATCCATATAATCCAAGTGTTATATCAATTTATCATTATCATTTAATAACTTCAGAGTAAATAAGCAATGAACAAATGACCAATCATACACATACACGGTACACCAGTGTTTTACGTAGAAACCCAAAGCGGGAGAAAACCACATAATGATTTTTCTTATATGTATTGAATAATTACATTCATTGGAAGAACCAACTTCCTTTGTTTTCCAACTACAACTAGAAGGAGGCTCCAACCCCCTAGTTTCTCAGGCTACAACCTGAGGGAAGCTCCAACTCCCCAATTATCTGCCTACAACCATAAGGAGACTACAACCCTCTATTTTCTTCGGCTACAACCACTTGTCCTTGCCCCATCTAGCTGCCCTGAAGTATAAGTAGAATGATGGAACCACTGTCACACTATCACTGTGAGATACACTGTTGTAAACCTGTACCAATCAACCTACACCAAATAACCTGTACCAATAACTTGAACCATGCATCAACCATGCATCAACTTGTACCTCAACCTGTAATCAACATGTACCATAAACAAGTGCATCAACCATGCACCAACCTGTACCAAACAACATGTAATCAACTGGTACCATAAACAAGTCATCAACCATGCACCAACCTGTACCTCAACCTGTGCCATGAACAAGTGCATCAACCATGCACCAAACTTGTAAAAATAACTTGTCAAAACAACCTGTCACAACAACTTGTCCAAACAACCTATCAGAACAAATTGTCTGAACAATCTTATCAACCAAATCATATCTACTCACCAATATCAATCACCAATACAACTCTCAAATATGTGCATCAACCAGGCATAACACAACAACTCATAATCATCACTAGAAACTCATAATAATACAAGTATGCTACATCATCCATAGACCATGTGTCAACAATAATAATAAAAAGTGCTTCCAACCATGTAACAAGTATGTACCAATAATGTATAAACTACACATCAATATGTACCAACATCATCACCTATACACCTCATGTATGTGCCAACTCATCAACTACTTGTCTCAACCATGTACCCAACATGTACCTCAACCAAATGCCCTCATCAATTTCATCATCCAAATATAATTTGTAACTTTGTAATAGACCTAGTGTATATGATCACATACGTACAAACCTTCCTTAACTTTAACAACAAGAGACTAGCATTTTCATCAAACTTTTCTTTAGTCTCACATGACTAGTTTTGGATTAGTCAAAAACCCTAACTTGAAATAATCATAACTTTGTACCTGTAAAAAATATAGATATGGAATTGATACACAATGTTATTTAGTGTTTTTTATGCAATTCCACCAGGTTTCACTTCTTGGAACCTCTCAGAAAACAAGTTATAGAAAAAATGGCATACATTGATGAATTATGTCTTATTCTAGAGAGAGACCTTGCAGAGCATGCCCCACATGGAATATTTGTTTAATATATATGAAACTATTACAAAACATACTAAATAATGTACTCTAACCAACATGTTTTGTCTTACTAAATTTGGATCTGTTATGAATAAGTTATGATGTTTTACTCGAAACACAAGTTTTATATTAATTTCAGGACTAGCCACAAACCCTATTTTCCACGGAGTGTAAATACAAAAATAAAACGACCCATAATATGAATTGTTTACCATAGATACTTGGATATGTTTCCTCAATGGAATAGCAATTTCATGGTCTGAATCATTCTAGAAAAAAAGTTATTGCAAAAATGGTGAGATGACCTGTAAATAACATACCTTAGAAAGCATCATCAAAAGAATTTATCCTTCCTTGAATTCTAGCCTTCTTTTCTTCACCTTACCTATGAAATTCATCTTATATATCCTTTGGTTACCTCAAAAACCTATAGATATTAAATATTCTCAAGTGTGATATAAAATGAGAGAGCCTTTCCTCTTATTTATACTCTCCAAGTAGCTTCCTTATAAACATCTTCTAGGTCACTTTGCCCACTTTCCTTATTTTAGGGTTAACCCACTTCCAATTTATCCATTAAATTTATTATTTAAATAATTTATTTTGTATTCACATTGAATTATAGTACACTCATCACTTCACTCTATTATTTACCTTCTAAAATCTCTTAAACCACTTTGACTACTTTGACCTTTTGGCCATAACTCTTTAACCGTGAGGAGTTATGTGACATTCCACATACAACTGGAAATTGCATGAAAAGCACTATCCATCTAGGATAGTTTGACTGATAAATTCACTAACATTCATCTCATTATTTACACAAATAAGCATGGGTTATCTAACCATACTTATAGGATAAATCAATCCGCAAAGCATCTTCTCATGAGGGATTTCACCATAAGGGGACCATTTTGGAGTTCATCCATTTGTACTTATTATCAACCATGAAAATACAATAATGAGTCATATTTACATCAAACAAACTTGGGTCCATTACGCAAACCTTTGTGCTATCGGAATTCTCTATCAAAATTTATCTATGGGTTGACATCAATCACTAAGGGTTGACATCCATCTACAATATCACTCTCCAATAGTTGACATCAATGAAAACCAACAATCCATACCAACTATCCATCAAACTAGGCCAACTGTCTAATAGATTCCCTTAATCAACGACCTCCTTGATAATCTCATGGGGGACAAATTCTTCATTAATATTGATCTAAATTCTTGCTACCACCAGGTCCCAATAGAATATTAGATGTATGGAATACTGCCTTCAATTGAAAATAAGGTCTTTTTGAATGGATGATCATGCCCTTTGGTTTGACAAATGCTCCAACAACGTTTATGAGGATATGGATGATATCCTACAACCTTTCACAAATAAGTTTGTAGTGGTGTATATGGATGACATCCTCATCTAAAATAAGACTTGGGTGTAACACTTGCAACATATTCAGTAGGTTCTGCACACCCTGCGATAGCACAAACTATACAAAAACTTAGAAAAATGATCGTTCAGCATGGACAGGGTCCATTACTTAGGCTACATTGTTGATCAAAATGGTGTTCATGTGGATCCAGTGAAGATCCAGGTCATCCATGATTGGTCAACCTCAACCACACTCACTGAACTTTAGATCTTCTTGGGCCTTGTCAATTTCTATCAGAGGTTCGTTTTGGGATTATCTCATATCGCATGGGCCCTCAGCCAAGTAACGAGAGGTGGTGGTAAGGACATATTTATGTGGGGCCTGTCCCAACAAAAATCCTTCGATGAATTGAAGAAGCGTTTGTGCTCATCCCCAGTACTTTCATTATCGGACCTGTAACATCCCTTTGAGATCAAGATAGATGCTTCAGACTATGTTGTGGGCGTCATTCTCACTCAACACATGCACCATGTGGCATATCATAGTGAGACACTATCATATTTTGTTCGTAAGTACCCTACTTAGGAAAAATAAATGTACGCCATTATGAAAGCCTTCCACCAGTGGAGACATTACATTCTTGGGAAGGAGAAAATCATCCACACTGATCACAAGCCACTATAGTTCATGCAGACCCAAGGAAAATTACAGAATGACTACCATCAGAAGTGGTCCACATACTTACAACAATTCCACCTCAACATCAAGTATAAAACAAGAAGTACCAACTGGGTTGTTGATTTCCTCAACCAACCTCCAGTCATGGAACTCACCACAGTGTTAGACTCTTGCAACCACAAGACCTTTGGATGGCCCCACCTCTACGAGACAGGCCTTGAATTCTCCATCACCTACCAAATGTTGGGCACCAACTTAGTGGTCACTACTTTCTATCCTCAATAGGGGTTATTGTGTCATTTGTGTCATCTATGTGTTCCATCAAGAGAGCATGTAAAAATGATTTTGGAAGCTCAATATAGTCGGGTGGCAGGACACTTTGGCATCGAAAAGATAGTGGCAGTGCTGCAAAAATATTTCTACTGGCTGAAACTTTGACAGGATGTCGGAAAGTATATCAGGTCCTCCACCACCTGCATTATTTCCAAACCAAACACTAAGAAGTAGGGCATGTACACCCCTTTTCATACTTCTGACAGGCCATGGGAATCCATCTCAATGGACTACATGTTGGGCCTCCCATCCAATAAGAGGGGAAATGACTTTGTTTTTTTTGTTGTTGATCGCTTTTCTAAGATGGTGATTCTAGCCGCTTGCAAGAAGAACATCACAATAAAATCCAGTGCCAAGATCTTCTTTAAATGAGTATGGGTACATTTTGGGATCCCAAAAACAATTATCTAAGACTGTGATAGTTAGTTACTCAGCATATTATGGTCAAGCCTATGGTCATTGTTGGATACCAAGATCACCAAATCCATTGCCTTCCAGCCCCAGACAGATTTCCAAACTGAGGTCATCAAATGGATGATCGTACATATCCTACGCATGTACAATTCAAAAAACCCCCGCACATGGGTTGAGAGTCTTCCCTATGTCCAACATAGCTACAAACCATCCCTGCATATCTCAACTGGACACAACCCCTTTCAGATGGGGTTGGGATTCTAGCCATTGGGCCCCATGGATGTTGTACTATCCCTAGTGACCACCTAGGATGAATTGTCCCTTGATCCACCAAAAGATGGAAAATCCACTCAGTTCATTGAGTGGATCCATCACATCCACCAAAATGTTCAGTATATTCTACATAAGTCTAATGCCAATTACAAGAAACACCATGATCAACATTGGGTGCCACATAAATTTCAAGTGGGAGACAAAGTTTGGTTGCACTTGAAGAAAGAACACCTTAGAGGGCCCCATAGGAAGATTTTCCCACTCCATTATGGGTCATACACCATCACCAAGGTTGTGGGTGAAAATTATTTTGAGCTCAACATTCCCCCTATCCTTGGCCTACACCCAGTCTTCAATGTGGCTCTCCTTCGACCATATTTCCCACCATTATTGGACACCTCAGAGATAGCAGAGAAGTTGACACCAAAAGATCTCAACCACAACTACATGAAACAAGAATCCATTGATCATATTGTGAACACGTGGATCAAGGGCACTCGACAACAAAGGATCCAACTTTATAGAGTCATCAAAGAAGGGAGCTCCTACACCAAGGCAAGTGGCTCAATCGAGGCCAAATTCAACAAAAATTTCCTCATATGATGGGGGAAATTAATGCAATGGATACCATTTCTTCCTCGGGAGGGAGGATTGATCCAAGTGGATATCGGTGGCCACCCACCTTTTCCAACTCACGCAAAACATTTTTCTGGCAATTTACTATTTTTAGTAGTTTTTAACTTCTAGAGCCATTTTGAGGGCCTAAATGAAGGTTTTTAGGGATTGAGATTCTTAATGATATACAAAGGCTCCAATTGAGCCCCCAAAATGAATATCCTCGACGATACCTTTCCAATGGGCTATCGTCCGCCTAAAACGAAGATCGTATGAAAACATTACGACCCCGAGAAGTTGATGTACTAACTTACCCAAACGGGGACCACATGAATTTTGGTGCTTCATCTCCTAGGGTTAGGTTTTTGGATGTCTAGAGTTTTTAACATTCCCATTTATTGTAAAAAGGATTTCAGAGCCTCATTGTAATCATATTCTTGTGAATGAGCACAATCGTCAGATCTCTTCTCAGAGATAAGCTGCCACCATTCCAACAAGCATGTTTTCCACTGCATTTTATAGTTTCAGGTTATTTTCTTATTGAATAGAAAACCAATTTTACTGTATCTATGTTATTCTGTGTTAATCATATTTTAATAACATGTATTCATTTTTTTCTACTCATAAAATATGGATCATAAAGATTCGATTTATAAATATTGTTTGGTGGTTTCAAACCCTATGCATGGTCCATGAACCATAAAGAATATTTTAACACCCACAAAACATTGGATTTTATCCTTGGACCATGATAAATATATTAAGAACCATCTAGTGTGGAAAATATCATAATGGTTCCCAAGTGCTCTTTTTCCCTACAGAAGATCAAGTTGTAGACATTTTCACAAAGTCTCTTAAATAAGTGAAGTTTTCAAAACTTTGATCTATGTTAGGATTTTAGGAAGTTCTAATTAAGGGGGGATAGGCCCTAATGCCTCCTTCTTTCTCCTATTGTGTCACCTTTGTAAATCCATCAAACCTATCCTAGGTTTTTCTTAAGGGGGGGTGTTAGGAAATTTAGACACTTAGGAGTTATTTAATATAAAATTGGTCCAATGTGTCTTTATCCTAACATGGATAAGTCCTTGAATCCCATCCTTGGTCAAAAAAATCTCCTAATTTAATATGTATCCCACTTGGTGGCTAAATATCCCCTTTGAAGGATGCATGTAATGGTTTAAGACCCCATTTTGTCCCATGAGCCCTCGAATATTCATTTAGTTGATATGTATCTTATTTTCACTACTTTACCATGGTCAAGACACCAAGATCCATCCTTGGTATGAAAAAAATACTATAGGCACCCATATCCCACTTGGATATCAAAGATCCTTTTTAGAGGTCATATGTGGTGATTTGATTCCATGTTCATGGACCATATCCTTAAAATATTTGTATATGACTTGAGTCCCTTTATTTCCTCTCATTGTCATGGTTACGACCCCTAGACCTATCCTTGGTGCATAAAACCACCTAATGTCACACCTATCCCAGTTGGAGGCCAAATATCCCCTTGAAAGAAAATTTGGTGTGGTTCAAGGACATGTTCATGGTTCATGAGAATTAAAAAATTCATTTGGATCTTACGACCCTTTATTTTCTCCCATGAACATGGTCACGGTCTCCAAATCAATCCAATGCATCTAAAATTTTCTAATGGTTCCCAAATATCATTTATATGATAAATATTATAATCCCTAAAAGACTAATTTAGATCATACAACTCTTGCTTTCCTTCATTTATCATGGTCAAAGCCTTGAGACACATGTCTGGTATGCAAATTCTCTTAATGAGGCCTATATCCCACCAAGAGGCCAATGATTTGTGTTTTTATGGTGGTTTGGATCCTTTTTCATGGACTAGGGCCCTAGAAGCTTCATTTTCGGCCAAATATGTGAGATCCATATCTTTTATGCAAAGCATCCTAAAAGTACCAATATCTTGCACAAGGACAAAGTTAATTTCTAAAAGTTTTTTTTTAGTTGTTTGAATAATATTCCATGTCCCATAAGACTAGTTACACTCATTTATGGATTAATGAACTTTTTTTCATCCCCTAATCATGGTTAGGGCCTGAAGACCCATCCCAGCTACACAAAAAATCCTAATGGAAACCCTTTCTCACTCATATGAAAAATATCCCCTTTAAAGGGATGATGTTGTATTTCAAGGCCTTGATCATAATTTAGGGATTAAGGACATTATTTTCATCCCCTAGTCATGGTCAAGGCCCCAACATGAATCCCTACTACACAAAAAATCCTAATGGAAACCCCATCCAACTCATATGCAAAATATCCCCTTTAAAGGTCTTGTGTTTTAGTTCATGACTTTAATCATGGCCTATTAACCCAATAATATTTTTTCAAGGTCTAATTCCTTGGATTTATCCCCTAACCGTGGTTAAATCCTTCATATCCATCTTTGATGCACAAAATATTAAAAAAATACCCATATCTCACTCAAAGGTTCATGATTCCCTATAGACAACATGTTATGTGGTTTAGGGCATTGATTATGTCCCTTAATCCCTAAAGGATTCATAAATGACCCAAGGGACTTATTTTCCTTGCTTGACCATGGATAATTACTTAATTCACATGTCCCTAGTGCAAAATATTTCATAATGATACACATATTCGACTTGGAGGCCAAATATTTCCTCTAAAGGGATTATGTTGAATGTGATGTTCATGGATAATGAGCCTTACAAATCCATTTATGGAATAAGGCCCTTATTTTCCTCCCTTTGTTATGGTAAAGGCCTTGAGACCCATTGATACTATGAAAAAACTCATTATTATACCCATTTCCCACTTATATGCCAAAGATTCACTTTAAAGGATCTATGTTGTAGTTTGAGGCCTTGATCATGGCCTATTATATCAATAATATTAACTTAGGTCCTAATTCCATCAGATTTTGACCCAACCATGGTCAAGGATCTAGGACCCATCCATAATGCATAAAACCTTCTAATGGTATCCACATCCCACTCTACCGATAATGATATCATATATACGAAATGTTTTGTGGTTTCTGGCCTTGTCCATGGCCCTTGCATGTCCCCAAAAGATATATTTAGATCCTAAGGGACTTATTGTCCTCCCACGCACATTATCAAGGAATTGAGACCTATCCCCATTATCCAAGAAATTATAGGAGAAATTGTGTTCCACTTGGAGGATATATATCCCATTTAGGTGGTATTTTTGGTTATTTGAATCCTTCATGTTCATCGCCCACAAGCCCTAGAAGCTTCATTTACTACGTAATCCACTTACAATGGTCAAGTCCTTGAAACCCATCCCTCATGTGAAAAACCTCCTAAGAGCATCCATATTACCATTGGAAACCAAATATCCCCATTAAAGGGACTATGTGTTTATTTGGGGTATTAATCATGGCCCATATAGTCATTTTCTATTATTTTGAAAATCAGTAATTATCTATGGATATGTTGGATAGTTGGTTGTCATTGATGTAAAAAAGAAGTGGTTTCCATTTGATGTCAACGTATGTGATGGGTGTAATTGTATAAGTCTCCAAAGTGGTCCCCTTATGTCATATCTCTAAGCATGAAACTCGTAGGAATATGCTTTGAAGAAGTCTACCAGAAACCCATAGGTGTGGTCATGAATCCCAAAGTGTTTTGAGGAATAAGGACATGAAGGATAGTGTGAATGAAGGTAACACATTCATATATGAACAATCTTTTTTATCTTGCTTCTGGTGATATGTGGTATGCCATGTGGTTCCTCACTATTGAGGAGTTATGAGGTCATGAAGATGGAAGCCTTAAAGATGGGTTCCAAAGCCCCTAGTTGGTTACAAGACAATTAATGAAAGGGTTAAGTGGTTGTAACAAGAAACCCCTAAAGTAAGGAAATAAATTACTTAGAAAAAGTATAAATACCCCTCAAGGAGTCTTTCATATGTACAATTCACACACATCTCTATTGATTATCTATCTTGTGAAGATATTTTGGTCTATTGGCGAATATGAGGTTGAGTTTGAGGTAGCAAGTCTGAGGGTGTGAAGGAATGTCGAAGGTGAAATTCTTGTAGTTGCAGAAATTATGAGTAACCCTAGTTTCTGAGGTATCCACAGTTTGCAATTCAAAAGTGTTTGGATGTATGTGATATGCAGTAGAGAAAAGAAAAGATATCCACGGGAAGTAGTGGAGGAAGTCATGGATCTGTGAAAATCTTGTGAAAGGGTGTGAAGTAATGCTTGTACCAGAATTTTGATGCCCAGGTTGGTTTACTCATATGGCATATGATACAACAGAGTGTCTATAGGATTAGAGGTATGTTTCTATATGTGTTTATCATGGAATATATGGCACATGATTGAGGCATTTATTGGAGGCCCTTTTGTTTTATGGTTGCATATGGTTGAGGTCCATGTTTTGGTGTCATTGATACATGCTTGAGACATATCCTTGGTATATTGTATATGGTTTTTATGGTTCATTGTTAGAGGCACATATTTGTGATAGTAACACATATTTGAGGCATATATTATGTGTTGGTTACTATTTATATATTTGAGTTCATATATTTAGCTTGAGTGACCCAGGGTTCATGTTTGTTCGAGGTTCCAAAAAAGCCTCTAAAACTACTGGCCCTCCTAGTGAACCAGGAGGCAACGTAGTACACAAAGTGCACTGCACAGTCTCACTCGATATAGTCTTAATGGGTGACTGCAATACTCAAGCACTTGCAGCCCAGGATTGAATGTGGATATGTTATTGCATGTTGTGGATTCTACTTATTGTATTAGCAATACTCTTTCGGTCACCGATCTTAGTTATTCTATTGTTCCTTATGCATGCATGTAAATAAAGAGATATAAATATCCATCAAGCATTAATATAAGACTTTAGACATTAACAATAAAGATACAACCAATAATCATTCCATACAATGCATAAATTACCATGGTTCACCCCCTCCTGGGCTACATCCACAAATATTTGTCTCTAAGGATTTTTTATTATAGTTCTGTCATGCATGGAACCACACACATTATAGCTCTATTCATCAATTCATCAATCAGACTTTCTAACCTATATGAGGCTGAATAGATTGCACCAGGCTCCCCAGCCTTCAATCTAACCCTCAAAGTCATGTCCCTTTTCCCTCCCATATCTCAACAACTTACAAAAAAGGTATAAGATCATACTTATGTCACAGACCTGTTACTCTATCTCATGTGAGTAACTCATACAACCATCTAAGATACCAACCCCCCCCCCAAAAAAAAAACAACCCCTTAGACCTTCTAGGTGTCTATTTATACCTATTATTGTCTCATCGGTCATTACATTCTCTTACAAAAACCCTAATCTACTTAGGTCTTCTTGCATGTTGGCCTTGCACACTTTTCTCCTCTTCATGTGTGCTTTCTTATTTTTCTTTTCTGGTAGTTGTCTTTCTTTCCCTTCTTCTTCCATGCACGCCTCGCATGATTTTTTTCCAAATGTCTCACCTCCACATTGTGCATTTTTCCCAAAATGGGCTTATTCCCAACAGGCCCCCAACACTGACATCGTGACTCGTCTTGATTCACTGCTTGACTTATTCCACTGTCATTGCTTGCCTCCTATGTCAGACACTGCATATTGAAGTGCGTCATACATATCTGTTATGCGCTAGCATTATTATTGAGCCTGACTACTCTTGTTGGTCATACTAGTGACCACCTACTCCGTGATGGGAGACTGTACTAGTTCTCCTCCTTCAGCCTCGATCTACTCAAGTTTCTTCTTAGCTACATCACTCTCCATGACCAGTTTCTATGCCTTTTCTTGTAGGGGCTCCAACAACGCTTGTCTCACTATCTTCTGTGTTTGCAACACTTTATCTTCCTACTGCAAAGCCTTTAGTTCCATGGTAGTATTGATATTCTTCGGAAGTGACATTGTTTTTTGTCATTGCTCACTTCCTCCATTGATGCATGGATTTTGGATTCCTTCTCCTGCATCTCTTGGAGGCTCCCATCATCTAGTAGCTGAGTCTAGAGCTGTACGATCTTCTCTAACAACACCGTGAAAGTCTAAATACTTTGATTGATGCCCTCTGTGATTGTTTTCTCCTCTTGTTCCCTTTGTTCTCTGACTTCTAGGGGAGTCATGGGTGTGACACACTCCTCCATCCCTTTGATAATATCCTTGTACTCCTGGATAGTCTGTTCTATCCTACATAGTTTCTCCTCGAATGACCCTGCCTCATCACTGGTGCTTTCAAGAATTGTTTGAAACAACATATGGATTTTCTGCTCCATCTCTTCCACATTCTACTTTTCTTTCTCGTTCTGTTGGGCCTCAATTTTGAGGGCCTCCTTTAGTGAGAAAAACTATGTAAGGGCTATCTGTATGTTTGTGGTGTCTGTGGTGTATTTTTGTGTTGTTTCTTCATCAATGAAGATCATCTCCGGTGTGATGATGAAGTTGGCCCTTGGTTTTGTTGCAAACTATACTGTCTCTGCCACTGACACTCCTTCCTTATTCTGTATCAATGTTTCTTTTGGTGCCTGTGTTGCCTTGATTCTTAACTACTCCAGCACAGTTTTTACCTCCCGCACTTGATCGACGATTGAATCCATTTTATTCTTCGCATTCTCCCATACTTGGTCTAGTTACTCCACGACTACTGTCACCACTAGTTCCACGTCATCTGAGGTTAGTGAAATATGGATCTGTGGTTTGTGGGCCTTTGTCTTCTTTATCCTTCCATTGGTGTGCTCCCCTGGTCACTTCTCCTGGGTAGCCGATGGCTTAGAACTAGGAGGTATCTGGGTATCCCTCGCAGTAGTTGTCCTTGTTTCTATAGCCTTATGAATCTCATGGGTTCCTGTCCCTTGCTCCTCCTCCTCAGGGATTTCATGTGTCCTTGCACTTGTTTCTTCTACCTCAGGAATTTCTTGGCTCCTTGCATCTATCTCTTCTTCTCTCACTTATCTCGCTGATTTTATGGGTGGTTATTTTGTGCATCGTAGAGCTTGTGTAGGGCCCCTTGGTGGTCTATTATATGTGTGCATATTCTTATTGGATGGGGTGCTTCCCCTCTCTTGGCCTTGGGAATTCCTCTTCTTGGTTCCTGCCCCATTGGTGCCTGTTTGGTGCATTGGGGCTAGTCTATCCTACATCTGACGTCACGCTCTTTGCACCTTGGTTGGAATCTCAGGTAACTTCCATTCTTCAAGCCACTCCTGGACCTCCCTTTGGATTTCCTCCTGCATGATGAAGTAGTTAAGTTGTAGCCATTCCTTGGCTTTGTTGCTATTGGCTTGCATCCATAAGCTGTGGTCCATTTCCCTAAATTTGGAAACATGTCCAAACTCCTTGATAGTTTCCAATTTAATGCACCATGTATCTGCAGTCATCTCCTATATCTCTTTGAAATACCGCATAAATGTGTCCATGTTTATATTCTTTCTCTTCGGGGCTATGTTGTTTCATAATGATGTGTAGCGCATTGCGCCAAACTTTCCTGGCCTCTCCATATATGTACTGTAGACCATTTATTTCTAACCAACAAGGCCAATGAGGATGAGTAACCACAAGTAGTGGAACTCAGACCCCCAATCCTATGTATCTTTTCAATCCTATAAGAATGCATTAAGGAGGTATGGGGCCAGGATCATCAATCTCCCCTTTGAAAACTACGTGGCGGTGGAAACCACACTAGCCAATACTTCCGCTTTTTGATACTTGCACATTAGTTTGCACCCAAGTATCCTGGTAGAAGACTATGTCACAAGATCATTAATGTCGTTGATCTTGATTCCCTTGTTTCCTCGCTTTGCCCCATACTTATCTTTGATCTCATCTAATATGGCCTTGTCCCATGTTTTTTCCTCTAAGTACTTATTTGGCTTTTCTCCATATATGGGTAGCCCTATGATTCCTGCGATGAGGTCCACAGTGATGGGCACCGACCTATCCATCCAAAAAATTCCCCCATGGATGCATTCAAGCAATTGCTTGACACAGGAATTGGTAGGTTTTCCCCTCCCAAAGTGTGGGGCATCCAACAAATTCATGATTCCAGTATTATATAACCCAAGGATCCACTGCACCAACTCTATCAGTTGCATGCCTGATGAGCCTGCTCCCCTGCTCTCTAAGTAGACCTATGACGCTAAGTATGGGAACTTAGTGACATCGGTTGTGTCATGGTTGAAGTATTTAATGGTAGTGACTGCACCGACCATGCCATCACCCACTTGCACTCCTCTCAGGATTTTTCAAAAAATTAGGGTCCCTTCTATCTGTAGCTATGACCCTTCGTGCGCGTTTCTCTCAGCCTGGCCCTTCAGTTTGGCTAGTGAGGGTGAGGTCCCCACCTCTGGTACAGGCTCATGTACTACATCCTGTTCTACCTCTAGTTCATGGCTATGTGGCATTGAACCCGTGGCCTGCTCCCTTCGTTGTTTCCTTTTCTCCCTAGAGTTATCGGACTCAGTTCTCTTGGGGTCCTCCTCCATTGGCCTAACCTCTTGTGCTGGGTTATGTTCCTCTTTGACTATCATCTGGTCTATTTCGTACTCTGGTGTGTGGAGTTCATCGACATCCACTACTACTGGTGATTATTTCTCTCTTGTGCCTGTCGCAAGTACCATGATGTGTGTGTTCATGTCAGTCATTCTTGTCTCTCCAACTCATGGCAGTGACATTTCGATGAGGTCTAAGCTAGAGATAGATGGATTCATCGAATTCTTAGTCGAATTTGAATTTATCTCTCTTCTACTTATCTCTACATTATCTCCTTAGAAATTGACACAATAACCGGTGTTTCCCCCCTTTCTTCAAATTTATAGCGGGACAACTGAATGAAAATTGTTCTACACTAACAGTTGTCCCTTCTTTCTCTTTTGGTGGCTTGACTGGCACGTGGTATCATTATATGTATTAATTGTCATCCTTTCCATCTTGTCTTTGACCATTTTTGTTTTTCGTCGCAATATGGTGTTTATTTCTATGTACGAGTTGTCATAATTTTTACCTTCACTATCAGTTGGGCCTGATTTCCACAATTGTTATCTCCTGAATCGCCACGTTGTCTGACCGTCGGCCCTTTTTCTGATGTGTTGAGATTTTGGGGGGTGTAGATTCCTTGTCTTCTATTCCATTTTCCTCTAGTGAAGTATTTCCTATTTTTTTTCCCTGACTCAATGACTTGTGCATTCTGACTCATTTTTCTTTTCATCCACTGATTTGTTCTCCTGCACGTGTAGATTTCCAACTATCAAGTTGATGGTGCTCAACTATCCTTGTACAACTTTAGTCGAATTCTATTGACCATTCCTCTAATTTTTTTTCATCCTAAGTCCTTCAGTTGTACAACTCCTCCGTCTGTGACAGTCTTCACCTCATATGGTCCCAACCAATGCATTCTGAAATTTCCTAGATGTTGAAAGAACTTGATTTCATATAGTAGGACTAGGTCTCCTTCCTTGAAAATGTTTCTCTTAATATGTCAGTCGTGCCATGCTTTGTCCCTTTCTTTCTCTACTCCTTGGTGGAACCCTACTAGAATCCTATCTTCTTTCATGCTTGTCAGCTAACTTAACATTTCTTGTACTGCGCCTCTTTCTGTCATGTTTGTAATCACTACTACACGTAGACTGGGTACCAAAACTTCTAGTGGCATCACTTCTTCTTGTACATATACCAATATGAATGGTGTTTTTCCTGTCAAATGTTTACAGGTAATTCTATATACCCATAATACTGCTCGTATCTTTCAATCTCAATCTTCCCTACTGACATTGCAAATCTTGGTTAAAGCATTCTCTAGGATCTCATTGAAGGCTTCCACTGTTCCATTTGCCTGAGGATGAGATGGCGTAATTTTATGATGGTAGACCTCAAATTCTTCAGTTAGAGCTCTGATAGTACTGTTGATAAAGTGAGTGCCTTGGTCACTCAACAAAATCCTCAGACATCCATATATGGTGAGCACATGTTCAAATAGGAAATGTGTTGTTGTCTTTGTGCTACAATATTTAACTAGTGTTGCTTCTACCCATCTTGAGAGGTATTATGTCATAGTGATAATGTATCACACGCTTGATCTTCTTATGAGTGGGTGAATTGGCCCAACAAAATCAATAGCCTATTTTTCAAACACCTGTAGAGTCACTTGTGGGTGTAATGGAATCTCATCACGTCTGTTTGGTTTTTCGACCCTCTGACAAGCATTGCATTGTTGACAATAATCCTTTTCATCTCTATGAATATTTTTCCACCATATTCCCACACACAGTACCTTATGCATAGTAGCTTTACCTGCAAAGTGTCATCCCATGATTCCTTCATGGGATTCTACCAGTATCCTGGGCCTTTCGTTCTCTAGTGTGCATCTTCTGAATATGTTGTCTTCCCCCATTTTATATAAGTGTCTGATGATAAACTAGTAGTTAGCTGCTCAGACAACTATATTTTTATTCTTCACAATGTTGAGTTCCTGTGGCGTAGTCCCTTTACTTAAATACACAATATTGTCAACAAAATAATTTTTTGTGATCTGAACTAAATATAATTGCACGTCAGATAAGGTATCCTCTAAGTTGGTAGGCTCCTCACCATTGGTGACCCTTGATAATTGATCAGGTCATGTGTTCATCTTCCCTGGTTTAACTATGACTTAAAAGTCAAATTCCTGAAACAACAGTAACCATCAAAAAATTCTCCCCCAAACACTGGCTTGTTGACTAGGTACTTAAGTGTTGAATGATCTGTGAACATATTAAAATGTTTTCCAAGTAGGTAATTCCTGAACTTCTGAAGAGAGTAGACCATATCTAGGCATTCCCTCTCTATATTATTGTAGTTCTCCTCCGATTCTGACAGTTTCCTACTAGAAAATGCTATAGGATGATCCAATTCTCCTGCTCATGGCTATGCTAAAATAGCTCTCAGGGCTATGGATGATGCATCTATGTGTACATGGAATGTGTTCTCCCAATCTGGAAAGACTAAGATGGGTGTTGTGACCATATTCTCCTTCAGGGTGTCCAATCTGCACTGACAATCCTCATTCCACTGAAACTTAGTATTCTTCTTGAGAAATTTGTCCATCGACACAATGATCCATGCATACCCCTTTATAAATTTTTTGTAGTATCCTATATGTCCCAATGTGGCCCCCAACTGGTGCACTGATTTCAGTCGTGGTAACTTCACAATGACAACGATCTTGGTAGGATCCATGATCAAACCTTGTATGTATACTATGTGACCCAACAAAATTCCAAAGGGTGTTCCAAGTATACATTTATTAATGTTCAAGGATATTCGACATTGCCTACATCTTTCTAACATCAGTCTCAACACCTCTACTTGGTTCTTCAGTAGGCTATACACTATCCAATCATCCAAATATACCTCTAGAAATTTATGGATGAATTCTTTGAATGCAACAATGACTACTCTGGAAATGATTGTTGGTGCATTCTTTAGTCCAAAAGAAAGAACTGTGTACTGGTAGCATCCCCATTCTGCTACAAAGGTAGTCTTGTACCAATCTTCGGGTGTTATCTTTATTTGGTGGTAGCCTAAGAATCCATCAATGAATGAGTATGCTTCTTGACCTCCCACATTTTCTAGGACTTCGTCTGTAAAGGGTGTAGGGAAGGGGTCATGTAAGAAAGAAACATTGAGCTTTCTCAGGTATACAATACATATTATTTTGCCTCCTTGCTTCTTCTTTTGCACTACCATGGGGCTTATCCATTCTGATTCTTCTACCATCTCTATGATCCCTACTTCCAACATTCTATTAATTTATGTTCTTACTTTCTTCTTGTATATGGGGTTCAATTTGTAAGGCCTCTGTCTGGTAGGCCTTGCCTCTGGTTTGAGAGGGATATTCATCTCTCCAAGTTCTCCTACAATACCCTTCATTTCTGTGAATGTCGTTGGGAACAGGTCACTGTAATCATCCAATAACTTTGTTATCCTTTCCATTATTTTCTCATCCCAATAGTCCCCAATGCTGGCCATTTTGGGATTCTCGACTGTCCCAATGTTGACTTTTTTTACCTTGCTTGGTGCAACAATTAATTATGATTCTAGTGGTGGACCTTCCACTTCTATTTTGCCTTCAACTTCCTTGATCTGAATATCGTACAAGTCGTCTTCATCTAGTTCTTCTTCCAGTACATGGTAGCATGACAATCATTCTTTCACTATCTATTTGTTCTACTGTTGTTCTTCTGTTATGATTTCAACTCCATTTTCCTTAATGAATATCACCCCTCTTATTTTTTGGAGTTTTGTATCTATGTTGGGGTTATCATTCTCAAATGATAAAGTGAATATAAATTTATGTTGTAGTACTTCCCAACTCGTAGTTCCTCTGTGCAGTTCCTGGTCCGTGTACCAGTTGAATGGGATGCCCTCTAGTGTGTGCACAAAATGATGGGTGAATTCCTCCGGGGGTTTCATTTTTTACAACTCTCTGCACTTCTCCAAATGTTTCGTTGGTTCTCCCTATCCATTGTATTTCTGAGTTGCGCTCCTCTTTTTTTCTGCGCTAAATATTATGCACAATAGTCTTTTGCATTGGTACCAGTCCTTGATTGTTTCTTTGTGTGCACCCCACCATATTGTAGGTTTATCCCTAAGTGCGATGTCAAGAGATAACAATCTCTGACTTTCTAATACTTCATCTTCATATATTGTTATAAAATCTTCCAAGTTGTTGATTCCATGGAAACTTGGAGGTTCTCTGATTTTTGTCCCAACCCACCTTACTGCACAGTTTATTTGTGCACATCTTATGGTTGAGACCTCATGTAGGCACTGCTACCAATTCTCTAGACCCGTGTCTAATTTAGAATCACATGATGTGATGCTTCTCCAGCTAATTACACCATCGATGGTTGGGTTAATGTAATCCTCGGTGTGCGAGGTGGTTCGGTATAGATGGTTAATTTCTTCTAGGTCTAAACATGTTGGTTCCACAAATATTTCAGCTTCTTATGGATCTAGAGACATGATAACCTTGTATTCTCTTGACTCAAATGTCATATTCTTGGTCTTGAGGTTGATTATTGGTTGATTGTCAAACTCCCAGTCCAATCCTAGTAATGTTGGATATGGTGTTGTGCCATCCAAGATATCAATCACTTCAAAGTCTGCCTTAGTGTGCACTCCATGAAGATCTATTGTCACTCCTTTCAGCCTCCCTATTGGTATAATTTTGTGTTGGTTTGCTAACTTTAGTTGGATGGGTGAGTAGCATATGGTAGGTTCTCCCATACATTACCATGACTTTTTGGGAAATACATTCACTTCAGATCCCAGGTCTAATATCACATCGCCCATGTTAAAATATCTGATGTTGGCATTCATTCTAAAATATCTGTTGGTTCTCCTTCTGGCATGGAGATGATTCACTATCCTCTGTTCTAAATTTCCCTCAGATTTTTTGTTACATCTATCTAACATATTTTGTAATAGTAAAATAGATGATGGATTTTTGAAGACTTGAATACATGATTGCAGGAAAGTTTTAATACAACTTACTTGGTTTCTCGAAATGACTTCGCTGGTATGATCCAATGATGACAACATTTCATGTGTTGGGATGTCTTTATTATGCTTCGCGGTAGATTTAGACGCAACATTCTTCTTGATAATTTCTTGTTTGGCCTCGTTAAAGGTCTCCTTCTCCTTTCCTGCATTGAATCGCTTTGGTGGATCAATATTTTTCTTAATCCATTGTTGTTGTACTGGTTCTTGTTTTTCTGCATCGTTTCCTTTTTTAGCACATCCACGGGTCACTATATTGATGTTTCATCCTTCATCCCTTGCTTCTGCTAAAATCCACTGAACAATCTAATTGTTCTAATTCCTTTTTTCCTGGATCTTTACTAATAGTGTCGGACATTCTTACGTATCATGATACGATGTGAAACAATACATACAAGTTGCATGTAGGAGTGGACATTCTCTTGCATAGTGTCCTGGATGTTGGCAGTTGTGGCACTCTATTGGGCCTCTTCCATGTCCAAATCCTCCTCTACCTCTTCCACCTCCTATGTACCTAGATCAATCTTTGCACAATGTATTGTATTGAGGTACTTGATTATACTATGTGGGGTTATATTGTGGTTGCATAGTGTTATAGTGTTGTGGTGCAGTATTATACGACAGTGGTGCCTGATTGAAGTGTGGTGCAGCTTGCCCCATCATCAGTTTGGTTTTCACCCTGTATGTGTCAGATTTCATTTCCCTCATTAGATCCATTGTTCTGTAGTCTTTGTCATCATGCCCTGCTGAATTGCAAAAAGTGCAGTATGCATTCTTTCATATTGTCTAGTATTTCTGCATCATAGGATAATGATATGGGTCATGCCCATGTGTTTTGAAAATTTCACACTAGGGTCCTCCTGTTGGCAAAGGATTTGGCATCCCTATTTCCATATACTATGTGAATGTTGGACATTTGTTCTTACGGTGTCCTTTTTTCCTACATGTGGTACACCAAACAGTTTCTTGCTTTCCCTTGCCCTTATTCTAATTGAGCTGGAAGGTAAGATTCTTCAGGTCCTCCTTCAACTCCTCTATAGCTGGATCTGTCTTGTGGTATTGATTCTCCTCCATTTTTAAAGAAACCTATAGAGCCTCTCCTTGATATTGGAATTTATGTTGTCTGATTGGGTATTTTAGGTGCGGTAATAGAGAATTCACAAATAGATGCCTATGTTGCATATCTGTCATGGCATACCTCAACTTCCCTTTCAAACGTTTAAATCATTGGTCAATTTCCCAGATAGATTCTCCTGGTTTCTTTCATATTTATTTCATCTTGTTCATGTATTGATCCTCTGAGCTCGACTTCTATAACTCATTAATTAATAACTTCTTAATGTATGTCAGTGTCCTTGTCGTCCCCGATGCATTATTTGTGCCTAGACTCATGTACCTGTCTAGTGTGTGGTCTCTTAGCGTGATGGATAACTCTACAACTTTAGTATCTTCATCAATGATTTGTTTTTCTTCCCATATCTTTGCACAAATGAAGAAGTGTTTCTCAGGGTCTTCTACTGCTTGTCCTAAAAATTCTGGTAACCGAATGGTGGGATCGTGTCCTGCCATTGTAAACTGTGTCGGGCTATTATTTATGCGCAGTGTAGACCCTTGACTAGTATTTCCTGAACTGGCTCCCCCAATTGTTGTTCCTTGTGTGGATGTACTTCCTTCTATATTTCTTCTCTCGAAATTCGGTGGTCTAAATGGTGGTTCTCTCTTTGGTGTATTATTCATACATGGGTTTATGGGTTTCACACTGACATTAATATAGGATTTCTTCCCTCTCTTCTCATTCTTGGCCCTCTCATCTTCCTTTCATATGTTGTACTTGGAATCTCCTCAATCTGCTCCACATCCCGGATATCCTCTACCTCTTCTCCATCACTCGCCAAGCCTTCCCTCGCAGCTATGGATTTCTTATTGGTATTCACATTGTATTGGTAGAGTACTTCACTACATGTCTTTCCATCTGTCTCCATGATCCTCCTGATTTGGTCTTCATCCATCATGATTGGGTCCAAGTCTTCCTCCTTCTTTCCTTTATCCACTTCTCCTTCCATTTCTCCTTTTTCTGTCAGTGCTTCCCCCCTTCCCCCATGCACGCATGGACATTTAGCTTTATGATTCCATTGTCATTACACCTTTGTTATACAACAATATTGTAATAGAAGTGTACAGTGATATGATATACCTCCCTAGAATTCCAAGTAGAAACTCTTTCTCTGTTGTGATGTATGACTTCATAGTATCTACTACAAACTCTGTTATAAATCCTGCTACAATACTATCAAGTCAAAAATCTACTACGTGGGTGAATTTATTGTACACCTACTGTAACTGCTCAATTTGTATTGGGGTCCACTATAACCATTAGATCTGGTTCATTGCATGGTTATCCTTCAGCCTCAATATCCATTACTACAGTGCATGGAAAATCATAGAAAAAGACTTCATGCAGATCAGTAAACACATATTTCTCGAGATATTTGTGCGGTGTTACTCTAGGGTTTATGTTATCTTTCTGGAAAAACTCTAGATCCTTTGTTTTTAGCCAGCTTTCGATCTCTACTTTTGTGGGATTCCATGATCTTAACATCCCCTTCTAACGACACATTATTCTCACCTTCTTGTCATCTGATTCAGTATTCCTTTAACCCTCCTTCCGCAAATCTTACAGTCTTTTAACAGATCTTCAGTAGATCACCCATTCTTCTTCCAGATCTTCAACAGATCTCATTCCCTCAATCCTATGCTATTCCAACCAACGACAATGGAACCACTTTTTTGTTACTTTTTATCTGTCTAATTTCATATCTTTAGATTGAGTGACCCAGGGTTCATGTCTATTTGGGGTTCCAACAAAGCCTCTAAAACTATCGTCCATTCTGGTGAACTAGAAGACAACGTAGTACATGAAGTGCACTATGCAGTATCACCCAAGATAGTCTTAATGGGTGACTGCAATACTCAAGCACTTGCCGTCTAGGATTGAATGAGGATTTGTTAGTGCACATTGTGGATACTACTTATCTTATTAGGCACACTCTGTCAGTCACCAATCTTATTTATCCTATTGTTCCTTATGCATGCATGCAAATCAAGATATCTAACTATCCATCAATAATTAATATAATACTTTATCCATTAAAAATAAAGATACAACCAATAATCATTCCATACAACACATAAATTACCATGTTTCACCTCCTCCTGGGCTACGTACACAAAGATTTGTATTTAAGGCTCTTTTATTATAGGTCTATCATGCATGGCCCTGTGCACATTATATCACTATTCATACATTCATCAATCATACTTTTCGACCTATACGAGGCTGACTAGATTGCATCAGGCTCCCCATGCTGCGATATAACCCTCAAAGTCATGCTCCTTTTACCTCCCATAACTCAACATGTTACAACAAAGGTATCATATCATACTTATGTCACAGACCTGTTACTCTATCTCATGAGAGTAACTCATACAACCATCTAAGATATCGAACCCCAAAAACAACAACAACCCCTTAGACCTTCTAGGTGTCTATTTATACCTATTCTTGGCTCATAGGTTGTTACATTCTCTTACCAAAACCCTAATCTACTTAGGTCTTCTTGCATGTTGGCCTTGCACACTTTTCTCCTTTGCATGTGCACTTTGTTCTATTTCTTTTCTTCCAGTTTTATTTCTTTCCCTTCTTCTTGCATGCGCACCTCGCATGCTTTTCTCCCAACTGTCTTGTTGGCCCTCCACCAAGTTTTGAGGAAACCTTGGTCGGTTTAGGACCACTTTTGGACTTCAAAAGGTTGATCAAAGATGGAGTGCCATGGCAGAGATGAGATCATGGATCTCACTTGTTTTTCATTCTAGGAGGAGCCATCAAGAGGTTCATTAGGGGTTTTGCAATGGGTTATGGGATGTCAGCCCATGGGTTCTCCCATGTTTAGGCCTAATTGTAAAAGTATAAATAAGTGTAAGAATGGATTGCAGAGGAACAGAAGCGTTGTAAGAGTCAATAGCTTGCAAGTCTAAGTGCAAGTAGTTTTGGGTTGCTTAGTGCAACTGAATGTGCATGTAAGGCTTTGTTCTCGATAGAGGAGTTGGCTATGTGCCTTGACCTAGTTTTGAGAAGGGGGATCTGGTGCGCAGTGCACAAATATCCTATCTAGTGCAAGGTTTGGCTCTGTGTCTTAGTGAAAAGGAGAGGATGAATTTAAGAGATTGAATAATAATAAAGAAGACAAAGTAGTTGGTGGACACAGCCCCACACTGGGGTGAACCACATATATATTGTGTCTTTGTTGAGATTTGTGCTATGTTGTGTTTGTCATTTATCATATTAGTTCTTTTGTTATTATGTATAATGGATAGATCTTATTTTTCTTAGTGCTTTACTTGTGCTTTATGAATGAATGATAGATATAACTATATCTGTGTGCTAATTGGTTGAAGTACTTAATATTTACTATTACAACGTCGATCTATCTTAGAGTTTTGTTCTGAGATGTTATTGAAGCTAAAGAGTTAATGAATATCATCTAATAGAATACTCTTCAAATTCTTTCTATCACATATTTGTGTCCCAGCTTGGTTACAAAAACATGAATCCTATAAACCCCCCTACCTCTACCTCGGGTGAAACTTCACCTGCTTTGTAGGTGTTGCTGAAAGGGTCGCTAGTTAGGGTTTTGTCCGTGCGTTGTTGAAGAATTGAACCCTGGGTCTGCCCCTGTGCCAACAAATGGTTCCGTTTCCAAGACCTAAAAATGTGATTACTGGGAACTGAAGTAAAGAAAAGAGAAGATCTGTGCGTAGATAAACTATTGAAGTGCATATTACTCTACTTGACTTGCAAATCTTTGTGCTAAGAGATAAATCCGATCTAAAGAAAAAAGGTAATATCTTAAAAGAGGTAAATATTTTTTCTTTGATAAGAGTAAGATAAATGAAAATTTTTGTTTCGAAAGCATGAATTTAAGTATGTTTAATAGATTTTTTCCTAGTCTGAAAGCTAGGGTGCATTTGGAAGAAAGAGTTGATATAAGTAAAGCTAATAGAAATGAATAAAGATATTTTATTCCTATGAATAGAAAGTGTTTTTGGGCTAATAAGTGGATGCAGGAACCTAGAAAGAATTTTTGCAGATTGCAGGTCCAGCACTGTGATCCTAGTGCACAGTATATGAGAGGTTGGGGAACATTTAAAAGAAAGAGAGGATTGAAATTATGTTATAATTGCAGAATATCATGACATATTTCTAAGGAATTCCCTCGTACATGTCCTATTTGTCTTTTTTGTAAAATTGTTGGTCATCAGGTTGAGGATTGTCCAAAGATGATTGCTAAAGTTGAACGAATGAATATGAGACAAGAAAAATATGAAGAAAGTCAAGAGAATAAGAGCATGTTAGAGCATCACAAAGAGAAATAATCAGAGAAAGTTCATACTACATTATAGAAGTTGAAAGAAATGATGGATGATCACAAATATGTCAGTTTACCAGAGATCTTGAAAGAAAAATAGCGCATAAGTGCAATAATAGAAGACTTCGACATAGATTGTGTCTTGGATGAAGAAACACAAGTAAATATTATGAAAAAAGAAACTTGGGAAATTTTGGGAAAGCCTGTTGTGGTACCTTCATTGGGAAGGATAGGCTTATTTAAAGGAAATATTATAACCCTATGTGGAAGAATTACTAATATACCTATTATTATTCATGGAACATCGACTGAAGAGGAATTTGAAGTCACTAATTTTGTTGAGAACAATGACCCTTTCCCACTTTTGTTAGGAAAGACTTGGATTGAGAAAGATCAGATCAGAAGGAAAGCAGAGGAAGAAGTTGCAGAAAATAAAAAGCAAGAACCAAGGGATTTCATAGCTAGACAAATAGACAGACTAATAGAAGAATGAGAAGATAAGTCGGAGCAACATAAAGAAAGAGAATTAGTTGTCAAAGTTGAAAGAATGCAAGAAGTTTTGAAGGACCTATCCATTCAAGAAAGAAGAATACCCACCCTGGAATTAATAAGTAAAGGGATACTAACTTCGAACCCTTTGAGAGCACATCAATTGTATGAAGTCACTATGATAAGAGAAGATAATAATAATAATGGAAAGAGGATTCCACAAACAGTTAGAGGGAATCAGATCAGAGGAAAGAAGGCAAGGAAGATCAATAAAAGGAAATCCAAGTTGGAAAAGTTGCAGGAAGATACAGAGAATAGATGGAAGACTTCGTAGGAGGCAGGTTTGCAGGACTTGAACCTCATCAGAACAGGATAACCACATAGAATGAGACTTCGCCCTGGTGAAGCTATATTATCATTAGAGGCATCCCACCCAATAGATTGATGCTCCAGAATGGCCAGAAAATTATTTATGGGAGGATGTACTTCTTTTGTGATGTCGAGACTGCACCATAATGAACAAATTCATATTGATGGAAGTAGCCTAGCCCATTGGAGGAATCTGTTATGATGCTCTCTTATTTAACTCACTGGTTGTTGCACTGGGACCACTTTTTGTCACCCGGGATTAACTAAGCTATCAGAGAACTGATTGTGCATCAAGTTGTGATTTCAGAAGCTAGACATCACCATCTGTTTGTCTACCCTGCCTGTCCGTTCGCCTACCTCGACCTGTCTAGTTAAAAGTGAGAATGTCAGGTGAAGGCACTGAGTTAGAGAAGTCCATTGAGGAAGTTCTTGATAATTTTATGGTTGATAAATCTATGTTTGAAGGTTTCCAAGCATCGTCAACCAGGGTACTATAGTCTTCCCCTTCGAATAGACGATGTTCTAGCCATGCTAACCCCGCGACTGAGTAGTGAAGTAAGCATCGCAGTGATCTAGCTAACATGAAGCATATCCTGTCGATATTACCAAACTATATTCCACCATTGGCTGGTGCAGTTAAAAATGATAGAATTCCATGAGACTATGAGTACACTCTGATCACCACGTACATTCTAAAGGGAATATGTGTAGTTGGGAGCCCGTTGGGACAGACCCCATTACTAAAGAACATTGACTTCAACCTTGGATATAGAAAGAACTATTCCATGCTCGCACCCCATGGATACCTGATGAATTCAACTGGGAAGAAGCCTCACATTCTCTCCCAGCCATGGATTAAGGAGATGGGACAGTCCACTATGCTCAACGTGATGAAGATTCCCCATTTTGGTCATCACCAGGATGTTAACTCTTGCATTAAACTCCTCTTTTCATGCTACCATGGTGGATACCTATGGCTCGACCGAAGGATTACTTTGGATCCAACGTTGATCCACTTGATTATAGGATTAATAATGAAGGGACCTAACCCTAAAAAATTCTACCTAGGGAAGGCCTCAAACCGCTCCCTGGCACAACACATCAAGGAAGCATATGGATAAGTTGAAAAATGAAAGTGAGGCTATAATGTAGCCTCTATCCAAGATGGTGCAGTGCACCTCTCTTTCCAACTCATAGTTGGAAAACTCGTAAGAAAGAACCACCCCACATAGGTCATCAGGTTTGTGGTGGACCTCGCAAGAAAATGAGTGGACGGAATGTAGATGAATTGGGTGAGTTATCTCATCAACGAACTTGAGAAATACTGTCGTGAAGCTCAGGATCAGGGATACAATTTCCACTTCAGCTAGTTGCTCATGTTGATCGCATTTGTCACTTGGAAAATTATTGAAGGAGGCACCTTTCCGTAGATAAAACCATCGGATTCGTTGGCCGCTAGGTTCTCTACCTTGTGGTACAACAATGACATGTTGAAGCAATGGAAGTTGAACGTTGTGTTCCATTCCTATTATCAGCAACTGAAGGTTTCCATTGAATCATTTTCTCCCATGACACCATGCACCTTGCACTAGTACTGACCTTTTGCGAAGTTTTTCACAAACCGACATTTTATCTATATCTTTGCACGTAGAGATGAGAGAAATGAAGAGTTACAGTCATATTACAAGATGAATGATGAGGACATAGATAAGATCACCAAGGAATGGCCGGAGGAGTTCCTTGTATCGTTCGATGATGTAGAACTCTATGAAACTGACTTCATAGGAATCCCCTTGGTCACCCAGGTCGAGCATGCCAAGTAGTCCAGTGCGAAGAAGAAGAAGAAAAAGGTGGAAGTCTAGAATTTAAATATTGATGAGGAGGAAAACATCTCTGAAGAAAATGGATCTAGATCACCAGGCTCACTAGGAGGAGGAGACGAAGTAAATGGAGAAGGAGGAAGGGTTGAAGGAGAAAATCAAGTAGAAGGCAAAGCTACACCACTTAAATATCCCCTTACAGTAACACCACAAAAGAGGAATATTTTTCCACAGAAACCTTCAGCAAGAAAGAAGATGCATGCTAGCAAGCCCTAGTTAGAGGCAATGATCAAAGAGGATGACATTATCTTACTCCATGGAGCCATGGAGGATGATTTAGAGGATATCTTACAGAGATATGGAGCTAAGAAGGAGGAGTTGTATAGAAGGGTCGAGAAGGAATTAAAGGAAATTCAACAAGATATTCGATCTGTCTATGTGGTGCCCACTGCACCTTCCTCATTGGAGACTGCAGAATTGGGGGATGAACCATCCCAATTAAGAAGACTAACAGATGCGACAAAGGCTCAACTTCATAAGATCCAATAAGAAAAGGAGAAGGCTACAAAAACCTTGAAACAAGAGAAAGAGGAAGTCTTATAACAATTACGCATAGCGCGGTACTGTGTAACCACCTATGAAAATGAAAAAGATGAGTTTCGGGCGATGGTCCAGGAGAAAAAAGTACAACTAGAAAAATAAAAGGAGTATTTGCTCATAGAACATGACATGGTTAAGGAAACTATGAGTAAAGCATGTCACTTTGTGTCGGTTTGGCACAGGAGGAATAGGAATCGGTCGAGGCTCAAGTGGCGAAGCTCGCTGAGGCCATCCAATAGCTTCAAGAGAGGATAATATACTTGGAGGCCCAAGCAGTGTCAATCACCGTGTAATAAGTGTGTGACTAGAGAGAGGAAGCTTCCAAGAACGCAATAATAAGAATAAGGGCCCTCGCCTCAGAGTGAAAATAGTTGAGCGATAGAAGTGTGCATACTTATGAAGGCCTCACAGAAGATCCATAACTAAGGAATTTGGAAGTGCAGTTACAGTAGGTGAAGCAACATGAATCCTCCATGCAGGCGTAGATGAAGTTACTCACTGCAATTGATATAATTAAGAGATCACAAGAGAAACATGCAGTCCAACAATAGATTACTACCATCCAGGGAAGATTAATGGAAGTCATGCATAAGCTGCAACCTATGCAGGATGAAGCCTGTAAGGTGTTTGAAGAAATTGAAGGAAAGGGATTGCAATTGAACCAAGTGGTTGCATCATTTGAACAACATTTAGAAGGGCATGTTATAGCATAGATGATTGATGAGATCACTGAGCAGGAGGTTCAGGTGAAGCAAAAGTCGAGGCATCTCAAGCAACGCTCAAGACCTTCGAAGAAATGTTGCCCAAACCTGAGTGACTCGAGACGAGTCACAGGTGAGTGTTGGGGCCCTTTTGGTCGTCGACCCAGTTTTGAGGAAACCTTGGTCGGGTTAGGACCACTTTTGGACTTCGACAACCTGGTCGAAGATGGAGTGCCATGGCGGAGCTAAGAGCGTGAATCTTACTTGTTTTGAGGGCTATGAGGACCCAACAAAGGGTTCATTAGGGTTTTTGTAATGGGTTATGGGATGTAATGCCATGGGTTCTCCCATGTTTAGGCCTAATTTTAAAAGTATAAATAAGTGTAAGAATGTATTGTAGAGGAAGAGAAGTGATGTAAGAGTCAATATCTTGCAAGGCTAAGTGTAAGTATTTTCGGGTTGCTTAGTGCAATGATATGTGTATGTAAGTCTTTGTGAAAGGCTAAGTATTAGTAGTTTCGGGTTGCTTAGTGAAATAGAACATGTATGTAAGGCTTTGTGTTTGATAGAGGAGTTGTCTTTATGCCTTAAACTAGTTTTGAGAAGAAGGATCTGGTGCGCAATGCATAGATATCCTGTCTAATGCGAGGTTTGTCTTTGTGGCTTAGTGCACAGGAGTAGATGAATATAAGAGATTGAATAATAATAAAGAAGACGAAGCAGTTGGTGGACGTAGCCCCACACTGGGGTGAAACACGTATATCTTGTGTCTTTGTTGAGCTTTGTGCTATGTTGTGTTTTTTATTTAACTACTTAGTGATTTTTTTTATTATGTATAATGGATAGATCTGATGTTGCTTAGTGATTTACTTGTGCTTTATGAATGAATTCTAGATATAACTCTTTCTATGTGCTAAGTGGTTTAAGTACTTAATATTTATTGTTACTACGTTGATCTATATTATGGTTTTGTTATGCGATGTTAATGAAGATAAAGAGTTAATGAATATCATCTTGTAGTGTTAATAGAATACTCTACGAAGTGTTTCTATCACATATCTGTGTCTCAGCTTGATTACAGACACCTGAGTCCTATAACCCCCTTTGCCTATACCTCGGGTGAGACATATCTTGCTTCGTAGGTGTTTCCTAAAGGGTCTATAGTTAGGGTTATGTTGGTGTGTTGTTGAAGCGTTGGACCCTGCATCTGCCCTGTGCTAACATGTCTCGCCTCCATGTTGTGCCTTTTTCCCAAAATGGGTATGTGCCCAACATTATGGTATATGATATGATGCATGCTTGAGGTACATTGTGGTACATGGTTTGGATACTTGATAAGGTCTATATGAGTAGAGTTGTTTGATATATCAGTGAAAAGGACAGTGAAAAGTTACAATTTGATGATCAGTTACAGTTTAATGATCAGTTATAGATTGATGTGACAGTGACATATTGGATGACAGGTTGATTATCATAGGTAGTAGTAGTGATAGTTTGGTCTACATTTATATTTCATGGCGATAGGATGGGGAAAGGAAAGGGGGTTGTATCCTCCTTCTAGCTGGTCTCAAATAACATAGGGAGTTGGATATTCCTTTTGGTTGGAGCCTAAGAATCAAAGGGTTGTAGCCTCCTTTTGGTTGGAGCCAGAGAATTCAAGGAGTTGTAGCTTCATTTAGGTTGGATCCTATAAATAGGGGGTTGTAGCCTCCTTTCAATTGCATATAGAGAATTGATAAGTTGGTGCTTCCAATGAATGCATTCTTTTGATATATAAGAAAATACTTATGTGGTTTTATCTCATTTGGGTTTCCACATATATTTTGGTGTATTATTTTTTTGTGGATGTCTATTATGCTCTATTGATTTATACTGCTCATGATATATTGATGAAATATTGTTGATTGAATTAATTATTACATATTATGGTTAAAAGTGATAATGAAGTTATCATATTGATTCACCCCACCCCTCTTAGTATTCCAACAATTGGTATCAGAGAGGTCCTTCAAGAAACATTTTAACCACTAGAAGGAGATCATGGAATACGCTAAGATTGGAGCACTAAGGTTTGATGGTCAAAACTATGCATTTTGGAATAAAAGGATGCAAACCTTTTTACAGACATAGGGATTTTATTTTTGGAAGTTAGTAGTAGATGTATATGTAGCGCCAGCCACTCCCCCGACTGAAAAATATGGAACGAAACTCAACGAAAACAATTCAAATGCTAAAGACATCATTCTGAGAAGTTTATATGATTTAGTATTTGTCAAAGTTATGCATTGCAAGAATGCAAAGGGTATTTGGGATAAAATTCAAAATATTTATGAAGGAGACACCAAAGTCAAGGGAGTTGATATTTAAACCCTTAGAGCTAAGTTTTAACAACTGAAGATGAATGAAGATGAAGACATTGCAACCTAATTTCTGCGATTTGATGAAATAGTGAACACTATTAAAGGACTGGGAGAATAATTTAATGAATAAATGGTCATTCAAAAGGTTCTAACATATCTACCTATGATATTTTATCTTGAGATATCAGCTTTGGTGTAACACACCCACGATGGGGCATAAAATGTTTTTCTTTTCTTAAAGGTCAGATTCTTCATTCATGGTTTCTAATTTGGAAAGTTGGGGAGCCATTCCGACCTCCCGGTCAAGGATCTCTGATTTTAAAGCCAAACGAATCTTTGATACCATGATGGTCTCACTCTGAAATTAAATGCAGACCCCTTCAAATTTCAGGTGCAGGTCTAATGGTACCCGTGACCTTCCACTTTGTGCCTACGAAATCTCAGAGTTTGGGCGCTATCTCCTTTTCTGATAAGTCCCTTCCTTGATATGACCTTGGGCGATGGATTTACATAGCCACATGATTGCAAGCACGATCAAGGGTGGTTTGAAACCAAAATACTTTTCACCCCACAATTCACCTTGAGCCTCCACATTTCCTTTCTCCAAAACTGTGGTCTAGATTACGGCCTGCCCTCAAATTTTTAAAGTTTGCGCACCTTCGGTCCCAACAATGTGACGGGACCATTGATCTTACGAACTTAATGATGCTTATGAACTGACGGCTCAGATCTGTCCCTTTCAAATTAACAGACATGATTTATTTCAGGATTTGGGTTTTAGAGCTCTCAACTCTCAAACCTCACCTTCTCCTGCAATGACAGATATCTTGCCAAGTATCCTCTTAGACCAATGGCTCCAATCATTTCAAGATTCTGGGCTTCAGAAATATCAAATATGAACTCTTGTTTTCCCCCAATGGATTTTATCCGAAGCTAATGGTCCACTGATGTGTTTATTCTACAGATTGATGGCTACGATCCCTTTGGGTCCTCAGACTTTAGGTTTATCAATTCTTAACTGAAAATCCAGAAACATTTATCCAAAACTCGCGATGCATCGCCATGTGTTCCTATGGATCTGACAGTCTAGATGTACTTTAGACTTTAGGATTCGAGGGTTCCAACTCTCAAATTTTACCTTCTCATAAATCATCGGAGGTCTAACCTTCAGATCTGCTGCCACCTATCTCCCTTCGATCTACGACCATGATCTTCTCCGTGAGCTTAGCATTCGAGAGTTTTCATTTTCAATCCTCGCTTTTTTCTACATGGAAATCTCTCGAAGTGGAAGATCTACTAATACGTGTCCCTTTCAATCAATGGTTGTGATTTATTTCTCCCTTCATGCTCCAGGAATCCCAATTCTCAAACCTTTGTTTCTTTCGAAGTGATTTCTCTGAAATAACTGATCATCCGCCATGCATCCTCCTCAATCAGTGGCTCTTCTTTCACTTTAGGACTTTGGACCTTTCAACTAGATCAACCGCCCCTTGGTTCCCTTCTCAATCAACAGTCAATATTCTCCTCCAGAACTTAGGCGTTTTCCCCCTCCACTTTCCTCTACATTTCTATATTTGTCATCGCATGTCCACCTTCAAATCGATGGCTCTCGTCTGCTTCAGGAATTCATCTTTTGGAGGTCTCAAATCTCAATTTTCCTCATGCTCCATTTTGTTGATTAAGGTTGGTTGTCATTGATGTCAACCCTTGAAGACCCGTAGCACAAAGTTTTGGGTAATGGACCGAATAGTGTTTGATGTAAATTTGACTCATTATTGTTTTGTCATGGTTGATAAGAAGTAAATATGGATGAACTCCAAAGTGGTCCCCTTATGGTGAAAGCCCTCACGGGAAGACGCT
>JZKD02S1856774.1:520999-533937 GCA_000966675.3 Picea glauca | reverse complement strand
CGTCATGTAAATTAAAAAAATGCAAGTACCATAGCATTTAAATTAATAAATCATTTTCAAACATGTCCTAGCATATCTATATGCACTTCATCACATTATCCTTAATGTTTTCATGAGTGCAATATCGACAATTCTCAACTGTTTCTACAATAATACAATCCTCATCACTCTGGTGTCAAAACATTTACTTCTATTAGTAAATCATCTTTCTCATTCTAAAGGGAACATAACACATAAAAATAAAAGAGTTATGGGATCTACCCTTCTTCCAATTTTTTCTACACTACCTGGGGATTTCCAACCCAGTTGAGTTATCTCTAAAGGCCTTACTACCTTTTCTTAGCATGGATTAAACCAAGACTATTCAATCAAACATACTCCTTTATTCATTCATTAGTCTTCTATTCATTACATGATGCTTTCAAAATTTAATACAAGATTCTTATATATATATATATATATATATATATATATATATATATAAGCTTGTAGTTCACTACTCAGTTTCTCAGTAGATACTAAGGTCATGACTCTGACCCCTTGAGTCCTAACAGAGTTTTCACACAATTCTTCCACAGGGGACTCCTTCAACATGAAACTAGCTTATTGAATGTCCATCACTATCTATGTTGGACTCAACCTTGAGTTAGATTTTATCTGTTTACCAAATATTCCCTAAGGAATATAAACATGCATCTTTGTCATGTACCGAAATTATGTATCCATACATATTATGGTTTTGTTAACTTACATCCATGATGTACTTAACCATATTCATAATCCTAAACCTACCTGTAGCGGTCATAGGTATGTTTCACAAACCACCTACATCTCTACTTTTAAGATCAGTCAACTCAGGATTGTTCACAATCTTTCTCATGTGATTCTTAAAGGCATAATCATTTGCCTCTTATTATGACAACAAAGCATCTTTTATCATTTATCCTTTTTATATAATTATATTAGTATTTTCTTGAGGAAAGGGAATACATTCCCCCTCAAGCTATTATTTGGAACAGAACTTTCATGACTCTTTGGAATTGAGTCAACCATGCATCCATAGTATTCATTTATTTTGGACAAGAGTAATTATTTCTTTATATTTCACTCATCAGGGAAACCATATTGTACCTATAACTATAATATTATGTCATACATGTGCATCACCTACATCTTTAATATCATTCGTACTTAACTGGTATTAATATCAGGTTTCATATTAGGAAGCTCTACAATGCATTAAACCCATGCACTCAAGCATAATTGAACACAGGTAAGTATTCATCATGCTAGCTTATTTCTTGCACTTTTTCCATGTCATTCACACACATGGACATATCAAGATTCTATATCCTTTTTCCCAAGGATCTTCCAATCATCCTTATGATCATGTATACGTGTATAAGTAGGTGCATCTCTTGCACCTTTTTACCTCATGCATTCGCTTGATAGTTTAATTTCATCATTAGTGTCCTTTAGTTTGATATTTTAGTCACTTACAGGACTAATCTCATAGTCATATCTCGTATTTATGTTTCCTTCTCTCACCGAAATAACCAACCAGGGTCACTTTCCTCTTTATGCAACAATGTCTAGCAAGAAAACCTTCTTGCCTCAACATCCATAGGGTTTTTGACATCTCACTTTTCTCTAGTCATGAGGAGTTATATACTCCAATTTTTATTTAAAGAAGTAACTATAACTTCCAAGGATCCTACCTGATCCTATCAGATTCCTTTAATCCCACAAAGGTATTAACCATTATATAATCCACCATCATCAGTGCCTGAAGTTCCAACTGCCCATGCTTAGAAGTAGTGTTACGAACACCAGGTCATCCTTTCTTTAGGATTTAGCTGCCCTTGACAGAACCCTGCCACCTTTAGCTATCCACATTCAAGTATTATTATAAATGTTAATTACCATATCCCTACTCTGGTAAAAGTAGTTATCACTTAGACAAAGGGATAAAGAAATTCTTTTGTTGAAATTCAACAAGAATTCCCAAAATCACAAGTTCAATATGAATTCCTTCTTCTCAAGGAGTAAATGCATATAAAAATACCTCCTTACATGAATTATACATGAGCCCAAGCAGGAAACGTGTTGTAACCATGCTCTGATACCAATTTGTAACACACCCACGATGGGGCATAAAAATTTTCACTTTTCTTAAACCTCAGATTCTTCATTCATGGTTTCTAATTTGGAAAGTTGGGGAACCAGTATGGCCTCCAGGGTAAGGATATTTGATTCTGAAGCCAAATGACTCTCTGAGACCCTGATGGTATCACTCTGAAATTAAATGTAGACCCCTTTGACTTCTGGGTGCAGTTCTAATGGTACCCGTGACCTTCCCCTTCGCGCCTATGAAATCTCAAAGTCTAGGCGCTAGCTCCTTTTTTGATAAGCCCGTTCCTTGATATGAACTTGGGTGATCGCTTTACATAACCACACAATTGTGAGCATAGAAAAGGGTGGTTTGAAACCAAACTACTTTTCGCCCCACAATTCACCTTGAGATCCATGTGTTCTTTCTTCAAAACCGTGGTCTGGATTGTGGCCCACCCTCAACTTTTTAACATTCGCGCACCTTTGGTCCCCACAATGTGATAGGACCATTCATATTATGAACTTAATGGTCCTTTTGAAGTGATGAATCAAATTTGTCCCTTTCAAATCAACATACATGATTTGTTTCACAATTCAGGTATCAAAGTTCTCAACTCTCAAACCTTTCCTTCTCCCGCAATGACAGATCTCCTGCCACATATCCTCTTCGATCGATGACTCCGATCATTTTGGGATTTCGGGCTTCAGAAATCTCAAATATCAACTCTTGTTTCCCCCCAATATATCTTATCCAAATCTGGCAGTCCATTGACGCATGTATTTTTCATATTGACAACTATGATCCCTTCAGGTCTTTGGACTTAGGGTTTCTCAATTCTTAACTAAAAATCCATATGCATTTATCCAAAACTCGTGATTTGTCACCACATTTTCCTCTGTATATGATGGTCCAGATGTACTTTGGACTTTGGGATTTGAGGGTTCCAACTCTCAACTTTTTCCTACTCATAAATATTTTGAATTCCAACCTTCAAACCTTTGGATATGTTGCCCCCTGTATCCCTTCGATCTACGGCCACGATCTTCTCCGTGAGGTCAGCCTTCAAGAATTTTTGTTCTCAATCCTCTCTTTTCTCCACATGGAAATATTCTGAAGTGGAATATCTACTAACACCTGTCCCCTTCAACCAATGGTTGTTATTGATTTCTCCCTTTGGGCTCCGGGAATCTCAATTCTCAAACCTTCGTTTCTTCCAGAGAAATTTCTTTGAAATAATCGATCATCCACCATGCATCCTTCTCAATCAACGACTATTCTTTCACTTCAGGAGTTTGTCCCTTTCAACTAGATCAACCGCCCCTTGGTTCCTTTCTCGATCAACGGTCGAGATTCTCCTCCAGGACTTAGGCATTTCCCCCCTCCACTTTCCTCCAGAGTTCTGGATCTGACGTCGTGTGTCCACCTTCAAATTGACGGCTCTCATTCGCTTCAGGACTTTGGCTTTTATAGGTCTCAAATATCAATTTTCCTCATTCTCTATCTCTCCCAAAACATTTTATCCAAATTCCGTGATTCGATGACATGTCTCCTCCCTCATATCAACAACTCTCGGTTGTTTCGATTGTTCAGGATTTAGAGATTTAAAACTTCTTCTTCTTCGCTTTCTCCCAAAGTGCTTTCACATGGAGTTAACAATCTGTTTCCATGTGCCCTTCTTGGTAATGAACAGTCCCAAATCACTTCAAGACTTTAGTGTTCGGGTGATCCAAACACTCCAACAATCCGTCCTCCTAAAGTACATTCTTATGGAATCATAGATCTTGTGCCACATGTCCTTCCTGATCAATGGTCTTGGTTTACTTCAGTATTTTGGTGTTCATGATTTTCTACCTTTTCATGTTCACTTTCTCCCAAAAGTATTTTTCCTGGAGTTTATGATCTATCGACGCATGTATCCCACGAATCGACGGCTTCAAATCACTTCGAGGCTTCGCGCTTCAAGAGTCTCAAGTACTCACCAACACAAACCTCTGGAGTGAAATCCTCCTAGAGTGTCATATATTTGGACATGCATCTCCTACTATCAACAGTCAGGGTGAACTCTGACACTTCGGGTTCAGTAGTTCCAAGCTTCTATGCCCTCATTTATTCCAAAGTGCATTCACCCGAAGACTCTGATATATTAACATGTACTACTCTGGGTGATCAATGACCAAGAACTACTTTAGTTCTTTACCCGGAGTCTGTAGACTTATGCCACTTGTCCCTCTTGGTGATGGATGGTCCCAAATCGCTTCGGGACTTTGAGACTTTGGCAAGTCAATCCTCCTAGGCACACAAAGGTTAAAACTTGTTCACTTTATCTTAGATCAGATGAATATCGTCCCCTTTGAGCTTAGATCCGATGGTGCAACATGATTATGGGGCCCCAATGTGCATGCTCTTTATCAGAGAGCTCAACCTCTGCAATCTGGAAAGTACTCACCCAACTTGGTCTAACTAGATTCGTTGATCTTCTAGCCCAACTAGATCAATGATGTTGGTGAATAGCGGGTCATGAACTAGCACGTACACTAATTTCACCTTCGCACTTCGCAATGATTCCCCACCCTCGATCTTCATTCATAGATCGACGATTCACAGTGGTTGTGGGGTCCAACCTCCACAATCTGAGAAGTGGTTGCTCGACTCTATTCTAATCCTAGTCATTGATATTCCATTCCCAACGAGATCAACGACATGGGTTGATTGTGGGTCGTGAACTAGCATGTCCGCTAATTTCATCTTCGTGCTCTAGAATGATTCCAAACCAAAGGAAACTTCTCTTTTGATACTTCAACCTCGTTACTCTTCCTTAACTTTGTTATCTATGAAATGCTTAAGAGCTTTGCACTCTTCCTCCTAAGCTTAATACTTGGAAGGGTTCTTCCATGAACCCCTTACGCTTATCCCTCAAATCTATAACTTAAGTGGTTCTCGGTCTCTGCCTTCCTCGCAGAGAGCCTGTGCATACGTGCACTATCTCTCCTGATATTTAATAGACTTCTTCCTCCAAGGGACTCAGAGTGACTAGGAGTGTCAACATGCATATGTGAAACTATGCCCAAGGTCGACGAACTCACAGTTCGTGGATCTAACTTAAGCCACCACAGGGTGCAAGGATTTATGAATACAAAACATGTACAATCCATATAATTTATTACTTTCCTAGTTATGGAATCTAGCAGACACTAGAAAGGGATACAGTATAAATCATTAAGAAAACATATCCATCACTGGATCATTCACAGTATATTTACACAATTACATATCAATTTCACAAGGCATGAGAATACTTATCTATTACAAGTTGCATCCAACTAACTGACTATGGGTGTACGCCTTTCCACCCAACCATAGGCTCAGAGGCATTCATTCTTAGCACTCTGGCCACCCCTGTGCCAAGCCATGATATCACTAGGGAATTTACGCCATCTCTCAGAGAAACTCTCTCTATCACAGTGACCCTGCGAGGTTTATTAAATTCTTCCTCAACATCAAGCTCACGTTTGTGTCCTTCAGGCCATGTTCTTGGCACTTCCTTTGGGTTCTCACATCTCCCTTACGAGCTTGTTCTCTTGTCCCATGTCCCTGTATGTATCTTACCTTCCCTCCTCTAGAAGGTTTTCTGACCTATCCTATTTCTTCTGTTAGAAGGAATCTCGGGTCTGCAGGTCTTTGTGGTACTTCGAGTTGACAGCCTGCAGTTAGACCATTTTTCCATTCATGGGGGTGGTTTATGATTCAACCACTTGTCCTTTCTTCATTAACTGATTTCTTTCCTCTAGATATACTATGGCTCGTACTTCAAGGCTTCACCCCCAACATTCAGTTATGGGCAGTTTAACAATAATACATTTACATTGTCCACATGCCTTATCATGGTAATCCTATTTTAAGATTAATTACAAGCTAGGGGAAACAGGGTGTTACATTTGGAAGAAAGAACATATCTTGAAACTTTGAGCATGGATAAGCTACACGAAATATTCACAACTTATTAAATGAGAATAGAACAAGAGAACCTAGTCTTGAAGGAAGTATCATTCAAATAATCCAAGAAGACAAAGAATAAAAATAGGCAAAAGTCAAATATATATTGTAGTTGCAACGATGATTCAGAGGAAGATGAAGAAGTGGAAAACTTCGAAAGGAAGTTAAAAAGAGGAACCAAAATGTATAAAGGTATGATTCCATTGAAATGTTTTAATTGTCATGGTATTGGTCATTTTGCTTCTAAATGTCCTTATGCTAATAATAAAGGTAGAGATGAAGAAGAATATCCTAAGAATAAAGAGAAAAATCAAAAGGGATACAAGAGAAGGAACAAAAACAAATTCTTTAAGAAAATATTCTACTCAAAGGAAGAAAGCTCCTCATCAGATTAATATGATGATAGGGACAATGATTAAGAAATATTACTCTTCATGGTAGTAAATGATGATGAAGAGGATTCTGAATAAGAAGGACAAGTTGATCTCAAAGTATAATTAATCAGTTCCTAAGAAGAACTAGGGAAAGAAAGAACAAAAAAAAAGTCACTCAAGGAAGAATTAGATAATAAAGATGGATATAAAAATTACAACTCAAAAGAAATCGAGTAGATAATCACGAAGTTAAAAATCTAGGTAGAAGAAAACAGAAGGATTGAAGAAACACTTGAAAATCAATTAGAAGTTAAGGAAAAGATGTTTGAAATCTTAGAAGTGGAAATAGTCAACTTAAGAAAGGATATTCACAAGAAATATATGCATCAAAATAGTACAAGGATTTTGGATGAGATCATCAATAGTCAAAGGAAACACTATGGTAGGTCTGGACTACGATACAACCAGATGCAAATTGAGAAAGGTTCAAGCTCCAATACAATAGAACAGGAAGAAAAACAAAGAAGCTATGTAGAAATCGTCAAAGGAACTATCAAGAAATAAGAATATAGGAAGACTCAGGAAGAAAATCATAGAGGAACCAGACCACCTAGAATATTCAAAATGAGGAATTAGCAATCAACAACATCTCAAGAAGAAGAAGGCTTCAGAAGAGAAACACCATTCAGAATATCCCCTACATCCATGTATCAAACTATTATTATTATTTTATGTTATTCTTGTAACAATTTTGGACTCAAAGTTGCAAACTATACATCCTATGTAAATAAATTAATAAACTTTGAAGGTTATCCAAACAAAAGTGATCCTAGAAAGACACATGAAGCAAAGAATAGAAATTACAACATTCTTGGTTCACTAAGTAATGAAGTAGAGATCTACAAGTGCAACAATTTTGGATAGATGGCCAAATATTGTAGACTTATTGTTCCTCCAAGGGAACCAAAGCATAATATCAAACATGACCCACAACGGATATGGAGAAGGAAGCATAATCAATTCAACATGGAATATTGCTCGCTTTCTCTACAAGTGTAGCACAAGAAAAGTGGGTGGTATGTTGATAGAGGTTGTTTGAAACATATGACTGGTGAAAATAATAGGTTTCTGACCCTGAAAAAGGAATGAGATGAATCAATTTCGTTTGGAAATTATAACTAAGCCAAAATTATAGGTAGAGGCATAGTCAAGCTTGGACGCAAAGATGACAAGGTAAAAAGCATTCTAATGGTTGAATATATGAAGAATTATCTTCTAAGTGTAATTCAAATGTGTGATCGAGGGCACAAACCTTTGTTTGACTCAAAAAAATGTGAGAGAAGGAAGTAAGCATTAAGCAAGTTGGTGGCTACAGCTATAAGAACCCCAAACAACATATATGTCCTGAATTAAATTAGAAAGGAAAGATGTTGTTTAGGAAAGGAAAATGAAAGTTGTATTTGGCACAGAAGAATGGGTCACATGAACTTTGATAAACTCATCAAAATCAGTAGAAAGGAAGCAGTGAAAGAAATGCCTAAGATTTCAAATCTAATAAATACTCTATGTGAGCATTGTCTAAAAGAAAAACAAACCAGGACCAAGTTCAAATCAAAAGAGTAGTCCACAATAAAAACATTGGATATTGTACACACTGAACTATGTTGACCTACAAGAACAAAGGAATTAAATGGTGAACAATATTTTATGTTATTCGTTGATGACTACACAATAACGACTATAGTTTTCTTTCTCAGGAAGAAGTTATAGGAATTCGAACACTTCAAGATATACAAAGAGATCATTAAAACTAATATGGATTCAAAAATAAAGTGTTTTAGATTAGACAATGGAGGATATTTTACATCAAAATAATTCATGGATTTATGTGGCAACCATGGAATAAAAAGATAGTTCTCAATAGCTAGGACACCTCAACAAAATGGAGTTATCAAAAGGAAGAACAAAAAAATACAGGAAATGGCCAGAACCATGTTGAAAGATTCCAAGTTGAGTGACATCTTTTGAGAACAAGTAATACATACAACAAATCACATCATGAACAAAGGAATGATCAGAAGTAACAATGATAAAACTCCCTATGAGTTATGTAAAGGAAGACCGACAAATGTGAATTATTTCATAGTATTTGGAAGAAAATTTTATATCAAAAGAGAAGATGGCAGGCTTGGAAAATTTGAATCTTGAGTTGATAAGGGCATACTAGTTGGGTATCCAAGAAAAAGAAAATCATATAAATTCTTTAGTCCAAGACTCAAGAGAATAGTGGAAATCATCAATGTAACAATTGATGAAAAAAATGAATGAAAGACCAAATAAAGAATAAAATATTTAGAAGAGAAGGATGATGAAGAAGATCTAAAAGAAGAAGATATATAAGAAGAAGTAGAAGAAGAAGAAGAAGAAGAAGAAGAAGAGCAGAAAGAAGAATAACAAGAGGAATATGATCTATATACACCTCCTAAGACACCTAGATGAGGAGTGTAGAAAAATTATCCACCAAATCACATTATTGGCAATAAATATGTAGGAGTTGAAACCCAAAGAAGAATACTTTCACTGGAACAAAGGTATCTAGCATTGTTATTCGTAGTTGAACCAAGTAGTTTTGAAGAATCCAACAATGATGAACATTGGGTCAAGGCTATGGATGAATAATTACATCATATAGAGAAGAATGACACATGGAAACTGGTTCCAAGCCCAAAGAAAAAGAATGTGTTTGGCACAAAGTGGGTTTTCAGGAACAAACTGAATGAGGATGGATAGGTAACTAAAAACAAAGCAAGGTTAATATGCAACAGATATTATCAAATTAAAGGTATATATTTTGAAGAGACCTTTGCCCCAGTTTCCAAGATGGAATAAATCATATTGATATTAGCCTATGCATGTTCTAAGAGAATCAAGTTATATTAGATGGATGTAAAATCATCCTTTCCAAATGGATAATTAGAATAAGAAGTATACATTGAACAAACTGAAGGGTTTCTACTATCAAAAAAGGAATATTATGTTTGTAGATTGAAGAAAGCATTGTATGGGCTCAAGAAGGCCCCCGGGGCATGGAATTCAATATTAGATAGGTATATACAACAAAAAGGATTCAGGAAGGGAAATACAGATAGAAAACTCTACATTAAAGTGGATCGAGACAATATATCAATAATTGAAGTTTATGTAGATGATATTATCTTTGAGAGAAATGATGACAGGATGAGTGATAAGTTTTCCAAAGACATGCAGAATGAGTTTGAAATGTATTTGCTCAGTGAGTTGAATTTATTTTTGGGATTGCAGATATGTATCCAAAAAAATGAAATGAACTATCTTTGGTCATCGACATGGATGCACATTGGGAGGGTATCATTGATGATATAAGAAGTAGAAGTGGAGAATCTCTCTACTTGGGTGAGTGTCAGGTATCATGGTTGAGAAAGAAACAATCATCAATATATTTTTCCACAGCGGAAGAAGAATATATCGCAGTAGAAGCATCTTGCACTCAGGTTCTCTAGATGAAGAAAACCTTGCAAGATATACAAGTGAAGTATGAGGACCTGTTTCAATACTCTCTAACACCACCAACACTATCAGTATATCCAAGAATCCAATGATTCATTCCAAGATGAAACACATTCTGATCAAGTATCACTTTACACAGGAATAGGCCACATAGCATAACATCAATATAGAGCACATTAGGACAAAAGAACATATTGCAGATATCTTCACCAAACCTATTCTGAGGGATACTTTTGAGTATCTTCAACAAAAAATTGGACTAGTTTCTACCCCACATTGATTCACATGACATCAGGCACAGTAAGACATGGGGAGAGTAGCAGAAGACATGAAAAATCCATGTAAGGAAAATTTTGAATGATTTTCATATACATCAGAGACTTACACGATGAAGAACCATGAAGAGAAAGCATAGACTTGTAGATATGGGGAGAAACCCCAAGGAGAATTATCCTTTGTCACTGATGTCAAAGGGGGAGAGAGAGAGAACAAATGCATGGACAAAGAGAAATAAAAAATGCATGAAAATAGGGAGAGAATTGGTCACAAAGGGAGAGATGGTCACAGGGGGAGCATGAGAAGAAGCATGAATGCTCCCATTCCATCAGTGTTTCCACCAATTCCAAAGGAGGATATGGTTGGATAGTTGTTTGTCATTGGTTTCAACAAGAATTGTTTTTCATTTGATGTCAACAAATCTGATGGGTGTAATTGGAGACGTATCCAAAGTGGACCCCTTATGGCATATCTCTAAGCATGGTCCTGACAAGAAGACACTTTATAGAAGTATACCAGAAACACATAGGTGTGGTATTGAAGCCTAAAGTTGTTTTAGGAATAAGGACATGAAGGACATTGTAAATGTAGGTAACACAATCATATATGGATATTTTTTTTCGTGTCATTTTAGGTGATAGGTGGTACGCCACATGGTTCCTCATGGTTGAGGAGTTATGAGGTCATGAAGTTGGAAGCCCCAAATATGGGTTACAAAGCCCCTAGTTGGTTACAATACAATTAATGAAAGGGTTAAGTGGTTGTGACAAGAAACCTCGAAAGTAAGGAAAGAAATTACATGGAAAAAATATAAATACCCCTCAAGGAGTCTTTCATATATGAAAAGGTTCCAAGAACAAATTTTGTTTCAAGCTCACCTCCTCAAGAAGGCTTTAAAGGTGAAAGTTCAAGAACTTTTATTGAAATTTCAATCTCTTCAGCATGCAAAACTTGTGAACAAGATGAATGCAAATGTCTGAAACCAAAGAGTTGTGACAGCCATATACATTTTTCATATTCATCTCTTTAGTACCCACATGTTTTGGGTTTATGTACCTATGTTTATACTCGAAGGAGAGTTGAAGAATTATGCACATGCATTTGGTTTTGTGAGTGCATAAACAATGAACTTGATGATTGTTCGTCATGAATGACTCATGATTGCAACATGATTGTTTATCATGTTGGTCGACTTGTCATTTTGGAAGGTTGATATGTTTTACATGAGTCTCAACTTGTGTCGATGTTGTCTTGACGACCATGTGTGTCGATCATCTTTTTCGACTTGTGTTTAGTCGATGGTGTATGTTGGCTTGTAAGTTGATTTTGAGTACACCAAGATGTAGGAAAACACCATGTGCTTTGATGAAGCACAAGATGTGACAGTTGATTGAAGGGCAAAAAAGACTTTGCTGTCATTATTTTCAGTCTTGTGTCAATTTGTTTTCAAGATTGATGGTTTTCTTGGCTTGTGACAAGATGTCGCAGGAAAGTTTTGCAGCCATTGGAGAGCGGATTGTTGACGCCAAAGAGTTCAAAAGAGGGACTTGATTCTCAGTGGGAAGGTTGGCAGTCTTCCAAGAACAGAAAGAACAGTGGGTCAGCAGCAGCTAGAGAGCAGTGGTTGAGGGACATAGTCAGTTGTAGTGCAAGGCATGTCAAAGTATCCCAATGATTGTCGAAAAGACTTTTCAAGTAGAATCAATTGATAGAACTTGAAAGAAGAAGACTATTGAAGCTCATATAGATAATCATAATCTTTTGTGGGTCCAAAAGCCTTTCAGTGGGAAGGTGTGATCAAAATCTGGACCAGTGGTCAAAAATTTGCTCAAATTTCAAAGTGCTCAAAATGCGACGAAAATGGTACCATTGCATCTGTCTCGTCTTCCTGATTCCGACGGTATATTTACTTTCGCAAATGGCGTCCGTATGGAGAAGATATCGCAATCTGTTCGAATCGCCAAATAGGAAAAAAAAGGGGACGCTGACTGGGCAGTCTGTACATGTTGACGTGGCGACCGTACGGTGACGTGGCACCTACTGACGTGGTAGGTGACATGGCAGATTATGGTTGGCTGACTATGGGCGAATATTATGCTGACATGTGGCATATTTTAGGCGAATGGAAAGGTGCCACGTGGCCCAATAAAGGGCTGCCACGTGGCACCCATTGATTGGTTGTTGGTTCAATGTTTAGTTTAATAAAATTTGCAAAGGTCCGTGGGGTTCGACCCCCGGACCTCTACCCACATTGAAAGACTTAACATAATCTGCCGACCACTATGCCACGCATTGGCTTTTGTAATGTATGTGGGTTTTAAATTATTTGAATTCACATAATGTGGTAACCGGCTGGGGGTCGGGCCAGGGCTTAGCCCCGACCCCAGTTCTATGCAATACCATACGACCAAAACCTTGTAATAATTTGCGCATAGGTTTTAACATTGTACCGAGGTTCTATTGTATTAACATATGTCCATGCCAATACCATTTGCGCGGGAGTGTGTTACACACGGTGCTAGCCTATGGACGGGTGGTTTATTACATGTGACCATGTATTATATCGCGCGGGAGCTATAAATTGTGGTTGGCGTGGGTTATAACATATGCACGGAGGTAAAATTTAATCAAAACCA
>JZKD02S1856774.1:477549-494575 GCA_000966675.3 Picea glauca | reverse complement strand
CTAGTTCTGACCTAACAGAAAACAGACAAACAAAGAAACAGAAAAATCTAATCCTTTAAACTACCCAAAAACCTCAACTAAATCCGGAAACCCTAAGAGTATCATCCCCAGTGGAGTCGCCAATTCTGTTGTTGGGAAATAATACCCTACAGACTAGCAAACTAGGGTCTGATTTGCATGCATATTTTGACCTTAAAGAAATGACCTTTTAACCTACCACCCAAAACTTAAACCCCTCTTTCAAGACACATGCATGGAAAGGAACTACTAACCTTTTTTACTGATGTTTGGTGTAGATCCTCCGTTGCACTTTGCCCGCTTCCTTGTGCTGCTCCTTCCAAAGCTAACCTGCAATAAAGACAAAACACTACGCATGCATGCTATTTTTCTACTTGAGGGTTAGAAATTAAGCATAAATTACACAAATCATAGATAACTCATGCATTGGGACGGGAAAAGTATTTTTTTATTATTTTCAAAATGAATCAACTTACAATCAAATTCGAGACCGGCCACCACTCCTTGATCTTGATCCTGGGCTCCTCCTCTTCTTTGTCCTCCAACTGCTTTGCGTTAATTCTCCTTAGGCTTGAGGAAAGGCTAAAGGGTTGGGACAAATGGATTTGGAAAATAGGTAGAGTTTCTTCTCTATATTTTTTCCTCCTCTAAATAGTACCCCTACCCCTTCTTTTATAGGCTAGAAGGAGATAGGGTTTTGGATGAACTCTCAGCCATGCATGGCCGGGAGTTTCAGTTAACTGACCCATAGCTTTTGGTCTTGTCGGAAAATTTCCTGTTTTTGTGCTTTGTTAGGTAAAAACAGGTTGTAATAGGCCTACCAGCGTTCACCCGCGTGTAGTAGTGGGTTGGGGCACGTGTACCTTTACCCAAAAGGAATTTTAAAGAGGTTTCTCAGCAGATGTTTTGGCAATGAAGGGAAATGAGTTGGCGTGATGCCAGGTATGCATGTATGGTGCAATTTAGGGTTATAACATTTTGGTTTATGGTTGCATATGGTTGAGGTCCATATTTTGGTGTCATTGATACATGCTTGAGACATATTCTTGATATATTTTATATGGTTTTTATGGTTCATTGTTAGAGGCACATATTTGTGATAGTGGCACATATTTGTGATAGTGGCATATATTTGAGGCATATCTTATGGTATATGGTATGATGCATGCTTGAGGTACATTGTGGTACATGGTTTGGATACTTGATAAGGTCTACATGAGTATATCTGGTTGATATGTCAATGAAAGAAACAATGAAATGGACAATGATAGGTTACAATTTGGTGATCACTTACAGATTGATGTGACAGTGACATATTGGATGTCATTTTGATTACAGGTTGATTATCAGAGGTAGTGATAGTTTTATCTACATTTATATTTTAGGGTGGAAGGATAGGGCAAGGAAAGGGGGTTGTATCCTCCTTCCGGTTGGTGCCAGGGAACACAGGGAGTTGGAGCTTTCTTTAGGCTGGAGCCTGAGAATCAGGGGGTTGTAGCCTCCTTCTGGTTGGAGCCAGAGAATTCAAGGATTTATAGCTTCCTTCAGGTTGGAACCTATAAATAGGGGGTCGTAGCCTCCTTCCAATTGTAGATGGATAATTGGGAAGTTGGTTCTTCCAATGAATGTATTATTTTGATATGTAAGAAAACCATTCCATGGTTTTCTCCCATTTGGTTTTCCATGTGAATTATGGTGTACTATGTTTATGGGGATTTATATTATGCTTTGTTGATTTATACTGCCCATGTTATATTGATGATATACTACTGATGAAATTAATTATTACATAGTGTGTTTAAAAGTGATAATAAAGTTCTCATACTAATTCACCACCCCCCCCCCAACCTCTTAGTATTCCAACAGGAGAAACATAAAATATCATAACCTAAACATCATAGAGATCTTAGTTACCTTTCAAAGAGTTAAAGAATGCCAAAAAAATTTGTCATGGTAAAATATTATGGCAAAGTAACTAAAATAATTTATGTTAAAAATAAGACATGCAAAATTTAGAACGTTCACACATTATTAGTGTGTGTGTGTGTGTTTTTAAAGCATGTTCATGTTATTGTGCATGCATATTTGACAACATTCATGGAGGTGATCTAGATTTGAGAGAAACGAAATGAAATATAGATCTATAACATTAACATAGATATACATAGACCAATAACAGAGATATAATGAAACTTAACTTCTATTCAATAAAAAAGTCTTCTAAAACTATAAAATGCATAATGAAACAATCTTGCTTGAATGGTGGTAGCTAATATCTCAGAAGAGATGTGGCAGTTATGTGCATTCATATGAGCACATTACAATGAGGCCTCTAGGAATTTTTAGTATCAATAAGAAATCCAAAAACCCTAGACATCCAAAAACCTAACCCTAGGAGATGAAGCGCCAAAATTCATGTGGGCCCAGATTGGGTAAGTTGGTACATCAACATCCCATGGTCATAACTTTTGCATACTAGATCAATTTTAGGTGCACGATAGCCCATTGGAAAGGTATATATGAGGAATACACATTTTTTCATCACACTCTTACTCTATATATACAGTGACTATGGAAAGCCTAAAAAATGGTGTTTAGGGCCTCAACACGGCCCTGACATTTTAGGACCCGAAAAGATAGAAACAAACTACCAAGATGAAAATTGCATGTGAGCTAGTTGGAATAGGTGGGTGGCCATTGATATCTACCTAGATAAATCCTCCCTTATTAGAAAGAAATGTTCTCCATTTCATTTAGTTCCCCCATCATATGAGGAAATTTCTATTGAATTTTGCCTCAGGTGAGCCCCTTTCCTTGGTGCAGGAGCTGCCTCGCTTTGACAACACGATAAAGTTGAAGCTTATGTTGGTGAGTACCCTTGACATGTGTGTTTATGATATTATCAGTGGCTTCATGTTCCATGCAGTTAGGGTTGATATCTATCAGTGTCAATTGTTTTGTTATCTCTAAGGTGTCCAATAATGGTGGAAAGTATGGCCGAAGAAGGTGTTGAGCATTGAACACACCCTAAAAGCTTTGCAAACATTTTCGCTTTTGGGTACCACTTTGTTTTTTTCCTTCTTTCTAAATTGATTATGTTGTGTAGGGAACATTAAGATTTCTCTTGTTATGTTTTATCATCGATCACATTCAGATTGGTTTGGACTTGTTGAATAGATTAACTTATTTCTAAAGAACACTTGGCATTTTATCTAAGTATACAAAACTAGAATTTTAAGGCATGCACCCATTATCGACATCGACATGATCCATGCAGTAAAATCGACCATACAACAATGACAAGTGTTAATCACCAATATTCGATGTATCATCAACATCAGGAGAATTGAAAAGGAAAACACTAACAATCCACACACCTAACGAACCTCCAACCACTAATCGTCAATACATTCAGGGTCGGTGATATCCAAATAAAACCTTAAACTACGGAAAGTATTTACATTGACACAAGACCAAGTGTCGATCGTCGATAGGTAATACGTTATCGGCATCAGAGAACTCCTAAGGATGAAAATCACGAATAAATAAACATGGAAACTCGTTGATCATCGATCCTCGACATGTCATCGACATCGATAGGATAGGATGAGGTTCCTAAAGCCATATCTAAAAGAAATCCCTGATTTCGAAGAAACTTTTAATGAAGGAACCAAAATCAAGTATCGCGTGTCGTGATCACCCTTCTAGGTCATCTTTTCCATGTTATCATTGTACGACAGTCCAGGTCAACATTGAATATTTCACTCAAAGAGGTATTAATGAATGTTTTCTAAGAAAATTTGTTGTCACAGAGACAAACCCAAGGTTCAATGATACAATAGTGCACCAACAAAACCCTAACTACTAGCCTTTTCGGCAACACCTGCGAAGTAGATGTAGTCTCACACGAGGTAGAGGTAGGGGTGGTTGCAAGACTCAGGTGTCTGCAACCTTAGCCGGGACATAGATCTGTGATTGTAATACTTAACAGAGAACTTAGCACCGATAGTTCATCAATATTTAACCACTATTCTACTGCATAGATAAAACAAAGCATCACATCATTCACTTAGATCTGATGTATTTAGGTGCAGAGGTAGATCAGATCTAACATATTCAAGCCTTAAGCACATTCACGTAGGTCAGATCTAACATTCATACACATCATTAGCACAAAGCATAAACAGATCTATATATCTATATCAAAGCACTTAGCAAGTAAAGACATAAACATATCAAGACATCACACAAAGAAGGACAACACAACATTTACATGGTTCATCCCCACCCTGGGGATACATCCACCAACTCTTCTTCTTTATTATTTTTGGTCAAGCTTCTTACAGGCACATAGCATCAAAATCCTACTCCACAGAAGACAAGAGATCTACGCACTCTCTGCTAGATCCTCCTTCTTCGATATAGGGTACAACACCAAGATTTCTTACAATTCCTTGCACATAACTATGCAAGTCTCACACAGTATGCATAGACCACTTACAATCCTTCAATCACATAAATCTAGCACTTAGCCCAATATCACACAGATATACCTTTTTTGTCTCTCTCTTACATAGCCTAGACATATATTTATACATTACAAAATATGCCTAAATATGGGTAAACCCATGGGCCAACATCCCAATCCCGTTACATAATCCCAATTCCTAAAAAGGAACCAAAAAGGGGTCGAGATCTGCAATATCTGCTTCATCTTGTGCTCCTCCTTCGACAGGTTGTCGAAGTCCCAAAATAGGTCAAACTTGAACAAGGATCTCTCAACTTGGTCAAGGGCCAACAGTCCCCCAAAACTCACCTGTGACATGTCTCGAGTCACTCTGATCTTTGTAGTTCTTCTTCAAAAGCCTTGAGCTTGGATCAATATGCTTCGAATTTTTGTTGTTCCATGGCCTCTTGCACAACAAACTCTTGGATGACTATCTTATTTGCAGGTCCTTCTAGGAGTTGTTCACCTACAACGACAACCTTCTTCAGTGCTACTCCTTGGCCTTCTACCTCTGTGAAAAATTGGTAGGCATTATCTTGTGTAGGTTGGAGTCTATGAGTTACTTCCATAACTCTGCTCTGGATTATGTGGATCTGCTGCTAGGCGGTGTGTTGCTCTTGGGAGGGCTTCATTATTTCCACAACTGACAAGGGCTTCAGCTGCACCTATATCATTTCGGCTTGATACTTCGCCTCTTGGAGATGCAACTCTAGAGCCTTTAGTTATGGATTCTCTATGAGTTTCTCGTAGGTCTAGGAACTGCAATCAGTAAGTTTCTTACATTCCATAGTAAGGGATTTTATTCTCTCAACTGCGCTTCAAGCAATTTCTTCTCTTTGGTCCCTTACATCTTGTGGAGTCTCGGGCACTGCGTGGAGCTCTAAGTCTGTGATACGTTGTTGTAGATGTTGGATAAATTCTATGAGCTACTTGACTTGCTACATGAATCGATCTTCTACTTTTATTTCAATGACTATCACAGAGAAAAGTGCTCGACTGACTACTTCTCTCACTTCGAGTTGCTCTGCGAGCAATTGTTCTTTTCCTTGCTGCATCTATGCTTTTTCTTCGTTGAACTCTTCTTGGAGAGAAATATTTTCCTGTTTTGAAGCTCATCGTTGTTAGACAAGTACTCCTTGTACGTGCGTCAAAGCCTAGGTGGCTTGTTCTTTTTCTTCTTATGCTCGTCGAAGGCGAGCTTCGACTGTATCAGCTAGTCGGTGGAGTTGGGATGGTGCATTTCCCAACATTGGTTCTCCCAGTGTATTTGAGACTACGTGAATGGACTGAAGGGCCTGTTGTACCCCACAGAGTTCGATTTCAATCCTATCATACATTTCTTCCTGCTTGGCCGCTTGTTTGTCTTCTATTTCCAGTGAATCATCGTTCAGGGATGTTATGATGAAGTCAAAATCATCGTAGGTGAGGACAGTCTGCATCTTTCTCATGGTAGCTTTCGACTTCTTCTGAGATGAAGGTTTTGGGGGGGGGGGTGAGGGGGAACCTTCCTCTTCTTCAAGGGGTCCTCCTCGTCTCTGGGCAGTGTTACTTCACTAGGCCTCTGTTCATCTTCAACTTCTTCACCACCCCCTTGGTCAAGTGACATGAAAGTAGTCTTCCCTGAGGTGTTGCTTAAGTTGTGGACCTCCTCATTCTTATTCTACTTGGGTGTAGTTTGTTCTTTATGGGTGTCCTCTAGGATGTCAATATTAGATATCTCTTCTTCTGTAATCTTATAGTATGTCTGGAGATGCTCTTTATGTTCATTTTCCCGTGTTGTAATTTAGGTGAAGTATCGATATGCACTAAACTTCATCAGTGGTTAGAACCTTTGTAAGGTGTTTGGAGTCATGCAAGGCTTGGCTTAGATGCCTCACTTTAGCTTAAGGTAGTATGTATGAAACACAACATTTGAATACCATTGTTTGTTCATATCTGTTGAATACCATAGGGTAGAAAACTTCACGGCAAGTAGTTCGAACGTTTCTATGTCGGGGAATGTTGCTCCTTCTAGAATATCCTAGGAAACAAATGCAATGAGGACTAGGATTCAACTGAAATGAAATTCATAACCCTAATCCTGGGATTCTCGACAATCTATCTCCAACTGGTTAACTAGGTACTTCGCCCAGTTCATTTGTAGGCCTTTCACGCACTTCCCTACGAGGTCAACAACAAAGTCGGTGACCTGCATAGGTTGGTTCTTCCTTACTAACTTTATGTCTATCAGTTGACATGCGAGGCACACTATGCCACTCTGAATGGAAGCTACCTTGTAGCCTCTTGTCCCATTCTCGACATTGCCATAGGTGTCCTTGATTTTCTATGCTAGTGCGCGATCTACGGCTTTTCCTGGATAAAAGTCCAGTGGGTGAGGTCCTTGCATACTCAGGCCTATGATCCTGTGGATCAGTGTTGGTTCAAATATAATGCGACGTTCGAGCCATAAGTAGCTTCCATGGTAACATGAAAGTGGCATATTGACACAGGCGTTGATTTCTTGGTGTCTTCTGAAGTGTGGGATCTTCATGACATTCAACGGGGTGGACTGTGCGAGGTTTATTGTCCATTATTGGAGAATGATCTTTGAATTCTTTCCTTTAGTTTGGTCAGGTACTTGTATGGGGTGAGCATGCCATAGATCTTGCGATCTTCGAGGTTGAAGTTGCTAAACTTTAGTGTTGTGATCTTGTCCTGGTCTATTCGAACTGCGCGTATCCACTTCGAAAGGTATGCAATAACTATGGTATATTCAAAATTTCTTGGTACACTATCACGGTTCACTACACTCGCTAGAGGTGGGATGTAATCGGGAAGTATGGTTGGAATCAGTTTTGCATTTGCGAGGTTGTCTTTATGATTGGTTCTCTTTTCTACTGATGGTTGGGATGGTCCGGCTCCACAAGCAATCAACAAAGAGGCTTGCACCGTTATCGTCGATGAAGCTTTTACACCTATAGACATTGACATGACTCTTTCAGTCATGAGGTTGATCAAAACATCTTCAAAAAATTTCTCTGTAGTGCTGAACTCGACCGAAATACACTCTCAGGATTGAAAATCTCTAGTTTGGGGAGTAACTTAGACACTGCAATACGATAGAGGGAAATAGCACAATGAGCACTGTGTAAAATCATCGATTCTGTGGGCTTAGATTAATGGTTAGAAAAAAATTTCTCGGGGCATGGCACAATGGGATAAATAGATAACTTGGAAATGGATCTCTTGCAATGGGCGGCAACGAGAAAGAAGACTTCATTAAATCTGTTTTGTCTATTACGGTGCGGTCCAATGGTCTGGTGGAGAACCATAAATTCCTTTCTACCCGTTCGAAAGGTTGGTCGAACGGTTATATTGGTCCCAACAACTATATTTCTTTTCCATGGCGAAGTTCCATGTGACGTTGTTCTGTTATCCTAGCAAAGTTCCAATTTTGCAAATTTTCCATCTACGATGTTCCTTCTGGAACCTTCTGTAACTTGTCAATCTTAGCTCTCTTCTTACTTATCTTTCTAGCCTTCTTTCCAGTGAGCTTCGTCTTGGTATGCCTTTTTTCATTCTGATTCTTATCTTCTTGTGGCATAGTTACTTTGCACTATTGAGATTCTTTCCTAAGATTCATGAGTGATACTTCTTCTTTATCTAGAATAGGTACTTCAATCTTCTTTGGGTCATCTAGTGTTCTTTCAACTTCAAAATCTAAGTCTATGGTGTTAAATGGCTTCGATCTAGTTTTTTGTTCTTCAATCAAGTGTGAGATCCTTCTAGTCATAAAATCTTTTAATTCTTGCTTCTTCTTCTCTAAAATTTCATCTTCTTCTTTCCTTCTGGCCTGATCTTTTTCAATCCAAGGTTTTCCTAGTAACATGGTAAATGGGGCGTTGTTCTCAATAAATTTAATAATCTCAAAATATTCTTCTGTCGAAGTTCCATTAGCATTCATATATATCTTGGTGAGCTTTCCACATAGGTTAATCAACTTTCCTCTAAATATCCCTATTCCTCCCAATGAAGGAGTCATAGCAGGCTTCCCTACAATTTCCCAAGTTCTTCATGTCATGATATTCACCTATGTTTCCTCATCTAGAACACAGTCAATGTTGAAGTCTCCCATTCTTGCTTCAAGGAATTCTTTTTCTTTGAACATCTCTGATAAGCTGACATGTTGGTGGTCATTCAGGGTTTCTCTTATCTGCAACAATGATTTATTTGATTCTTTCTGGGTTCTTCCATTTTTGGATCTTCCTTAGGGTTTTCTTGCCTCATATTTATTCCTTCAAGCTTAGCAATCATTCTAGGGCAATCCAATACTTCGTGTTCCATAGCTTTACAGTAGAGACAACTAGGTCTTCTCCTAGGGCATTCCTTAGCAAGATGTCCTAGTTTTTTGCAACTGTAATAAAGGGTTAATCCTCTCTTTATTTTAAACGATTCCCAACTCTTTCTATATTATGCGTTAGTATCATAGTAGCTAACCTACAAACAATTCTTTATAGGATCCTGCATCAAATTGTTAGTCCAAACATTCTTTCTATGCATAGGTATAACATATCTTTCACTATTCTTATTAGATCTACACGTATCAAACCTTCTTTGATCCATTAGGGCCCTAGTTTTCAAGCTAGGACAAAATCTATCAAACATACCTAGATCCATACTTTTGAAACAAAAATTTCCACTTATCTTACTTCTACAAAGCACAAACCCTCCAGATATAGAAATTTTCACTATTCTTACCTTTATCAGAGCACGAAGCTTGCAGATCTTACCTTTTAAGAAAAAAATCTCACTTTTACCTTTCTCAAAGCACAAAGCATTCAGATCTTACCTCTTTTCTTCAGATTTGACCTCTTTTCTTCATGTCTGACCTCTTTTCTTTATATATGACCTCTTTTCTTTAGATCTTACCTCTTTTCTTTAGATCTAGCCTCTTTTCTTCAAATCTGACCTCATTTCTTTATATCTGACCTCTTTTCTTTGGATCTGACCTCTTTTCTTAGGATCTGACCTCTTTTCTTTAGATCTGACCTCTTTTCTTTAGCACAGAGCTTTATAAATCAAGTAGAATACTGCGCACTAGAGTGATAGATCTATGCACAGAGATTTCATAATTTTAGGTCGGATCTTTGCACAAATATACTTCTTCCTTAGTTCCCAACAATCACAGTTTCGGGTCCCGACAACAAAACCATTTTTTGGCATAGGGGAAAACCCATCATTCAACGCTACAACAGTGTACCAACAAAACCCTAACTATCGTCCCTCTCAGAAACACCTGCGAATCAGATGAAGTCTCACCCGAGGTAGAGGCAGGGGTTGTTGAAGGAATTAGATGTCTGCAACCTTAGCTGGGACACTGATCTTTGATTGTAATACTTAACAGAGAACTTAGCACCAACAATTCATGAATATTTAACCACTATTCTACTACGTAGATAAAACATAGCATCACATCATTCAATCAGATATGATGTATTTAACATAGAGGTAGATCCGATCTAGTAGATTCAATCCCTGAGCACATTCACGTAGGTCAGATCTAACATTCATACACATCATTAACACAAATCATAAACAGATCTATCTATCTATATCAAAGCACTTAGCAAGTAAAGACATAAACATATCAAGACATCGCACAAAGCAGGACAACACAACATTTACATGGTTCACCCCCACCCTAGGGCTATGTCCACCAAGTCTTCTTCTTTATTATTTTCGGTCAAGCTTCCTACAAGAAAATAGCATCAAAATCCTACTCCGCAGAAGACAAGAGATCTGCGTGGTCTCCACTAGATCCTCCTTCTTCGAGCTAGGGTACAACACCAAGCCTTCTTACAATTCCTTGCACATAACTTTGCAAGTCTCACACAGTATGCACAGAGCACGTACAATCCTTCAATCACATAGATGTAGCACTTAGCCCAATATCACACAGATATGCCTTTTTTTTCTCTCTCTTACATAGCATATACATCTATTTATACATTACAAAATAGGACTAAACATGGGTAAACCCATGGGCCAACATCCCATACCCGTTACATAATCCCAATTCCCAAAAAGGACCCTAAAAGGGGCCAAGATCCCATGATCTTTGCTTCGTCTTACACTCCTTCTTCGAAAGGTTGTCAAAGTCCCAAAATAGGTCAAACTTGACCAAGGATCTCTCAACTTGGTCAAGGGATAACAAAATCATAGATTTCGATCCACTTTTTTAAACCGTTGGGTTGATAGGACATTAATGATAGGATGGGACATCTTCAACGAAATATAATATCATATTTTCTTATTTAATAGGAAAATCAATGTGTTGATTAACACACATTACTAGCCCACGGGATGACCAAATAATAGGATTTTGAAACCACTCATGAACTACGTATCATCCCTCTCCTGCATCGCCAGTCTGTGATTGCATTTAATCTCGAGCATGATTCGGATCTTGGTGATGGATTGTACAGACCACATTTATTCCCTTAATTCAATAACTGATGCGGAAAGGTAAGTATGCTCCATGTTTAAATTATAAAGGCACATTCTGAACTTAGCATTCGATACCCAAGTCTTTCATCATCAGAGCAGTCGAAGAGCAAGAAATCATTTTCGAAGCTCACAATCAATTTTCAGAATTCTAAACTAGGTTAATCTTGTGTGAAGGAGAGGTATGAGCCATCTGTATCATTTTGGCAGTTGTAATTGTTTATTTTTTTATTATCATTTATGCAAGTCGGTATCTCATTTTTTTCTTTGTGTAGGAAAATTCCTCCAATGAATCCAATGACCAGGTGGTCACTGAAAGCACCAAAATTGAAAGAAGTAGATATCGGTGAAGGATTCTTTCCCAACGCTGCTAGGAAGATCAATTTTTCCACTAAGGTGGATCCATTCATATAAACATCCACTAAAAAGGAATTTTCCTAGCCTCCTGTATTTGGCGACACAGAGGAAAGTAATGGATAGAAGGTGGTTCTCCCTCAGTGGGGGTACTTGTTTAACAGAATCAGCCTAGAAAATTACCGATATTTTTTTTCCATATAGTGACCCGGATGTCCAAATTCTCTATGACCAAGTATTACCAAACATTCAATGATCTTTCCTACACACAGTATCCTATTGAACCCCGGTCTTGCCTTGCATTGAAACTGTGGGGTGGATAATCGACCACACAGATGTGAAAAAATGCTTGGTAAATGATGAAAATGGTGGATGTGTTGGTATGTTTCTCCCAATAGAAGTCAAAATTAATACAAACTCAAAGACCTGGAGGAAAGGTTAAATACTGAGTTTGTGGTAAAATTCTATGATTTCCATGACACCAGCAGGTTGATGGCCTCATGGTGGAAAGAGGATAAGAGGTGTATGAATAAGATCAATGTATGGTACGGTACGACCAATCTTAGAGATCCATATATTTATTTGATGGCTCTAATCTATTGATTATATGGGGAGAGGGATTGCACCAAGTTTTCGGAAGCTTTGATGACCTAGGCATACATTGTGGCAATCTCCAGTAGCAACTTCAACTAGGGAGCGATTATTTCAAAATAACTGAGCACCAACATACTACAAGCCCAGATGCCAAAGGATGGAGAAACACCAGCTTTCCATATGGCATCATACTTACTGGACATGATCTCCACAAGGAATGACTTCGCAGGCATGAATCTAAGCTGACATATTGTGGAGCTACCCATGCATGTATGTCTCATTATTTTGTGGGAGAACAGGTACAAGATATCTTACACTCTTATTTGTGATGAATTTATAGCTTGATTTTATTGTATTCATTTTAAGAAATAATTCCCAAGGCTTACGACAACAACCAAGAAAGTGATTTCCAAAGTAGGCCACTGGTACCTAGAAGAAACTACCACCTACATCAGAGTGTTTGGGGTCACTGGTACTCCACATTTACTCCCCACTCATGTTCCTAACCAACTCATTGTGGGATAAATTTGCTATCAAACCATTCTGCAAGGCTATAATGCCACTTTGGTAAAAGACAAAAAGAGAGCATTCATACCCTATGGATTTCATGTAGGGTTTTACATGGTGAAAGATACTGCAAAAGAAAAACAAGAGGGCTTGATCCAGTTGGAGTATAGATTTCCCACAGGATGATTTTTCAAACATGACCCAAAGGGCATAGTACCCCATCATGCATCACAGGTGTCTTCTTGTTGGTCGTATGCCCATGATAAGTTTGAAGATGAAATATTTATAGAAGGTGACCAATACTGGGAGGAGGTGCTCCAGAGAAAGGCTAACCCCAATATGAAAAGATTTAAATACATGACAATGGATGATCAAGTTGAATAAATAAAATAGATAGCTCAAGAAGCCCTTAGGGTTAGGGAAAAGAACATATCATTAGAAGCCACAAAGGCACGTAGGAGAGGGATGATGTTTCTATAAGAAGCTCAAACAGTCATCCAAAGGTTATAAAATGATCCCCAACTTTTAGAACCCATAAGGGTCACCCTGACCAACACAATCAATCTCATAGAGGAGATAAATGGCTCAGATTCATCCCCACTGGAGGAGACCGCTCATCCAAAAAACCTAGGCATTATGTCACAACAAGAAAGGTCACTAGTCATTGCTACATCATAGTTGGGGGAAACAAGAACATCAAGTGAGACATATGTGTCAGACATCCTCATATACCTAATTACCATATATGACTATGAGGAAAGCTTAGGGGTTTCACTCATAACCCTTGTACCAATCATGGAGGAGGGAGAACCAGGAGAAACATCTACTCTAACACCCAAATCTCTTACCTCAATTCCCCAAGAAGGATATGACCATGTCAGAAGCATGTTGGACATTGATTTTTTAGACCAATCATGAATTCACCATAAGATGGATAGTTCCAAGGAGGAGTTGGGCTCTGTTGACTAGGAAGAGGAAAAACAACGATCAGAAATCAACACCTCAATAGCTTATCCCCAAGTAAATGATAATCCTTTTCCCCTCTCCCCATATAAATCCAAGACTCTTCTAGCTGACAAACTCCAGTAGGAGGCCAAGTCACCAGAACATACAAAATTTTCCCCTTCTAAATAACTACAACAGTTGGTCATAGAAAACATATATAGCATGAATCCTAGGAAACACTCTGACCTAGGGAGACCAACAAATTCTTGAGCTAGTAGATGAAGGTTTTTGATATACAAGCGATCAGTTATGATAGAAAGAGGAAATTTTTGATGAGAAGGACCACCAAGAAAAGGAGGCTCATGCTTGATAGCATAGTTCTCTTCACCACAGAAGAAACTCTTCTCAACACAGAGAATGGAAAGAAAAATGAGTTGATTGGGGTGGGAATGGCTTTAACCGATGCAACCCTAGACAGATTGAAAAGGGATGAAAAGGAATTAGCAGCCATAAAGAAAGAGCTAGATCATCTGCACCATCTAGCGAAGTATTATCAAGATTCAACACAGGAAATAGTATTCCTGAGGAGTGAGTTCATAGAAACATATGCACAATTAACAAATGAATGAAACCTCTTCACCATATACATAGCCTATTTTCAATAGGATAATCTCATGGAGATATAAAATTGTACAGATGAGCAGAGGTGGTATGAAAAGGCACATCATGCCTTAGAGAGGATTGCCTATATCAGTGCAGTACAGAAAGGCTGAGACTCATAATAACACAACATCCGAGTATAGATGGATAACAACATATCTCAAATCAGGAAGGAATTTGAATATTGGGTGAGCATAATCCAGGAACCTCAATGGAAGATATAGGAAAGGTGGGGAGAGTGCAAAAAAAGATGGGAGAATATCAATTAGGAGATGGAAAACATTGGCCTGCCAGAATATGACCCACAATAAAATTTCTCCAATTTGCATGACATAGTCAAACAAAATGCAGAGAAAGACTTTGCATGGGAGGTAGAGATCTCAAAGATTTCAAGTATGACTCCAAGTCAAGTAAACAAGTTCGTGGAGCACATGATCAAAGCCCTCAATGTTCTCCAATGCTTAAGTGTCAAGCTCATCAGGTATAGAGATAGAAAATTGGAGATAAAAGAAGTCTTCTCCACACCGATTGATCAACATATACTTCCTTATGCAAACACATGAAAAAACATTTTCTACAAGTGGGCAGAGTATGAGAGAAATCATCCACTGTAGTAAAAATCAGACGGTCTCAAGAGAATGAGGAGATAAAGTATGCCACATGTCAATTTTGTCTTACTTAACACAACTTTAGTAGTTATTTTTATCTTAGTGGTCCTTTATAAATAGAGATATCGACCTTGTGCAAAAGGTCGATGGTTTTGGGAAAGACCCTCTTTTTTTAGAATTCTAAAAGAATTATTTATGTGCAATTTTAATTAAGAAGTTCTGTTTAGAACCAAAGACAACTCTTTTCATCTGAAGCGTCAACTTGATTGGATCAAGGAGGGATTGTTTCCATCCTCAAGTTTGATTATGTTGATGTATCGAGTAAGATTTTTTGTATCTATTGTTAAGTTATCTTTCAATATTATAACAGTTCTCTTGCTCTAGATGATGAAAATAAATCGATGTGTTGATATGTTATTGATAGTAGAGCTAAGAGAACTAATTTTCATACACTCATGTTTGTTACATATCTGTTTTCCTTTATACAATTGTTATCTCAGTCAATGATGAATGTTCACAAGTAAAAAGTATTATTTCTAAGCTTGAAATAGTTCTGATTATCGTTGTCTTCACGTTGAAGTATAAGGGTTATCCCAAGCTCATCATCCTTTAGTCTTTCATAATTTCCGTTCATCATTTGTCTTATGCCAACATCTATGTTTTACCTATATTATTCAACAACACACAAAATACAAAAATCGAATCGCTTAACCTGAAGGAGAAACTTTTCATAGTGTTAGCACTCTGTAATTTTCCCAAGGCTATGATGGCAGTCACAGAGGCAACATCAAAACCACTTTGTGTCTTGGATCTAGCCCTCCAAGACTCGGAGAGGGATCTCTCTATCAAATTTAGATTTGTTTGAAATAAGATATTAAACTAGCTATGCAGAATAGGATAAGTTTCTGAGTTGGGTAGGTGTAGCGAAGAGGAACCATGGGCAATGGAGTCACAATCTAAGATTTAATAAAAAAAAACAAATCCTACATACAGCCTTATAGGGAAAGGTAGGAAAATCACTGGATTCTTCGTAAGCTTGGGGTATGGCAGAGGGGGAAAATTGTTAAGAGGTCAAGTTAAAGACAGAGAAGTAAAGAATTTTGCGTTCAACTTTTAGTGGAAAACATTGACATTGCTTTAAACTAGGAACAGGGTGTTTTTACAAAAATCCTTATCCTAAATCTTTTTGAAACAATGGATAAGACAAACATATATGATAAAAGAGGAAAAAAAAACCACAATGAGAAAAAACTTCACCAATAAATTTGACACAAGAATCCCGCAACTGTTGCGACTGTATTATTTGAATTGATGAAAAATACAGCTGGCTCTATGAGCTTTGATACAAAATTTAAATCATGGTCCCTGAATGATCAACCCTTTTACATTAAAAATAATCTCTATAAATAGGATATGTCTCCTCATAAGTTTCGGAAGTTGGATTCAACCGCCTCGGCCAAAAATAGCCAAAAAATCCCCCAAAATCTGGAACTGTCCGCCATGAAAGACAGGCCTAATTTCTGCAAAAAAGGGCTCTGAACAGACATCTGTTTCTCTTCAACGCTAACACCTGGGGAAAACATGAAGTATTTTATTGTATATGGTCATGTTCTGGACAAAAACCTCCTTCGGTTTCACCAATTCTCTTATAGTTGGCCGTAACAACTCCTGCAAGATCGGGACTGTAACAGAAAAACCGAAAATCCAAAAAAAGAGGCTGAAAGACAGCTTCGATTCTCCCTTCTCATGGAACCTGTGCAAAAAATGAGAGAGGTTTTTGTTCTTCAGCCTGTTCTTAGAAAAACCCTCTCTCATATTTTGAAAATCCATCTTCACTTGCCCATAAACCATTTTGAAATAAGATGTACTGAATAGGAAAAATTGGCGAAAAATGAGAAAAGTGGTTTTTTTTGGGATGGGTGGTATTCTGGACCCCCCTGAGGTGGTAAGCGGTTTTTTTTGGGGAGGGGTCTGCTGGCATGTGGGGGTGACACCTGTCCGGGGGGTGGTTTTTAAAAAATACCATTCTAGACCCCCCCTTTCGTTAAACTTCGGATGGAGAGGGGGGGTCCAGGAAGTTTCATGGCCATTGATTAATATGATTTGGGAATGAGAGTGTACGAGGGGTAGACTTAGGGTAGTATGTTTTCTTTTTGTTTTGTTATTTTATATTTTGTTTTGTTTCTTTTATTTATTAGTTTTATTACTATGTTTTATATGTTTTCTTTTTATTTTAATTTGTTTTTTTATTGTTTTGTGTTTTGTTTTAATTTTTTAATATATATATATATATATATATATGTTAATTTGTGCGGGACCTGTTGGCTACGCGATTAACCTGCGGCTTGAG
>JZKD02S1856774.1:451619-468363 GCA_000966675.3 Picea glauca | reverse complement strand
ATTGGCTCATTACCCCTTAATTGGGGCATATTAGATTAGTAATGTTATTTTATTTATGTCATCTTTAGGCCATTAGTTGTAATTTAGATTAGTAATGTTATTTTAATTATGTCGGATTTAGGCCATTATACCTCCTAGTATATTATATATACCAAGGAGACATTTTCATTTTGAATCATCTTGTACTTGAACATTTGAGTGGGGTAAAAGGAGGTTGCCCCCTCGAAGAGGCTTATTATTTGAAATTATCTCTTTTTCAAGGCGTTGATTACTTTTCCTGAGGTTTTTACATGCTATATTGATGTTTGGTTCTTAAAACTATAACACATGGAAAACCCTTATCTATAGAAACCTTGAATACCTAACCCTTGGGGACACAAACAAAACATAAAATAGACAAGATATATTGTCGCACAACTATGTTCGAGTTGCCAAATCACTACACATTTCTTCCTAGTTAATAATTTGGGCATTTCATCACTACAGTATTCTTTAGACCAGAGTATAACTCTGCAGATGTAAATATATATATATATATAAGAAATAAAAAATTTGTAAATTTTTGCACCATTATTTGAGACCTATTCCCTTGGATTTATCTCTTTTCCCTTATCAGATTCATACCTATCATTTTTCAACAAAATTTTTGACCCCACTCCCGCCCTTTTCGGTTCCCTCGTCAGCATGGCCCATACCCATAGCCAATACTTCAAAGCTCGCTTCAATACCTTGCAATCTAATTTCACAGAGACCCAACAAGAAGTGAGATAACTCAGTGCCAATATGCCACCATCAATCAAAACATGCATTCCTCCATCTCCGCATCAATCACCGAACTCAAAGAAGACCTCAAACAAGACATGACTACCCAACTTGAATCTATCGTTTTGATGATCTACACCAATTTGCATATCCCTACAGATCCCTCTTTATCTAACCCACCTTTGCCTACCGAAGTTGAAACTTCCTCTCATTCCCATAATTTTTAGCCCCATCTCTTTCAGCATGACCTATGCCTTCCATGGGTGGATGTGACCAAATTTGATGGCTCAAATCCCATTGGTTGGGTAGCTAAAATGGAACATTATTTTTCTTTGTACAACATTACAGACGATTTGTCCAAACTCTGGTATGGTGTTCTACATATAGATTAAGAACATTGGTAATGGTGGAAATGGAGAAAAAATGCCCATCAAGGGTATGTTTCTTAGACACACTTTGTAGAAGAGATTTATGAATACTTTGACACTGAAACCAACCATTTAGGCCGTTTGACAAAGTTGAAACAATATGGAATAGTGGAAGAATTTATAGATGCTTTTGAGCGACTGGATTTTCGTACAGAGGGCATGTATGATGCTTTTTTATGAGAATGTTTTATCAGTGGCCTCAAGGATGATATTTTTTCCCATGTCCTCATGGCTCATACTCAAATTTTGGTGGAGGCTACTAAAAGAGATGAGGAAGCACAATAGGATGTCTCTTCTCAAAACCCAAAACCCTCCTTTATTCCTTGCACTAAACCAATAAATCCCACTACTCCTTTTTCTTCACTAAAGACCCAAAAACTGACCAAGGCTAAAATGGTTGAACACTAACTCAAAGGCCTTTGTTATAATTGTGATGACAAATATTTTCTGAGCCACAAGTGTAAGTAACAACATATTTTTATGGCTATATCAGAGGATATTTCGAAAGAGGATGTTGAAACTCCCCTTGTTTCTATTTCGCCTGAACCCACTAACATAACCCTTCGCTCAGACCCTCCCAAAGTAGGACTGGTCATTTCCCTAAATTCTCTCACTGGCTTCTCTACTCCCCAAACCCTCAAGATAATTGGTTACATCAAGCATAGGAAGGTCATCATTCTTGTTGATAGTGGAAGCACCCATAATTTTATTCATCGCCGCATTGCCCAAGAAAATCATTGCTATATCTATGCAGTCAATAATTTCCAAATCATTATTGCCAATGGCGGCTCCATGAAATGTGGAGGGCGTTGTGAAAATGTGTGTCTCCAAATTGGTGACTGCCACCTAAAATTTCATATGTTTGCTATCATCATGGGCGGTTGTGACATTGTGTTGGGTGCATACTGGCTAAGGAATTTCGGTCCCATTGTCATGGATTTTAAGGAATTAACCATGCAATTTGAACAGGAGGGCCAACAATATAAGTTCCAAGGCATCATCACTGGTTCACTAGAGATCAATAGTTCCCATTGCATGGAAAAACTGCTCAAAAAAGGTCAGTTTGGCATTATTTCCCAACTCCATGCCATACAAGAAATTGAGACACCCTTTATGCCGCAAGACCTCCAATCCATCCTCTCTAAACATCAAGTGGTATTTTCCACTCCTCAGGGACTCCCTCCTTTCCGTGGTGTTCATGATCATTCCATTTCCCTTGTACCAGGAAGCCTTCCTCCCAAAATTCGTCCCTATCATCACCCCTTTTCCAAAAAAAATTAAATTGAGAAAATGATTCAAGAATTGTTTAATGCAGGCATTATTCGCCCTAGTACGAGCCCCTACTCTTTTCATGTGATCATGGTCCTGAATAAATAAGGTTCTTGGTGCATGTGTCCTGACTTTTTTTCCCTCAACAAACTCACCATTAAAGACAAATTTCCGATCCTTGTCATTCATGACCTCTTGGATGAATTGAGTGGCGCCCAAATCTTTACTAAACTCGATCTTCATTCTGGCTACCACTAGATATGTATGAAAGAGGAAGGCATTTGTAAGACTACCTTTATAACTCATGAGGGCCACTATGATCTTTTGGTCATGCCCTTTGGCTTGTGTAATACCCCCTCCACCTTCCAAAGCCTCATGAATCATGTCTTATGTCCTTTTCTCCATCATTTTGTCTTAGTTTTCTTTGATGATATCTTCATCTATAGAAAAACCTAAGCATACCATCTTTCTCATGTGGATCGAGTTCTCCATCTACTCTCTCAGTACCAAATTTTCTTGAAACAGTCTAAATGTGCTTTTGGCACCTTGGAAGTAGAGTACTTAGGTCATATTGTTGGAAAGGATGATGTTAGGGTGGATCCTAAAAAGATTGAAACTATGCAAGACTAGCCTCACCCAAAGACTCTTAAAATATTGTGTGGATTTCTGGTCTTAACAAGTTATTATCGCAAGTTTGTTAAGAATTATGGAAAGATTGCGGCACCTCTCACTGCACTCCTGAAAATGAATTCTCTCACTTGGACTCCAATAGTTGCTCAAGATTTTAAAACCTTGAATATGGCCATGTGCACCACTCTAGTTCTGGCCCTTCCTGATTTCACAAATACCTCTTTCCTGGAATTGATGCTTCAGGGAAAGGAATTAGCATTGTCCTTATGCAAGAGGGTTGGCCTTTGGCCTTTACCAACAAACAACTGTTTGAACAAAATTTGGGCAAATCAATCTATGAAAAGGAAATGTTCGCTATTCTACATGTCTTTGATCTGTGGCACCCTTATCTATTGGGGCAGCACTTCCAAATTAAGATAGATCATCAAAGCCTCAAGAATTTTTTGGAACAACTCATTCCCTCCCTAGAGCAACAAAAATGAGTGACTAAGATCTTTGGATATGATTATGAGATCATTTAAAATAAAGGCAAAGACAATTTGGTTGTGGATGCACTTTCCCAAAAATATGAAGATGAAGGATGAGGGCACATCACAAAAGATGAGGGCACATCCCGCTCCCATGTGTCCCATCATCATCGTTGGCCCCTTCACGAAGTGGGGGATTGATTACACTACCTGCAACCCTCCTTCAGTAAGGGGGCACCATTATACCATCATAGCAGTATACTACTTCACCAAGTGGGTCGAAGCTATGCCAACTTTCAAAGATGATGGCAAGACTTCCACCCTCTTTTTGTTTAACCAGATTATAGAATGGTTCGGCGTCCCGAGAGAGATTGTCACTAACCATGGAAGTCACTTTCAGAACACAATGATGACTGAGTTAACATCAAATCTTGGGTTGAGGTAAGAACATTCGTCACCCTACTATCCTCAAGTGAATGGTCAGATGGAATCTGTCAATAAATCTCTTAAGACCATCCTACAATGAGTGATCAATTCGGCCAAGTCAAATTGGCATTTGATGTTATACTTGCCATTATGGGCCTACCAAACATCTATTAAGACTGCAACTAGTTTCTCACCTTTTCAACTCGTTTACGGGATGGAAGCAGTCTTTCCTATAGAGTGCCAGATTTCGTCTCTCAAGTTGGTAGTACAATTGTTTCCAGACACTTCACCATTTGAAGAGTGTTTATTATACCTCGAGCAGCTCAATGAGAAATGTCAGGATGCAGCCTTGGCCAACGAGGCTCATGAAAAAAAAATCAAGTGTCAATATGATCGGTTCATTTGTCCTCGGATTTTATTGGAAGTCAACCTTGTCCTGGTTTATGACCAAGATAAGGACCCCCTCGAGGTAGGAAAGTCCAAACCCATGTGGTTCGGACCTTTCATCGTAAAAGAGGTTCTAAAAAAGGGCTCTTATCGTCTGGTAAGCTTTGAGGGAAATGCTTTGGTAGAGCCTAGAAATGGGATCTACCTCAAGAAGTATTAGTCATAGTTAGGTCACCTTGGGTAACTTTTTGTAACATATGTATAGTTCCTATACATTTATGTTTTTAGTCTTCAACCTTTTTGGTTTTATGGACGTATCATTTTGATGTCGTCTTTTACACTATGGAAGATGTCAAGTGAATTGGAGGTGTTTTTTGGGTTTGCGGATGGCACTAGTTGACACACTCAGAGGCTTGCTTCTGCATCTTGGGTAATTTACACACCTCAAGACCAGTTTTTATCTTTAGCAGGTATCTATTTAGGTGACAAACAATGTTGCCAAATATAGTGTAGTTCTAGAGTTGCTGTGTGACGCTTTGTTGCATGGTATTTCTCATCTCCGGGTATATTTAGACACTCAGTTGGTTGTGTCTTAGTTAAATGGAGTGTACCACGTTTATGATCCTACTCTACATCGAAGGTTCCTTAGGGTACATCTCTTAGAACAAAGCTTTGATTACATTACATATATCCATGTTCCTAGGAGATTGAATCAAGTTACAGATGCCCTAGATAATCATGTATTAGATTGGCATATTGCACACATGTAAAGAAAAGCACACACACACACACATGTAAATACATTGGTAAAATAAATGTAGTCCATATACACATAAAAAGACATAAAAATCCATATATAATATAAAAAATATCAGAGTACATGTGTGGGTGCAAGCACCTAAAAAATACGTCCAGTAACGAGTCATGGGGCTTATGCCCTAAAACATATACATATATTACCATCGACACGTGAAAAGTCAAGCCTAACTAAGGATGGGGTCTGTTGGCCCTATTATAATGGTCAACGATGTTTTCCAAATGCCAAAAAAGTTGAACCCACATCCATGGTGCGCCCACTACATGAGGCTGCATAGACAACGACAGATCCTAAATCTTTGCCATGGGGACTGTGCGAATGAGTGAGGTAAAGTTTCACTCTACTTGTCTCAAAAATCTCTCAGCCTCACTGGCTGGAGGTCCTCCTTCTGCTATTGGTCCTCTGGATGTGGCTGGGGAGGCCTCTAGTCGAGGACATTGCATGTTCCTCGCAAATTCCGTTGGTCACACTGGCCCCACATATGCACATAACAGACACAGATCTGTCAGATACTCTGGTGTATAAAACAAAATGATATATATAAAAACAGCATAAAAAATTAAATAAATTTTAAAAAGAAAAGAAAAAACAAGCTTACCCATCTCTCCTCGGTCCTCGCCAGTAGGTACTGGTATCTCAAGATCTCTAGAGAAGTCAATTATGGCATAAGGGTAGTCCTCTATGACCAGAATCTATCATGCCCACCACGCAAAAAAAAATTCGTCAAAGGCTTCAATGGTCCTTCCCCCCCATATCGTGGCAACAACATCGCCCATATGCATAACGTGGGGCTAGAGGCCTGGTTCCCTCATGTTACCTCTCTAGGACTGAAACTAGGCACTCTCTCAAAGAAGAAAGCACAGAGAATCGTCCCAAACCCGAAATTCCTCTGATTCTACATTAGGCACTCTATCAATTGCCTCTTCATACAATCTAGTAATGTGGTACTCCAGTCAAATATTTGTGCATTTAAGCACTGAACTGCACAATTCATGTGCGCATGGGAAGCCTGATGCAAATACGTAGACCCAGTAATCCATCCAATGAGCAACACTATCAATTTTAGTGATAAGTTTTAGATCTTTCTTATCGGCACCTACGAGCTCATTCTGTCAGTGTCAGCTTCACAATGGAGTCCAATCAACTCCAATATGTTGTGAGGCCCGGAGGGAAATGTACAAAAATTTATTGGTTCCCCTCTCCTTGAGAGGCCAGTTAGAAAGTATATATCCCTTGTCATTGGAGCCAGTGACTACCCCTCTATCATAAAGGCCTCTGCGTCAGGATGCCAATAATCCACCAAGGTGTTCAGTAGCTTAGGTTTTTCTTGCATGAAATGACATTCGAAAAAATTTAACAAACCACACTGCAACAATGCAACAAGAGAATCAGGGTCCTCATCGACCAACACATCAACATCCTCATGCTCTCTTTCTCTCTAGTGAACATACATCCTGCAAATAGCGAAAGTTAAGGAGGGTTGACTCTTGTTTTTTTTTATTTTTTTACACTAAATGGAAGATCCACGTAGGTTGTAGTGCTCACAGTAGTGTGTACACTCGGGCTGTCATAAGACATCCCATGTGTACACTCGATCTATCATAGGATAGCCCACATGGACATAGGGATGACCTTTTAAAGGTCGACGCCCCTCCAAAAAATGAACTTAAATGCATAAAGAAAGACTTAAATTGCAAGAGGGGGTAGTGTATACTTAATTGGTCCAAGAAGATGGTCGTTTTGTCCACTAAGACTCCCAAAATCAACTCTTTTCACAAAGGGGTAGTTTTGGATTTTAGTCAATTTCTCAATTAGAAATAGTGATAATGAGTTGCCAACTTCTATTTATAGACTTTTTGGCCTCTTTTTGTCAATTTTTGGACCCTTGTCATTTTTTCTAAATTGAAAATCATATAGTATGGTTCAGGAGTTTTCTTTGGATTGTCATGAGAAGTGTTCTTTGGGTATTGGGAATTTTTTTGGAGTTTTGGGTCGTTCTGAAGGTCCTTTGGTAAAAAGCCATTTTTTCCAACTCGTTGCATTTAATATAGGATTCCACCTCCACTTTCTACATCTTGTTGTCTTTTCTTCTTTTCCATAGAATCGATCCCACCGAGTTGCAACACAGAACCATCATTTCTACTTTAGGAGTGTCATACTTTAGTGTTAGATCCTACATTAACATGGATGCCCTAGGTAGATCCTGGTTTCATTTTGGTTTCCATGCTGTCACTAATGACTATAGGCCCGGTAGTCCTTACTAGTTTTTCTTGATTACGAGTTTGAGCCTCATTTGCATGATTCCTTATCACTCTTGACCTCACCCTTAGGACTCCCAAAACTTAACGGGTCTTCTTTTAAGCTCTTTTCAGACCCTCTAAACATGAAAATATTGTCAATCGATCTTTTTGATCTTCACACTCGCTAAACTGAAATTTGAAGTCACGTCTGTCCGACAATACTTTACCACTTTTTCGGTCTGGATGGTCAACTATACGAACAAAGGTATACTCTAGGAGCCTCAATTCTCTAGAAGAGTATTCACAGGTATAATTTTAACCCTTTTTCAGGCCCGAGGGACTAAATTTATGAAAAAGGAACCCCCACGGAGTCCATAGTTAAGCTCTTTTCAGACTCCCTAAAATTGAAAAGATCACCAAGTGACCTTATTCTTTCACACTCGTTAAAATGGTCTAGAATAACATTCCTGATGAATTCCATAGTTAAGGGCTTTTCAAACTCCTTAAAAATGAAAAAATTGCGGAGTGATCTTTTTTTTATCACTCTCATTAAAATGGTTTTGAATAAATGTCTTTTCGGTGCTAGTTTACCCCTTTTTTGAGCTGACTAGATTACCTTCGAAAAAGGTACCCCAATGGAGTCTCCTTTTACATTTTTTCAGACTCTCTAAAAATGAAAAAGTGTCGAGATTACCTTCTCTGGGCTCATTGAACTTACATCAAAGGATGTTATCATTGTGTCTTATTAACCACATTTTCATTCCTGCATCTTTGGCCTAATGCCAGCTCCATGTTTCTCTCAACTGAACCATCTGAAGCATGCCTCATAACACAAGCCTTGTAGCATTGTGCTTTTGCGTCTTGACACCTTGACCCCGAGAGGGATTTTTCCGAGTGTCCTTTCTCTGAACATCAGTGTTGTCCTTACGCCTATAACTAGTATGTTTGCGACACTTGTTCCTCCTTTGTAATGTAGCATTCTTTTATTCTTTTTCCACGATTATTGAAAAAGACAAAAAAAAAAAAATCAAATATACCCCAAAAAGAGGAAGGGAAAAGTGTTTTCTTTTTATTGGCAGCACAATGAGTCTCCCTTGGAAAAAGCACATCCTTTCGTTTGTTCATCAATCTCTAGGATTTAATATGACCTTAGGAATCTATTCTCACTACATAGAGTTCTGTCCTCCTCCATTTGGTTATTCTTTCAAACATATGGAGAGTTTGCATTGCCTCTAGCATCGTGAACTTATGTCAATTCCATGCTGCTTGAGTCTCATCATTTTTTTTTTACCAATATTGAGTCAGCCCCTCTGCAGTTTGTCTCTTGCCCTCATGTCTGGCCATCCCGAAAGTCCAATCAAGTCTTTGCTCGAAATCAATGAAGTCTTCAGTCTGATCATCAATATCCTCTAGTCCATGCCTGATGAGCCATCAAAGACCTCTGGGTAGTGAATTCATACACTCATATTACACTCCTACCTAAGTTTTGAAGATTTTGAAGTTGATGCTTGAGCTCTGAAGACCTCATCTCTAGCCATCAGGCCTTATCAGCTTCTAGAAGATGGATACTATACATGTATATTTTTTATTTCAAGATGTAGATCCACTATGTATTTCTTGTGGCTACACTTTATATAGTTATATGACATTGACCTGTAGTGTATTTGATTGGCAAACTTGATTTTATTTCGTCCTGAGCATGGGTATGCCCGCCTCGGTGAGACAATTGTTATTTTTCATATGGAACCTCCCGAATTCTGGTCCCTGGGCTCATTGGTTTGGTACGTTGATAAAGATTGATAATGTATTGCATCCATTAGATGTTATTTTGATCTCACACATTAGGGGCATCTGTTATAACCCTAATTTACACTAGACATGCTTACCTGGCATCAGGCCATCTCATATTCCTTCTTTTCCAAGCTAGTACTGAACAACTCTTCTTAAAAACACCCTTTTTAAAGGCACACGTGCCCTGCTCCACTACAGTCCACGTGTACACTCTAGATGACCCACTACAACCCATGTATACATGCTAGCTAAGCCACTATATCTCGTGTTTACCTACAAAAGCACAAAAAATGGAAAGTTGTTGATGAAACACACAGTTTTGGGTAAGTTAACTAAACCTTTCGACCATGCATGGCCAGTCACTCGACCAAATACCTAGCTCCTTCTAGCCTATAAAAGAAGGGGTAGGGGTCCCGTTTGAAAGGAGGAAAATCATAGTAAAGAAACTCTACCCAAATTAGCATTCCCCTTGCCTCAACATTTTGCAACTATTGTGTGAAGAGAAGCATATACAGAAGCAGTTTGAGCATAGTTGAAGAGGATCCCAGGACCAGATTCGAGGAGAAGTGGATGATCTCACTATTGTAAGGTATTCTCATGATATTAATAAAATAATTACTTTTCCCGTCTCGCCATATGAGGTTTTCATTGTTTGAATATTGATTACATGTTGATTAAATATCTAACCCATTAGCTGATAGATCAAATGCATGTGGAGTTCCTTGTTTGTCTTTTTTGAATGTAGGTCAGAATTGGGAGGAGAGTTTTAGTCAAAGAGAGACCAAGCATGAAAAGGAATTGACATCGAACACAGACAATAAGGTATGACAACTTGATCTCTTTAAACTTGTATTTTCATATGAATAATGGGGTTTAGGCATGAGATGATGGTAGAAAGTAGGAAGATTTAGGTCATTTCTACATGCATGATAAAACCCTTAGTGCTAGTCCGTAGGAGGGATTTCCCACCCATAACACCCTTTTTTTCTTTTTCCTTCATTGTACCAGATTGGCTCCAATCCATTTGCCAAGAATGGCTACACGATCCCAAAAGTTCGCATCTGATACAACAATTGTCGTCCAATTCTCCAGTTTCCCCAGGGTACTCTTGGCTCCATGATGAGCTTCAATACAAAGTTCGTTTGTATTTAAGTAAACAGTCAGAACTTAAATCCATGGTACTTTCTAAGATTCATGCTACACCCACAGCTAGGCACTCTGGGTTTACCAAAACCTATGACAGGGTCAAATGTTCTTTTTTGGGGGATTGTATGAAACAGGATGTTTGTAATTTTGTAGTTGAATGTGATGTGTGTCAACGCAACAAGGGAAAAACAATCAAATCTCCTAGAACACTACAACCACTTTTGATTCCACTTACTATTTGGAGGGATATCTCTATGGATTTTACTACAGGCTTACCTAAATCAACAAATAAATTAGTCATCATGGTGGTAGTTGATCACCTTTACAAGTATGCTCATTTCTATGCTCTTCAACACCCATTTACAACATCCACTGTGGCTCAACTTTTCATGGATCAAGTCTTAAAGCTTCATGGCATGCCGCATTCTATTGTTTATGTTCACGACCCAACTTTCAACAACAATTTTTGGCAAGAACTGTTCAAGCTACAAGGCACCCAATTGCACCAAAATCAAGTGTCATGTGTCATGAACACCCTTCTAGGTCAGGTTTTACATGTCATCATTGTACGACAGTCTAGGTCGGAATCAAATATTTTGCTAAAAGAGGTATTAATGAATGTTGTCTAATAAAATCGTCGACGTTGATCCACTTGTTTAAATCATCGAACTAATAGAAAATCAATGATAATATGGGATATCTTTGGCAAAAAATAAGATCAGATTTTGTTATCTAATAGGCCACTCAATGTGTTCATTAAAACACATTACTAAACCATGCGTCGACCAAATAACAGGAGTTTGAAATTGCAGATGAACTATGTAGAACCCCACTCCTGCACTTCCAATCTGTGATCAAATTTAATCCTGAGCATGATTCACATCTTTGTGATGGATTGTGAATACTAAATTTATTCCCTGAATTCAATAACTAATGTGACAATGTAACTATGATCCATTTTTAAATTAGAAAGGAAAATTCTTAATGCAACATTCGATACCCAAGTATTTCATCGTCGGAGAAATCGAAGAGAGAGAAAGAGTTTCAGGAGCTCATAGTCGATTTTAAGAATTCTAAACAAGGTTAATCTTATGCGAAGGAGAGGTATGAATTGTCTATATCATTTCTACAATCACAATTGTTTAATTTTTTATTATCATTTCTCCAAGTCAGTATCTCATTTTTTTCTTTTTGTAGGAAAATTCCTCCAAGGAAGCCAACCACCAGGCACTCATTGAGAGTACCAAAACTGAAAGAAGTGGAGATCATTGAATTTTCCTCACTTGACACTGCTAGGTATATCACTTGTTCCACTAAGGTGGAGCTAGTCATCCAAATGTCCAAATAAAAAGGTGTTTTCCCATCCTCCTACATTCGACGACACAGAGGTGAGTACTAGATCAAAGGTGGTGCTCCCTTAGTGAAGGGACTTGTTTAATAGAAACATTCGGGAAGATTACCTGGAATTTTTCCCACACAGTGACCCGAATGTATGAATTCTTGATGACCAAGTATTCCCAAATATTCAACAATCCTGCCTACACATTGTAGCCTATCAAACCCCAGTCTTGCCTTGCATTGAAACTCTAGGGTGGATAATCAACCACACAGATGCGACAAAATGCTTTGTAAATGGTGACAATGGTGGATGTGTTTGGGTTTTTCTCCCAATAGAAGTCCATAAGTACTACAAACTGAGAGACATGGAGAAATGGTTAAACACTGAGTTTGTGGTAAAATTATATGAGTTCCATGATACCAGCAGGTTGATGGCCTCATGGTGGAAAGAGGATAAGAGGTTTACAAACAAGAGCAATGGATGGTACAATACGACCAATATTAGAGAGCCATATATTTATTTGATGTCTGTAATATGTCGATTATACAGGGAGAGCAATTGTGCTAAGTTTTCAAAATCTTGGATGCCCCTAGAATACACTATGGAAATCTTCGGTAGCAGCTTCAACTGGGGAGAAATTATTTCAAAACAATTGAGCACCAACATACTACAATCCCAAATGCCAAAGTATGGATAAATGCCAACTTTCAATATGGTGTCATACTTACTGGATGTGATATGTGCAAGGAACATCTTCACATGAATGGATCTGAGCTGGCATATTGCAGAGCTACCCGTGCATGTCTATTTTAGCATTCTATGGGAGAACAAGTACAAGATATCTTATTCTCTTATTTGTGATGAATTTATAGATCGATTTTATTTTATTCTTTTTAACAAAGAATGCCCAAGGCTTATGACAACATCCAGGAAGATAATTTCCAAAGTAGGCCACTAGTACCTGGAAGAAACTACCACCTACATCAAAGAGTTTGGGGCCACTGACACTCCACATTTACTCCCTACTCATGTCTTCGACCGACTCGTTGTGGGAGAAATATACTATCAAACCATTCTGCAAGGATATAATGCCACTTTGGTAAAATAAAAAAAGAGATTATTCATACCCTATGGATTTCATGTAGGGTTTTACATGGTGAAAGATACTACACAAGAAAAACAAGAGGGCTTGAGCTAGTTGGAGTATATATTTCCCATAGGTCGATTTCCCAAACATGACCTAAAGGGCATAGTACCCCATCACGTGTTACATGTGTCTTCCTATTGGTCGTATGTCTATGATAAGTTTTAATATGAAATATTTACAGAAGGTGCCCAGGACTGGGAGGAGGTTCTCTAGAGAAAGGATAACCCCAATATGACAAGATTTAAATCCATGAAAATGGATAAGTAGGTTTAAATGATAGAACATATAGATCAAGAATCCCTCAGGGTTAGGGAATATAACAGTGAAGTAGAAGCCACAAAGGAACAAAGGAGATGGATGTTGTTGCTAGAAGAAACTCAAAGAGTTATCCAAAGGTTGGAAAATGATCCCCAATTGTTAGAACTCATAAGGGTCACCTCGGTCGACACAATCAATATCAAAGAGGAGCTAAATGGATTAGAGTCAACCCCACTGGAGGAGAATGCTCATCCAAAAAGACCAAGCATTATGTCACAATAGGCAAGGTCATCGATCGATCATTGATACCGCATAGTTGGGGGAAACAAGAAAAAAAAGTGGGACATATGTGCTCGATGTCCTCATAGACCTAATTACCATATAGAATGATGAGGAAATATCATGGGTTTCACTCATAACCCAAATACCAATCATGGAGGAGGGAGAACCAGGAGAAAAATATGGTATAACTCTTGAAGCTCTGACCTCAATTCCCCAAGAAGGCGATGACCAGGTTGGAAGCATGCTTGACACTTAGTTTCTAGACCAATTGGGAATTCAACATAAGATGGACAGTTCCAAGGAGGAGTTGGGCTCTGTTGAACAGGAAGAAGAAATGTGGTGATCAAAAATTGACACCTCAATAGTTGATCCCCCAGTAAATGTTGATAATTTTCCCCTCTCCCCATCTAAATTCAAGACTCTGCAAGTTGAAGAACCCCAATAGGAGGCTAAGTCACCAGTACATATATAAGTTTCCCCTACTAACAAAATACAAGAGCTGGTAATAGAACATATATATACAACATGAAGCCTAGGAAACACTCTAACCTATGGAGACCAACAAATTCCTAAGCTAGTGGATGAGGTCGTTGATATACAAGTGATCTCTTATGATAGAAAGAGGAAATATATGATGAGAATGACCACTAACAAAAGGAGGATCATGCTTGATAGCACACTCCTCGTCACCACAGAACTCTTCTCAACACGGAGAACACCAAGACAACTGAGTTGATCGGGGCAGGAATGGCTATAACCCATGCAACGCTGGACAAAGTGAAAAGGAATGAAAAGGAATTAGCAACTGCAAAGAAAGAGGTGGATCATATACATCATCTAGCGAAGTATTATCAGGATTCAACGCAAGCAGTATTATTCATGAGGAGTGAGTTTAGAGAAACATATTCACAATTCACAAACGAAAGAAATCTCTTCACCACATGCATAGACAATTTTCAAGAGGATACTCTCATGGGGCTAGAAACTTGTAAAGATGATAAAAGGTGGTATGAAAAGACACACCAGGCCTTAGAGTGGATTGACTATATCAATGCAGTATAGAAAGGATTAGACTTAGAAGAGAACAACATCCGAGTACTGGTGGATAGAAACATATCTTGAATCAGGAAGGAAGTTAAATACTCAGTGAGAATGGTCTAGGAACCTCAGTGGAAGATACAGGAAATGTGGGGAGAGTGTGAAAAAATCTGGGAGAAGATCAATCGAGAGATGGAAAACATTGGCCTACCAGAATTCGACCAACCAGAAAATTTTGTCGATTTGCATGACATAGTTAAACGACATGTAGAGAAAGACTCGGCATGGGAGGAAGACATCTCATAGATTTAAATTATGACTCCAAGTTAAGTAAATAAGTTCATTGATCACCTGTAATGGCCATATAAATTAAACAACCATTAATTCTACAACATAGCAGTAAAATTCAAAAAATTCTTTATATTGAGAAAAATAGTAAAATTTATCAAATTCCTTTAATTGAGCACATTCGCATATAGATTTAACAATGAATATTAAAATTTTCTAACATAATAAAAATAATTACAAAATTTTAAATACCTGGGTCTGATGCTAATAACCCTTCGTTGTCCGCTTGCCTTCTTGATCGTTGCTGCACTGTGTAAACACTGCCCAAAACCTAGTTCCACCCTGCCAACTAGGTAACTTCCTAGCTCCAGGATATCATATGGATATCCCGGCCCCCGTGCCCAAAACCTCCAGCAAACCAGTGCATGTACTGATCCAATCCCACTCCAAAACTCCACTCCTCTCTGCAAATCCAAGATCCCCCAAAAATCAATTCCCCCTCTCCCGTAGAATGGCCCTCCTGTCAACCTCTTTCCCCTCCATATTCCTCCTTCACCGACTTCCTGCATTTACTTCCTTACCTACTCCTCTTTAATGCCCCTTATCCTCTCCTTTATTATTTCATCCTCTTGTAATTAATAAGTTATCACTTTTCGTGTACATAGCCTTTTAATTTAAACAATATAACTTTTAATCTATTAAATTTAATACTCATGTTATTAAATGTAATAGGTAGTTACTTAATCAATTAATTAATCAAATTGAAACCATTAATTAATTAGTAATTATTTAATTAGTATTATTATACCTATCTTGTTTAATTAATACCATATTAAGACAATTAATCCCCTAATTAATTTTTACTTAATAAACCTTAAACATTTATTCAACTAAGGTTGTTACATACACCCACCCTTCAGGAAAATTCATCCCAAAGTTAAGGTATCTTATGGTACAAAGGAAAAGAAACATGGTTCACACATTCATAACAAGTAACCGACATTATCAGTAAGTAATTCAAGAACACTCATACATACTAGTGTATATGTACAAGAAATGCATGTGTAGCTAGTACATGCAAATCTCGTGCATGTACTAATAATCAAAACTGTCATCCTTTAGTAATTTATGTATGCATCCAATCCAGTCAGCAAGACTAGTCTTTTATAAAAGACAACAAACCAATTAATTGTTTGGGAAATCCTTTAATTACTATTATCCGGTTCAACAATGTTATTTTAAACAACTGTGGTTTAGTTATGAAATTATGAATATTCATATATACATATTTCCTTCTTTTTTTTTGAAGGAAAAACATTAAATTCCACCACCAGACAGATCTCCATACCTTCTCAACTATTACTACTCATCCTTCCTCCCTAACCTACTTCCATCTCCATTCCTATCCTTCCTCTACTAGATTATCTTGGAGCGTCAACTATATTGACCTAACTCCAAATAGAACCTGTAAGCGGAAGTGTCGCTATCTCGACCAAGATTTCCTAGCAGGCATCTGACAGTCATCATCACACGTCTTGGGGAGCGTGAACTAACACCATCCTCCCATGAATTCAGGTTTTGGAGGATACACGGTGGGAAATGCCTCCACCCCTCCTAATCATAACTAGGGTCCACACCCTACAATGGAGGATACATGGTGGGAAATGCCTCCACCCCTCCTAACAGGACTAGGGTCCACACCCTACAATGGAATACACAGTGGCACCGTGTTGCTGGAGGTTTTGTCATCATTTATTTGGTTTTGGGCAGTGTCATCACCATAATGTTTCTCGGTTAGTGGTCCTGATATCCACTTTCATCATCATTATCCCTTGGCCATTTCATAGCCCATAACCTACAGATTAGTCTGTAACACAAACTCATACATTTATATGCATTATCATCATGTAATTTCATACTAGCATCATTTCAATTTGGTATCCCTGTACCGATAAATTAACATCAAAGTTTTCCACTTAGAAATAGATCTCATAATATCCCGTAATTCAATTTCAACATCTATTCATAA
>JZKD02S1856774.1:407672-422835 GCA_000966675.3 Picea glauca | reverse complement strand
TGTCATGTTTTGTTCTAGATCCAGGTGGATCTAGGGAGATCGGTTTGTGTCCGCACTTACGGATTTATCCATAAACATTGACCTTATTCAAGTGTCCCTTCACAATTTGAAACTATAATACTATAATACTCTACTAAATAAGTTTTTCATTATACACTCTTACATATAGATTTCACATCTCAGATTTGGAAGATAACATTTTCAAAGATAAGATAATTCTGTATAAATGTCAGAGGATTGGAGGTATATGTTCCTAATTTGGAATAAGAAATACCTTGACAGCTTTTTCAATCAACCACAGCTCAAAAGAACTTGGGTAGATCATAAAGGAATCCTAAGACTTATGATGTGATCCTACCTTATATACAATATTGTTATAAATTAGTCAACCATAATTCTAGCAATAGATCACCATTTGAGACATGTTTGTGATTTTTTCCTCGAATACCTTTTGACATTTCATTTTCTCAAACCATTGTGATGGTAAACAATACAATCATGAAGGTCAAGTCAATTCAATAGACATACACAGGTCGAAGAGGATGAGGTATAAGGAGAGGCATGCTCGACATAAGAAACCTCATCAATGACCATAGAGGATATCATGTAGTGGAGGTCCCCAAATACATTCAAGGCTAGGGCCTTACAAAAGGCCTCTTTTATACAAATCGTAAATGGATTTTGGCCTTCCATTGGTCTAGTGCTTGACTTTATAAATCCATGGATATGGTCCTCCAAGTTTATTTAGTTAAACTATTTTACAATTGGTCCTCATTCAAAACATTATATGAATGATCATTTTTTTCAATATTAAAAAATACAAAACAATATTTATCATCTATATCATTCATTTTTCCTTGTATCCCTTTTTGTTGGGTAAATATTTTATGGGGGTTTGAGCATGTACTCTATTTTATTCAAACTTTGGATGTAAATGACCCTTCATAGCTCCAATTTGTCTTCTAGTGACTCTTGTATGAATGAGATTTCAACTCTCTTTCGCTTTATTTTAGGTGCGCAAACTTGGGTCATTTTATCTCCTTCAAATATTTGACTTGAAAATGGCAAGTTTTCTTCATTTCTCTTTGGATTAATATGCTTCAATTATGCAAGAGGAAGAATCCTTCACTTCAATGGTTTTGGGGCCTATTTCATGCACACATATTTCTTTGTTTCCTCATTTCATGATGTACCCTTCACTCTTGAACCAAAACCAATAATAAAAAAAAGAGTTTCATAGAATTTGGGTTGCAAAACATTCATGGGAAATTCATGTTTTAGATCCATGTTAGTAAACTAAAAGTTGACAAAAAGAAAATGAGATCCATTTAAAATCATTGGCACAACCATCTTTTCCAAACCCACAGTGAGATTAGCTTGATTCACAAGGCTCAATGCTTGGCATCTTGGATCAAGTGTGCATGAATGGTGACATAGTCACAGGAAAAAAATTTATTGTTAAAATTTAGTGAATCACTTAAAAGTATACAAGAATGATTTTCTTTTTTAGAGTAAGTGAATTCAAGTATGTAAAATGTAGCTACACTTGCTTCAAATCAATCATCAACTTTCCATGAATATTACAATTTAAAACTAATGACTTATTTTCTATGCAATGGAAAAAAGGATCAACATTATCTTTCGAGGATAATATTGCATTCAACATGAACTCTTGAATTTAACCATGGAGAAATAAAGCACTATGAACTCATGCACACAATTATTTTTTCTGTTAATTATTTTAATGCTTCATTGCATTTTAATCCTCTCATAATCAATCAATGAATGCTTTGATTCATGTTTCATTCTTGAATTTAGATAGGTATGAAATCCCCCTTGTCACATAATAAACAAGGAGTGCATGTGAAATACAAAACTTGAAGTGAAATGGAAATTTTGAAATTCATTTTGTAATCTCGCTTCCAATTCAAAATTAATTTCAAAACTATGTTTTATTGTATGTGCAATGGATTTATTTGGCTTTGATGGGTCATAATCATAGTTTGTGGAAGAAACTAGTTTTGTTGAGTTGAAAAAAATAAGATTTTTCTCCACAAAAAATAAACTTACCTCTTTTACCTTTGGTCTCATAAACCAACACAATGTGGAGCATAATTCATATCTACAAGTAGAAAAAAGTAGATTGAAATCATCCTTCAAGCAAATACATGTGGCTAAACATTACCATGGTTAAGAGAGCAATATTAGATTCAAAAACAAGAGTTGAGCATGCTGAAATTGAACTTTTTATGCACATACATGAGGGGTAAAATGAAATTTGTAAGTGTAGTTGTGATGACAATCTTGGTTTTAGGGCTGAAAATTTAAATTCCAAGCTTGATCATGAGAATTAGAAATCCATGTCAAGCAAGCCTAAAAAAAGAGATGGAAAATCAATTTACAAGCAAGCCCAACAAAGAGATAAAGATGCATATTTAAACATTATTGGTAATCACTCTTGGAAAGAGTGATGAAATTTCATTTTTATCCTTGCAAAGAGAAAGTGGAAAACTCATATTTCAATTAGGAACAAAAAATGACTTTTTCCTAACAATCCTCAATCATGAAAATGGAGGAATGTGTAGAATGCAAATATTCAAATGCAAATGTAATTCAATATTCATTTGAATTGCATTGCCTAACCCCTCCTTAAATTTGAATTGAATTCAAAAAGTTGTGTGCAATGGTTTTCTTTGTCTTGGTTTGATCATGCTTGCTATGAACATGCAAAATATTGATTTTAATTCTCAAGCTTTTAATTTACATTAAAAAATACCATTTTGCATGTTATGTGATTGATATTGCATATATTACTTTCTTAGAATCATTTACATTAAATAAAAAAAGTACAATGCATTATTGTTGTAACCCCACAATTTTGAGGAAGCTTCTCCAAATTAGATATAAATAATCCACGGAACAAGAATCACATTTCAATTGGTCATATTTAGTTGTCCTTCAAACAAGGTTCAAGTTGAGATCAATATTTCCAACGAGCTCTTTTTAACATGCATAAGACTATGATCAAGAATCAAATAAATTCAAATATGTGAATTTTGGCTATTATAAACATGTATGCATTGACCTATCATGGAAAACTTCAATAAGAAATTACAACCTTCATGCTGCAAGCACTATGAAAAACAATTTTTTATTTCAAAAAGAATGAAGACTAAAAAAATATGCATGAAAAGGATATTTAATAACTCTAAAGAGAGCTAAGAATGCAACTTTAAGATTCAAAAGACATGTTGGAAATGCATCTTTCATGTGAGTGGATGAAGGCTAGAAGATATGCATGTTTCAAGCTATGAAAAAAATAAGGTTTTTTTTTTGACATGAGGGATGAAAATTCCATCTCAACCTTGAACATGAAATATGGAAATGAAAATTTCTACTAATCCTAGAAGAAGAAGAAGTGACTTTGATTTCCAGGCATGCCCAAAAGTGGTATGAAAATGCAATTTTAGCCAACTAAAATCATCTTGCCCAAACTCAACATATAAAATTGAGAGTTGAAAACTTAAAAAAGCCATGGGAAAGTTGAAAGATGCACTCTCAAACTTGAAAAAGTGATATGAAATTTGCATTGTTACACACAAAAGTGCAGTGACTGTGACAGAAGCGTAACAAATTGTAGCAAAAGAGCGACAACTTTGGAGGATGATTTGGAGGTCTTTCTTGATGAATTTTTTGATTAAAAAGTTATGAATGGAAATATGAATATTTCCTCTACACCCTAGAGTCACTAATCCAAGAAAAAACCTACATCTAACCCCTTCAAAATTGATTTGAAAACAAATTTTCCAAAAGTGCAACGAATTCTCCAGAAGCACAACGAAACAATATGGGTCAAAGATGGAGTGATAACTATTTAAAAATAACACATTTTACGAAAATGGGATAGGTTTTTGTATATAAGGTTGTTTTGAAGACAAACCTCTCTCAGTGTTGTGAAATTATTTCCTGTTTTTGTGGAATATGTGCCACAAAAAAATGACTAAAACAGGAAATTAAATTGGAGAATTTGATTTTCTGAAATAGGCCTCCAAGAAAGTTGAATGTCTCCCAATATATGATACCTGTGTAAACAATGAAGGAGGTTATTATTATTTTGTGTGTCCTTAGAAAAAATCTCCTTTGGTTTTCCAAAACTAATCTTCATTTGGTCAAAAACCTCTTTTGAAAATGATGACCAAAAACAGAGTCAAAAGCGCAACATGGTCTAGCAAAGCACTTTTGAGTGACTTTTCCTGATCCATTTTCTGATATGAAGGTAGGTTTTGAAATCTTGGGATGTCGGATTGTCTGTATAAATTTAAATAATGAAAAATGATCTCTCCAAATTGGATAAAAATGAGTTTTCCCAAGATTGCTTCAAAAGCACAGCGTGGGGTCTGAAATAGTGGAAAAAACATGTTTTGTTTGAGGTAGTTTTTTAACTTTTCCTTGCAACCCATGAACTGAAAAGGAAACCAAGTACATATTTGACATGTAATTCTAGATCCCTTATGATTCACAAAACATTTTTAAGTAATATTTTGAATCTCCTCTTGAAGATGAAGAGGCAGTCACAAAGGAAGACAACCCAGATTCTAAAGTGGATTAGTTTTAGGCCTCAGATCTCAGTGTTGGAATATATAGAGCTTTGTGAGCAACCCATGATTATTCCCAACCCTTCAACATGACTTGTCTCTTCCATAAAGCAATCCTATGTTCCATATCTCATGAATAATTTCAATAATTAGCACGAAGAGAAGGGTATAGATCTAAGTCATTGATGACGAAGGCCCCACTCTAAACTTGTCCACCAATTATATTATTGTTGTTCCAGTAGATCAGATAGATGGTAAAGGAGTTTTCTTAGATTCTGTATGGGTGGAAAACAAGTGTGAGAGACCCACTTATGATGTTTCTATCTCAAATGTGCATCTTGAATCCAAACAAGAAAATGACAGAACTTTCATGCTAAGTCTTGATACTACTCTTACTTCCAAAGTTGGGAATGAATTTGTTGAAGAAGAGGATAAGAATGATAAGAATGTTTTAGATTCCCCAGAGACTAAATTTTAACAATCCTTTGATGTCAAAAGGTGTGACAAAACCATCCCAAAGCTACCATCGAAATCTAAACAAGTTAGTGACAAGGATATGTACCATTATACACATCTTGAAGAACACTTGGTTGGGAGATATAACGAAGATGATCATATACTCTCTAGTGATATGGAAGTTGAGTTAAAACTGGAATAGATTCATTATGATCACCTTTATTTCTATACAAAAGGTAGGTTTGATGAAGATGTAGACACTCACATTAATGAGGGGTTGTTGTGTTCGTATCACATAGTTGTCCTATGAAACTTGTGAAGTACAAACTAAAAATTGCGACCCTTCTATTTTTTGTATGATTCTAAAAAACAGGGTATCTTGTGATTTTGGTACAAAACAAGAAGGTTTTGGAAAAACACAGATTGGAGAAGCCCACAACGAAGTAGAATCATTGTCAGTCACTCCCATCCATGACATTGTTCATGAAAAAGAAGAGCACCTTGATGTGGCTACTAAATATTCAAGTTTGACAAGTGACTAGGATGGATGCTACATAATTGATAAGCCCCCGAAAAAACAATAACCATGGCCAGGTGAACATGAAACCTTATCACATAATTTTGGCACAAGGGGGGCTGCAATGTTCTTCTTTGGCCTTATTAAAAAATGGTAGGCATTGAATAAAATATGGGTGAAACTGAACTTGGGCATTTAATATAGTGACGTGGACCAAACAGGGATTTTGAACCATTCATTGTCAAAACATTTGAGGCTTTCAGAGATTGACTATACACACTAAGCTTAATCCCAATACTCAACTAGTGTATTTAATCAATTGTTTTAAAGAAATTTTAAATATTTTTTGAGATTTCTATCCTCCTAGTCTTATGCTAAAACTTTCCCAAGTGTTTCCCAAATCTAAGACATACTCATGCTCTTTTTCTTTTCAAATTAATTTTGTAGTCCAAGTCATGATGTTTTGGTGGAAACTTGAAGGTTATACATCAAAAATACTTGATAGAAAATCTTTCCTGAGAGTCAAATGGAAAGATGATTCAAATAGTTTCAAGTGAACTAGAAATATTATCATCTCTAATATGTCTAGTTTACCTGCTCAAAAGGAGGAGCTAGATCGCCAAGAAAAAGTGTCCTTGTGGAATTATTCAACATTGAAAGTCTGGTAGAGCAAGTATATTTAATAATAGATCCATGACCGAGAACAAGACCCCTGCACTTAGGAGAATCTCCTGCAATATTTCCCAGATCCCACATAGCCTGTAATACATACAAAATATAGAAACAAAGTAATAACGCATATATAAGATGAATATTTGTAACAAATAAAAAAGAAAATAAATGAATCAGAGTGTGGTGCAATACCTACTATTGCACATCATCATTAGGAGAACACAAAAGTTGGAAAAATACAGGAACTCTACTACATTCAATCATAACAATTGTGTTCTCTATTGTTCCTGATGCAATATTCATTAAAGCCAAATCCACCTCAAACAATAAAAATGAATAATAAAGGTTTAAGAGATTAAATGACCAATGGTGACGACATCAAGAAACTCACATAGAGCATTTCAATCCATAAATAATTAAAATTTCAAATGCAAGCAATGGTTCTAACAAAACATCATGAGGATTAACAACATTTCCAATTTTATTGGGATCTTACTACAGGTCAAAGACTATATAGTTTGAAATGGGATTATCCCAAAAGGGATATCATTATTTTAGATTTTCTATTCCAAGGAAACAAGAGTACTACCCATTAAACAAGTTTTTCAACCTGTGAGGTGTCATTTTATGRACACCTCAATTATTAGTTTTACATGAGAAAACAATCATTCTGATTTGGAGTTTTCTAAAATATCAGAACAATTGGGATAGACCTATAGATATTTTCCAAAAACAGATTAAATAAATCCAAGGCCAAATATTCATGTAGATCTACCGTGAAGTTTCCCATTAATGACCACTACACCATGCAAGTATTATGTGTAAACATGCTTGGGTATTCCTCCATACTAGACAGTAATAATGGTGGAACATAAGGCACCCTTGTTGACTTCAAAACTCAAAAGCTACGAGCTAATATCTCGGCTTGCTGAAAGGTTTTATCCACTTACACTAAAATTAGCTTATCATGTGAAGGGTTATGATTTAGAAAACCAAGGATTTTTATCATAAGGGAATATATTTAATACTCAGGCATGGATAATCTATTCTCAAAAGTATCATCCCTCTTGCTTGAAAAAAATATTCAGAAATATTGAAAAGTTGATGATGAGTATGAATCAATAACTAGAGTTCATATTCAATACATCTCATAGTTGGTCCAAATATTGCATTATTCGTTGAGGAAGAGATACAAAATATGCTATGGTAATAAAGGAAGTGAGGATACATATCATAGTTGGTCCAAATATTGCTTTCCTTGCTGAGGAAGAAATGAAAAATACGTTATGGTAACAAAGGAAATGAAGAATCACTATACCTCTATAGGTCTATCATTGAGAATAATGTACATGGTTATTTAATGGTTTATTACCCAAAAGTAGATATTCAAAGAAAATATTATGGTAGCTTAATGCACTATATCCAAGTAAGAACATGATTTACATGGTGTTATCTCTTTGCTAACTGAGTTTTATGAATCTAGATGTCAGAAGAAACACAGTGAATGGGATATCAAAGCAACAATATGGGAGGCTTGTGGAACTGTTGGTGCCTTGCAAATTTTGGTTGATTTTCTTACTACAACGATCGTGGAACTTGAATAGGGTTCTTTCACTGAAGCCAATGGCACAATATTCCTCAAAGTATTACCTTCTACATAATTTCCTCTTCAAAAAAAAAGGATGGGTTGAATGAGCATGAATGTAACATCTTCAGAAGAAAACAACAAATGACAAAGAATATATATGCAATCATAGTTTACCACAGAGGCATAAACATATTGCACCTCTTTATTAAGGAAGAAAGAGATGCATCCCAATTATTATTAAGTTAATAGTAACACAAGTTTTACAATTAAGAGTAGCTTGATATCAAGTGCAAGGTTTTCCAAATTAGTACCCTAAATGTTAAATGATATATAAATTATTCTTTGTTGAAAAACAATGAGTAAAACATATTCAATGTTTTTTCTTAATGAGTTTGATAAAAATTGAGAAGAATTCCATCTTCATTAGAGTGGCTTATTATACTTCTTGTTGTGTATTATTTAGATAAAGTAGTTATGTTAATAATTATGAGGTGTCATTTATTTTTATTAGATCACAATTGTATAAGAATTTGAATGGTTCAATAGGGGTATTCTAAAGGTAAATAAAGTTGGAAGGAAACAATCCATCCATCTATTCTTACAAATAGAAAATTTGTGTTCCAACAACTACTCATGATAATTACTTAGTAGAGACATTGTATTGTAAGTAAGGAAAATTTGATAAAAGGAAGCATGATTTTGTTAAAGACTATTCCTTGAGATTCCTACAATTCTCTCACCAATTTTAAGAAGAGGATAGACCCTATAACCTATATTTTTTGCACCTATACTAGATTCTCTTACCTTTCATTGAGAGGAATATTTACCCTTAGATGGTGAGGAAAAATAGAAAAAATAGGGATACCTTCCCCCAAGTATCTTCTCCTCCTAGTCCCATGACACTAACTAAATCAATCTATCTTTAAGAGATGAAAGAGTATCTCTACTTAATGATATTGATGATCGAAATGGTAGAAATCTCCAAATTAGGCATGTACAACATCCTTCATGCAAGTAAAATATCGTATTAATGGACTACATAGTAGAAAATGAACCTAGCATTCAAGAATAAATTGAACAAAATGACATGGATTCTAATCAATTTTCTTGTGAAGAAATAACAAAACTCACAAATACTAAAATTTCACACTCTTACCAAGTTGAAGTTTCTGAATTGAGACACATTGATAGCCTCTTCAAGGAAACACCAAATGAGTTCTGCAAATACTCTAGGAAAACACATTAACAAGGTATTGGATCCGCAAGAAATTCACATGCTACCAACAAATTGTATCGAACATGCTTATTTCAGAGAGCATCTGTAGATTCAGTCTTCATCTTATCCTCCTTGCCTTGATCACAACAATACACCCCATATTGAAGGTAAACCATATATGGATCCAAATAATAGTCAGGTTAAGGGTAATGATCACATTTATGTACTCGAACTATATGGGAACCATAAGCAAGAGGTTGTCATAGATAATCAACTAACATAGTTAGTTTTGGAAAACAAAAAAATGAGTGTTGTGGAAAAACCTCTTCAAGATATATGTTACATGACCACTCTTGGGTATGAAAAACATATCTTCCTATCTATAATGAAAAATACTATCAACTACCTACCCCCATATAATCCGTAGTTTGTAATTCAACAATGAGAAGAAGAAAATATTGGGAGATAGTGATTACAAGGTTTCTTTATGAGGAATGAATTCTAAAAAAGGCACTACACCCACTGATGAAGTTTGTTTTGGGACTCGTGGATACCACATTTATAGTGTAACTTCAAAACGTACACAATCAACACTCTCATATGGGGATCACCATGTAATGTACAAACAAAAAAACCCTCAGAAGAGACAAAGCCAACTTGAGAGCCACTTGACATGCTCAAATCCAATAAATATAAATTCAGCGCGAATCTGGTAAAAATCTCCAACAAACTCTCCAAAATTTCCATGAAATTGGAAACTCCATAAATTCTAAGTGAATCCAACAAACTATCCAAAATTTGTGGGAAATTTCGGCAAACTCTCCAGACATTTCAATATTTGTGGGTGATTTCGGCAAACTCTTCAGATATTTCAAAATTTGAGGGTGAATCCATTAGAGTCTCCATGCACCCTTGATTCAGGGATATTGGGGTGAAGTATTTTCCCTAAAGCCTTGATTCAAATATATGCAAGGCGATTCACCCAAAAAAAAATTGGAATATGAAAAATTGAGGCAAATTGAAAATTTTATCATGAAATCAGGAGGGCGAACCCTCTTTACACAACATTTTTGGATAGTCTCTATGGAACGAATGGTATACTGTAAAAGTTGTGTAATTTAATATTTGGGATAAAAATTTTAATTTTCTTAAAACCTACTTCAATAAAAATCGCCCCTTCAAAAATGTAAACCCTAAAATTTCGCCCATGAGAAAAATTCCACCCCTAAAATCATCTATGTGTAGAATGAAACAATCTTGCTAGAATGGTGGAGTTAATATCTGAGACAATATGTGGCAGTTACACGCATTCATCTGAGAAAATTACAATGAGGCCTCTAGGCCTTTTTAGCATCAATAAGAAATTAAAAAACCCTAGACATCCAAAACCCTAACTCTAGGATCATAACTTTTGCATACGATCTTCATTTTAGGTGCACGATAGCCCGTTGGAAAGATCTATCCTGGGACTACACATTTTTTCGTCACACTCTGAATATGTCTTACATATATATTGAATATTGGATATTAAGGTCCTATATATTTCAATCACAAAAAAAAAGAAAAAATATATATTTATATACAAAAAAATATTGCATACCTTAAGATATATGTCATGCATGTGTTTGAATTATTGCTCATTATCTTCAAGTTGAAAAAAAAAAAAAACAGAGATAAGACTTATCTTTGAGTTTTTGTGTCTTATCAATAAGAGGTACATCATGAATATTTTCATATATCTCATCCATGGGTGAATTCTCATCCATGGCAATAAAGGTGTCATTGATCAACCTTTTTATCCCTTCATTATCAATAATATTAGTGTCATTTTCTTCCATAGTATCAACTTCAATTACATCACCTTCAACATATCTAGTATGAATTGTAGCATTTGGAATTCTAAGTATTGGTGGTCTTCTCTTTGGAACTAAATATAAATAAAAAATAATTGTATTGAAATATTAAAAGAATTGAAACTATTGAAAAATGACAAAAAATATGTTTTCTCTATCTTACCAAGGGGTGATATTATGTTTTCCCTTCTAAGTTCCCATGCTCCAAGGAAATTTTCCTATCTATTGACCTATTAATTATTCATTTTCATTGCGTGCAAGGGAAATAACATTTTAGATCACTAATATCATGAACTTTGGGATGATTCTCAAATGGCTTCTCACGATTGATATTTTTCTTGAAAGAACCACATTCATTAAGATAAACATTTGTGGTGAGAGTCAGTGCTTCATTGATAAGAGATTGTATATAACCCATCTGATTAGATGCACCAGTACTTGAGTTAGGGTTATTTAACATTATTTCATATTTTAGTGAAATGTTAAACCCATTCATTAATACAATAAGAATACATTCAAATAATTTCACAAATGGAGAATTCAAATTAATGGTATTAAAAAAATTTAACCAAATAAATGTTTGTTTATGGGTAGAAAAAATTACCTATAGAAAAATTTCATCTTCTCCAAACTCTTTAAACAAAATAGGTTGTTTTATCTTTCTTCCATATTTTTTTATTTTTTTTTAGTAAAAAAGATAGTACCTTCTATATTAAGTTATCAGAGAAACATTGAAAAAATACACAGAGATATAGTTCTGAGCCACAAAAAATGTTGTCATTTTACCAGTAACCAGCATAGTTTGGAAAAATGTTTTGCCCTCTGTCCTGCCCGAAGGAAACCAAGACAGATGGCCATAGGTCAAGTTTACATGTAGAAACAACATGATTAAACATAAAACAAACTAGCAAAGGAGAAACTAGATACCCGGTGACCTGTCGTCCTTGCCTGTCTACCACGTGGACCTGACTGGGATGGTGAATGGCTACGCACAGAATGGAAATTTCCTCTTTGCTAGAGCATTTTAGTACGCATAAAGGATCAAGTCCAGATGTTGTCCCATGAGAAGGGATCTATGCTCCTGGTCTGCCATGTGGCTTCAGAGTTTGAACACCAGAGTCAGATGCTCTGCATGGAGGAAAGGACCATGCAAGTAATGATTACTTGCGTCATTGAATATTTTGTTCCCCACTTCCACGTTCATCCCAGCTATGGCCTCAATCTCAGTTAGTCCTGCACCGGCCACTTCCTCCTTCATCCCTGGTCTGGTCTCGTCCACGTTCCCTTCGGCGTAATCCTTGTCCCAAGCCTCGTCCTCAATCGTTGCCTTCTCAGCATGGCTAGTGGGACCGTAGTCACCCGTCCACGGTATCTCTTCAATGATACACACAGGCAATTCATATGCCATCTCGTCTTTAGGACTGCTACCATCCTGTAAGTCTAGTGCCATGGCTTGGGGTTCCAGGGTGGTCACTAATTCCTCTAGGAACGACGTTTCTTCAACATAGCAAGTTGGAAACTCGTCTGCGGCGCCTTCCTCCAGACTACTTCCAGCCTCAATTTCCATGGTATGACTGTTATGCTCAGTCTCAGTCTCAGCAATAATGGAATATAGAGCTAATTGGTCAGCGCGTGCCCTCTTCTGGAGAATGGAAGTCACCATCGACAGAGCGCGCTCCAGGTTCTTCCTCCTTTGCCTTTGTCTTTGTGGGTGTACCAGGCCGAGCCACGGCAAGGCCTGCCTTGCTTCCTGTTCATTGTTGATGAGTGGTGGATAAAAATGCAAAGAGAATGCAGCAAAATGAAAGTGATCCAAGATTATAAGGAACTAGAGATCCCAACCAATGGGGAGGTCCAAAACGAGAGTGAACTAGCTCTGTCCAGGTTCTCGAAGTTTCGAATTACCAAATGACGGATTTTCCTGGCTATCCATAAACCCTATCATGTTGAGTGTGGTCTGAGCGATAGATTTCATGTGAGGGAGGAGTCCCTCCTCTGTATAGCGGCTGTAATGGCCGGCTACCATCGTAAATGCAGAGAGGATGGGTGGCGGCCATCATCATTTATGCTATGGCTCGATGCTGATCCATGTGGCGAGGCATTGTCACATGTCACCCCATCCGGGGCATCTTTCTTCCATATTTTGAATGACATAGAAAATAAAAACAAAACAATTTATCAACAAACACATCAAAAGTATAAAATAATTATTGTTAAAAATTAAAACATCACAAAATGTCGCTTATGTGACATTTTTTCGATGTTAATTTTCTTATTTATAGAGAAGACCTTGAATAACATTAATGTCATTTAAGAGACACTAATAATGTTTCTTAAGTAATTCCAAATAAGTCATGTTGCTTAAGAAATGTATGTCGAGGCCCAATTGTTTTTTAGAAAAGGCACTTATTTGACATTTTTTAACTAAATTTCAACATTAAAAAATGTTTTTTTTCATCAAATATCAGTTCAAACACTGAATTTCAACCCCAAATATAATAGTGTAAATTTTTCCAAAGAGATTAGACAATCCAAATTTCATGATTTAGTTACATCCAATTAGTAACAATCAACCTAATCAGAACCACTTTAATTGATCTAATCCACCCAATTAAAACCCCTTATTCAATCCACTAATTAACATCAAATTAGTGATGTCCAGAAATTAGGTTTAACTACATATTCCTATAAAATCAACCCCCTATAACTCTAGGATAAACCTTTGAACACAATGATAATGACCCTCCAACTTATTTGGATTAGTAAATCCATACATGCAATTATTAATGTGTCTTTCTATTATGAAGATGACATGCCTTTCTGAGGAAAACTTTAGTTTAACTAATGCTACATTTTGAATTTTGATAATTTTGTTATACATGTTTTTTTAATGTGGATTGGATATACATATTTTTTATTAATTAAATTTAAAAAGTATTATTTATAAACCATTTTTTTGGGAAATCAAAACAAATCGACACATTTTGACTCCATTAAACGATTATAAATATAGAGCAAATGATAATCATGTAGTATCAAGTGTGTATGTAATTTTGAAAAGGGTTCAATATTCAACCAAATTATTTGTACAAATTAAGCACTATAGAGTATAGGCTTGTTGTAACCAAATGTTATGTTGAGGATTTAAATAACTAGCATATCATGAAGCAGGGGAAAGGAAACAATGAAGTGAATAGGGGTGGTTAAGTTGTTTAAATATTATGGAATTTTTTCTTTGGATGGAAAATGAATACTTCAAAAGGTCCATTTTAATCCCACATATCACTAAATATTTTCAATGATCCTCTCACTCAAAGGTTTATCATTTCTGCTACATTTCTATACATCAACAATATTGCAAAACCAAAATTATGTCTTTTGAATTTCAAACCAATATATCCATAAAATATTAAATTTACATTTCGTATTCATCCACTTGTTAATACACCCTACAAGATATGCATATGGCTATTTTTTCATCATTTCGGGAATATTACTCTTAGAAATTAGCCTCGAGACTTCACGAGACATACCTTTCCACCAAATTATGCTCAAAGTGTAATGACAACATTTTCACTTTCAAATCCTCAACTTTTGAAGAAATTGAATGCATTTTATATTGAATTCAAAACCATTTCCAAACATATACAAATATATTGAGGGAAAAAGCTTTAAATATATTGAGGAAAAAGCTACAAATTTAACAATGGGGAAAACAAATGGATCGTCCAAACAACAATTTTACATCATGGACATGAAAAATAATAAAATGTTGCATAGTTGAGACTAAATTTGTTGAGTTAAATATGAGGAATTGATACTAAATCTCTACTAAAAATTATCTAGTCATATTGAATGTCTAAAATAGTGAAAAGAAATATTTCGAGAGAAACAAAAAAAAAATGCATGGCTTCTCTAACAAGCACCACTAGATAATAATGCCAACAATCTAGAACAACTTGGATGCATCTTTTGGATAATTGTTGCATGAAAATTTTGGATAATTTCATGATGACTTCTTAGATAATGGGATAACTTCTTGAAGATTTTGCATGCAACTTTTGGATGATCAAAGCTATTAGAGTCAAGAAGTTGTTGCATGAAACTTTTGGATGCAACATGGATGCAACAGTCTGGAACAACTTGAATGCAACAATCTAGAACAACTTGGATGCAGCTGTTAAGCACCTGAATAAATCTACAAATATAATCACCACAATTACTGAATACACAATAGATCCACAAAAAAAGATAGAAGAAACCACA
>JZKD02S1856774.1:386935-407622 GCA_000966675.3 Picea glauca | reverse complement strand
TAAAGAACCAAGGTCCCATGTAGAAAGGAAATCCACCATGCTGAAGTAGTACAACCACCATTGTAAGCCCGGGTCCCATGTCCAAGTGCTCACGTGAACTCCCCATGGAAGATTTTGGATCCCAATAACCAACTCCCAATGATGCTCCAAAGACTGACACCTATCATGTGGATCCAAATAAGAAGATCCATCCACATAGTGGAAAAGGGTCGTAGTAGAATCTGGAAGGAATAATACCACTGTAGAATATGTAGACTGGACGCTGGTAACTAGCTCCTGATGTGGGACATTGATGTTCTCTACAGAAGGTGGAGTAGAGTCATCAAATAAAATATGAAAGTGATTGTCATCCCAAAAATGACAACTATCCATATACCAATCATCACAATCTGCCTAAAAATCATACCAAGCATATATTTCTTGATTATATTTATCCCTGAGACCCTCCATAAGAAATATTTCCTGCATGTTATTCAATTAATATTGAATACTATGAAAACTATCATTGAGGCCGTCTATGAGGCTGTTTGTGAGGCTCTCTGTGAGGCCATGTACAAATGCATCCAATCTGTCATCCAATGTGTGAAAAATTGGGCTTTGAATGATTCAATAATTTATTTCAGGTTTTGAGAAGAAATATCCATTTGAGCACCCTATGAACTTTTCAGTCCCTCAATCGTCATGAAAAGAAACCAAAAATAGACCCAATAGGTTACGACAGAAAATCGTTGTTTTTTCTGGAAAAACCCTAAAAAACTGTTGAAGTTAAAATGTTCATAACTTCACTTCCCGGACTCCATTTTGGCTGATTTGTTTTTTGAAATTGGGTGAAATTGTGAGAGGAACTCATATCTTTAATTTATTTTGGCAAATGAGGTTTCTATATTCTACAAAAATAAAAAATTTATCACCGTCGTCCGTGGAAAAAATCCTGAAAATTTGCAGATTTTAAAACTTTAATATCTTTACTTCCCGGACTCTGTTTCGAACGATTTTTTTTTTTCAAATTGAGTGTTTTTATGAGAGGAACTCATATATACAACCATTTTCTACAAATTTTTCACAAAAATATACCGAAATCTTCGAAAATGGCGCAGCCCTCTTTTTTCTTCTTCGAAAAAACAAAATCTGCAAAAATAAAAAATATTTGCCCACAATGTCTGCCCAAGGAAAGTGCTCTGATACCACTTGTTAAGAACCTGAATAGATCTACAAATATAATCACCACAATTATTGAATACATAATAGACCCACAAATCAAGATAGAAGAAACCACACTTTATTATTACCAAATCCTTGAGGTAGGGCAACACCGTAAAATGGATCCTATTATGGAAGGGATCCTCTCCTGTTCACTTGCCTCTTCGAGGGGGCATCCTCCTATTGAGCTACCAATCCAAATACAATAATTCTCTTCATGTCTCGTTACATTGCTTTAACCCCTTTATATAGTTCTACCATCACCTAAGAACATTATAGAGGAGGAATCTTCTAGAAGTAGAACCTTCTAAGAAGTCCTCTTACATTTATTATATCTAACTACCATAGTGGACCTTATTTAATAATATAGTGGACCTAGGCCACCTTACATTGAACGACCTCCACTATTATCACTATGGGCCCTCTGGGTCCCCCCACTACCTCTCTAGCTACCTTACAACATCTTTTGCAGCAACTTATTGACTCTAAGAGATTTGATCATGCCTGCACATTCAACAAAATAAATCAAAGTGTATGTTTGTCTAAATAAATTCAAATATAAATACTTCTAAAATACAAAAAAAAAATGAAAATAACCCAAGCTCGTTGTTCACAAAAAATTGGAATATCTTAAGTGTTCTCCCATGTTGTTTGTCCTCAATAGAAACCATTCATGATCGATCAAGACAAAATCACATGATGTTGTTCCTAAAGGATCTGGCATCAAATGTGTAGCTTGGTTTTCTCATCCATGAGACAAAAAATAAGTAAATGGGGAGGGAGTAACATAATATTTATTCTTTTCCTTCCTTATAGTAGAGTCTAATCCTACATTCCCTTTAACAATAATCATCATAGCCATAATTCCAATAGGAAGGACCAAACCAATAGGTTTCAAAATCAATAGTGGGTCAAACTCATCACAACACAATCTTAGAATATGGATGTAGAAATGGTTAAAAATAATCATACCTGAAATAAATGATAAATGAATGGTAAATAAAATATTCATTTGGAATGATCATTCCATCAACAAATAAATGAAAAATCCCAAAACCAAAGAGCTCGGGATTCAAACTAGTGCACAATCCTTTTACTCTCATATGGAATAATCATTCCAACATCAAATAAATGAAACTTCCAACACCAAAGATATCAATTTTCAAACCAATTCACAACCCCTTGGATTTGATTGGGAAACAATAAATACAAATTGACAGTCAAGGAATCTAAACCATGAGATGAAGAAGACAAAATAAACCAAAAATTTCTAATAAATTATCATAAGACAGTGAGAAGAACATACCTCAAAGACAATAAAGGTAGAGGTATCGTCCCCTAAAATATTCCCGCATTCCAATTTGATAATATTTATTGGCATTGAAGCCCAAAGCATACACTCCAAAATCCATTTCTATCTGCATTTAGTATAAACAACATGACATTCAATTTTTCAAATAGAAGAAACGAAACAAGTGCCCTATTTCTAGCATTTAACTAGGTATGGTATGGGAAACATTACATCAGTATAGTTTTGATAAAAATACATAGGGATTGTGCGATAGGTCACTTCAGGCACCTTTTGAGACCTAGGCGAAGAAGGCTAGGGTACAACCTAGAGCAAAAATAAAATCATTTTGAGATTTGATGGGTGTGTACATCTTAGTCAGTTGCCTAAGTCCATTGAACTACCTGAAAGACGAAGCAAAGGGTAGATTGGGTTGATGAACAAATGTGGAAGAAACTACCTTGAGAATTTGCAGTGTGGAGTTGATGAAGGTTGCAGTATGGAATCAATGAAAGAGAAAATAGATGGAGAGAGAATATAGTTTGATTGTTGATAGACAGATGGAATCTTCTTATAGGGTTTGGATAGACGACGAAGGCCTAGGGAGGAACCACCCCTTAAATATTACCTTTAGTGTAATTATACCATCCTAGATCCATTTAACTTTGGATCTATCAAGTGATGAGAGGGATCAAATCTATAGAGGTGAAGACCTTTAACCTTTCCTCTAGTTTTGCACCCTAAAAAAGGTTTACACCTCAAGAGATTTGATCCCTCTTGGTTCTTGATAGATTCAAAATTAAATGGATATACTTTGAATGAATAACAACTAGCCTAGATCCATTTAACTTTGAGTATATCAAGCATTGAGAGGGATCAAATCTCTTGAAGTGTAAACCTTTTTTAGAGTGTAAAACTAGAGGAAAGGTTAAACGTTAAAGGTATCAAAATTTTTTGTTTTATTATTATTATTATTATAAAATAAAAAAAATTGATACCTTTAACCTTTCCTCTAGTTTTATACTCTAAAAAAGGTTTACACTTCAAGAGATTTGATCCCTCTCAACACTTGATAGATTCAAAGTTAAATGGATCTAGGCTAGTTTTCATTCATTCAAAGTAAATCCATTTAACTTTGAATCTATCAAGCACTGAGAGAGATCAATATATCTGACATAAAAATATATATTATTATTATTTTAGTGTGTTATGTTACATAAACATCTCCCCCATACTACGTTGTAGACTGCCTCTCGACGCAATAATATATATATATATATATATATATATATATTGNATATATATATATATATATATATATATATATATTGGGATCGAAGGGGTACAATACCATTTCTTTATCAACATCTTATGAATTCATGTCCCTTTATTCAAAAATCTGAAGCCTGAATAAAATATAATGTATGTTTGTTTATGTCAATCAATCCCTAAGGAAGAGGTTTTGTGGATGACATGGAATTAAGTTAAATGCTTGTGGATCATACCTAAAGTAAAGTCAATGAAATTGGTTTATGATATCATGGAATAGTTATAAGGTTAAATATTTGTTAAAGTTTTGTAAATAGGATAACAAGTTATTAGTTATGGAAAAAACTTCATGGATGTGATTGTCACATAGAGATAAAGAAGCTTGGTTTAATCTCAAGCATTGAAACAAGATTAGAACTCCAATCAAAATCGTCATTAGAATTTTGTAGAACTATACTTCATTTGGGTGAACATATGGAAAAGGCTAGGAATAATTTACCAATAGCTTGATAGAGCCTTGATGTCAAATAAGAATTCCTTATTATTTGATCCTGATGGAGACTAATTGATGCATGTGGAAAACATTACCAGTCTCATACCACCAAAAACTCTAGGCCTCGCCCTCATGGGGAGACCAAAAGAAATGCATGTTTTTAATCAATACATGATGAATGTTTCTCAGGTTAAAGATACAAGCTACCTATACTACATCAAAACTATATAGAATCACATTTCCCATCTTCACGGGGAAACTACACTTGATAGAAAGGATTTTTGGATAGGTGAACTTCATGAAAATTCTTACTTACTAGGTGCAATTCCTTGTTGGAGTTACTTCACACACACCTAGGATTTATTTTTCCTAATTTTTTTCCTTGTTTATTAGTCATAATTAGTCCTTATTTAGTCTCCTATATTTTAGGGGAGAATATTCCACTTGGAGAATATTCTCTTCAGTTGACACTTTAGTTTGACTAGTTGAGTTGAGTCTAGATGTTGCATTGGTTTTGTCACCATGAAACATTGGGATTATCACCATGATAATGTGCACTTACCTTGGTTTCATCACCATATTGGCGCATTACCCTTGATTCCTTGATCTACTCTTCACTACACTCTGTTTCAGTCAGTTAACTGAAGACTGATTGACTAGTTAACTCAGCTAGGTGGTAGTTCACTTCCGTAACTGCTTGAGAGACTAGACTAGGTAGAATTTTACTCCCGTAATTTTTGGTGTGTGTCCATATCACTCTATACCACCGCTATGGATCATTAGTTACTCATGTATCCTATATCTATTGTAAATTATTCACTCTTTGTTTGTTGAAACGATTAATGAGAATTCTTTCATTCTTTCTCTCCTTCTTCTTTCTCAAATTCTCTCTGCAAATGAGTGTATTATTGTTTATATAGATATTTTATGTGTAGTTTCAATACATTTACATGGTATCAAAGCCGACGGATTGCTAAGCAAAATCTACACCAAATTATTTTTGCAGGTACGAAAGATTAAAGAACGTAGAAAAGATGGATTATTCGCCAGAAATACTTCTCACGCCTCATAACGATTTGGAATGGAAGTCAAAAAAATTTCTTATGCTCAGATGCAGAGGCATGTACCAAATAGATAGGGCAATTGAGGTAGATCCTGATTTTACCGATGAGAAAAATGATTTTCTCAATAGACAAGATATGGACATAGGATGTATCCTCTATTTTATTTCTCCTGAAATTATCCATCAAGTATATGATGACTCAAAAAAATCAACTCCAAATGAATTATGGACCATATCGGAGGTTCTATTTAGGAATAAAGAATATTGTGAAGATTTCATGCAAGAGGTTGAACATATAGAGCCAGAAAATCAAGCTTCTTATTATGAAGAGTCTTCTACAAACAATTTTGCAAAAATTTGTATCCCATTAATTGAAGATGATGTCTACTCCATTTCATATTTGTTTTCTGAATTTCATGTGGAAGATATATGGCATGAATCTTAGGGGTCACATGCAGAGACTTTTCCATGTGCAATGGATGCATCTCAAGAGACAAAGAGGGAGCCGCATACATCAGACTCAATTATTATATTTTCTGAGAAATATTTTCATAAACAAATTGTATATTTGAATTCCTCTCGGGAAAATATCCAATTTCAAAAAAAATCGTCTGAAACGGAGTCCGAGAAGTGAAGTTATGATCTTTTTAAAATCAACAAAATTTTAGCATTTTTCCAGAAACGGCTGCATAGTTTTCAAAATTTCATCTAAAATCTATTTGGATGTTTTTAATTACAAGAAGATAAAGTGGATATGTGTGGACATCTCAATGGTGCATATACTTCATCATATCCATGCAGACATCTACATCTTCAACAAAATCTTCAACGAGCATAAACTTATGTTGGATCATGTTGTCATTGATGCCAATGGTTTGATTGATTGATGATTGATGTAATATGTATTGTCCTTGATGAGAATGCATAGATGGATCAATGATTTGTCACTGATATGATGAATATGGATCATCCTTGATGAGAATGCATAGATGGATCAATGAGTTTCCATTGATATGATGAAGATGGATCAATGAGTTGTCATTGATACAATATGAAGATGGATCGATGTGGTTTCATTGGTACATGATGTATATGATGCATTTTTGGAAAAATGTATAGGTGACTCATTATTGTCTTATCATGATTGATAAGGTGCACAAATGGATGAACTCCAAGGTGGTTTCCTTATGGTGAAATGCCTCATGGGAAGACGCTTTGTGGTTGAGTTGTGGTTGGAGGACCTATGTTTGTATGTGGAATAATGAGATGGAGATCAATTAATTTTTTGGTGAAACTATCCTATATGGGTAGTGATTTTCATGCCATTTCCATTGGTATGTGGAACGTCACATAACTCCTCATGGTTTCAGATTTATGGCCTTATGAATTTGGAGAACCCCCATATGAAGGCTTGAATCCCCCAAGGTCAAAGAAGTCAAAGTGACCTAAAAGAAGAAATAATTATTTAAATGATAAAGTCAAGTGACAAAGTCAAGGTGGATTATTTAAATAATAAATAGAAGTGATAAAATCAAGAAGGATTATTTAAATGATAAAGTAAGGTGACAAAATCAAGAAGGAATATTTAAATGATAAAGTATTGGAGAACTTTCTATTTGTGGAAAGTGGTTAACCCTAAAATAAGGAAAATAGGTTAAGTGACCTAGAAATGGGTTAAGTGACCAAAAAATAGGTTAAGTGACCTAGAGGATGAAAGTATAAATAATATAGCTATGGACTCTTTCTATCATCCTTTTTTTGGATCAAATGCAGAGCTTCTTGTGAGAATATCTTTTGAAGTATTGATGGAGAGATTCTTGTGAGAGCTTCTTGTGAGAGAATTTTGGTATTGATCTCTTGATCATGATTGAATATCTATTCTGATAAAGAGAGCATGAGAAGGATCTCATGGACGCATCAAAGTTTCGGCAATTTCGGAGATCTTGACGGCAAAAGTTTTGGAGCTTTAGAAACCCTAGTTTATGAGGTGTACGTGGGTTGTAATGGGCTAGGGCACATACACACACGGGCTGTATGAAGACAAGGCATGTACAGTGGATAAAGTGAAGGATATTGGTGCTTGAATTGATGACATGCTTTTGAATATTGAAGCAGGCTCCAGATTTGTATTCTATGGGCTCAAATCTGTCACTGAGACACTAGTATGGTTGCATTATTGTCTTGATGGATACTATTGTTTTTTGTGTTTTGAATGCTTAGAGAATTCTTGGTATGGTTGCATTATTGTCTTGATGGATACTATTATTTGTTGTGTTTTGAATGCTTAGGGAATTCTTGGTATGGTTGTTATGATGAGGTTTATGTTGGTTGATGGAGTGAACAACACTCCTATGATTCAGTACTAATATTATGGCTATAGTATGTTGATTGCTTATGCATAATTTAGTAGCATTCATATTGATTGGTTGTGGAGCATGAGTAAGCTATTGGAGATCTTGGATGTATTATGACCAACTGGTGGTCAGTTTGGACAGTGAGAAACAAAAGAGAATGATAAATTGATTGCAGAGGATCTAAATTGATCTTGAAGGGAAAAACCTAATAGCTCAGAAGGAATACACAGGTTGTAGTACTATTTGGGCGCGTATACAGGCAGGTTGTAGTATTGGTGGGGCACGTACACATGCATGTTGCACTACTGACAGGTCACGTACATGTTGCAGATTGACATCAGTTGAGGATTGTTGCCTCATCTCAGTTGATGATGAGGGTGTAAGCTGAGTCTTGCATTATAGAGTTGGTGCTCTTGTAGAGTTGTATTGTATTATGTTGTTGTTGATAAACCCCAAGGATTGTAGTCCGTAATAAAAATAAAATTGTACATACATCTTGTGTTCTTTGTGTTCCTTGTGGTGATGACTTCTTGATGATATATTGCTAATATATGTTGTTGATATGTGTTCACATCTAACTAGTTATAAATGACATTAATGAGTAATGAGTAAAATGTTGAAAGCTAACTAATGAGTTTTGTGTAAGAGGGAAGTTTCAAAAAAGAGCCCCACACTCATTCACCCCCCCCCCTCTAAGTGTGGTAGGTGTGTCCAACAACTTGCACAGTTGTGAGGTCTTCTTGGAGTGAAGGATACAGTTGCTTAGCAACTATTTTATGTTCCTTCTCATTTTTTTATGCATTGTAATTTGAGGGTGGGGGTTTCCCATGAGGTTTTCCCTCTTTCCTCATTTAGTTCAGTGTGTATTTTGTATTTGGGTATCTAACATGGCCTTGTTGCTGGGACCCATTCTTTATTTTCACCATAGTGATGTTCAGGGGGGGTGTTGGAGTTACCTCACACACACCTAGGATTTATTTTTCCTAATGTTTTTTCTTGTTTATTAGTCATAATTAGTCATTATCCAATCTCCTATACTTTAGGGGAGAATATTCCACCTAGAGAATATTCTCTTCAGTTGACACTCCAGTTTGACTAGTTGAGTTGAGTCTAGATGTTTCATTGGTTTTGTCACCATGCAACATTAGGATCATCACCATGATAATGCACACTTACCTTGGTTTCATCACCATATCGGTGCATTACCCTTGATTCCTTGATCTACTCCTCAATACACTCTGTTTCAATCAGTTAACTAAAGACTAATTGACTAGTTAACTGAGCTAGGTGGTAGTTCACTCCATGCCCTACCATGCCCTCATACAAAATGGGTTTCATTTTTTGGCGAAAACCATAACATAACTTCTACCTTTGGATCTGCAATGTTATAATGAATGGTCCATATTGACTACGAAATTACAATATTTTACAAGGAAATTCTCCCAAAAACATTTCCTCAAGTGCTCGTTGGCTCCCATGCCCCCTAGTCGAGGGTCCAGGTCCCTCCTGAACCCTCAGTAAAAGGGGGATATGAATATCTTCATATAAATAAGGAATATAGTAAATCTCCACAACCAAGAATCTCCCACTTAGATATTGATCACAACAACTCCACTACTATTGTACCTGTTAGACTATGATCCACCTTGAACCTGGACAATTTCTCATCTTCACCTTCAGTCTTGAAGAACAACTAAAATTGAGCAAGAACTTAGTTTCTCCCTGGTTACTACCTTTGTTAACATGTTTGGAGGATTTTGGATAGTGTTATCTTCTCCAACTTCAATTGTCCATCTTCCAAAATAGACTGTATGAAATGGTACATGAGTTGTATATGCTTATTATTAGAATGGAAGGTTGATTTCTTTTCAAGATGAATAACACTCTCGTTGTCATAGTACATCCTGTTATTCTCCTTCTTCTTTCCCAATTCCTCCATAAACCTTTGTAACTAAATCATCTCTTTATTAGGCTTTGTATCATCAACATACTCTTCTTTCATCATTGAAAGTTTAACAACCTTTTACAGTTTCAAAATTGAACTTACTATTGTTCCACCTACAGTAAAAACATACCCTGTGTTGCTCCTCCTTCTATCTTTATTGCCTACCATATCTAAATCAACATATCCCTGTATAACAATGTTTGAACCTCCAAAACATAATGCATTATTAGTGGTGCCTCTCCAATACCTGACAATCCACTTTACTTCCTCTCAATGTTCTTTACCGAGATTGTTCATATACCTTCTCACAACTCCCATTGCATGTGCAATATCTGGTCTTTTTCACACCATAGAATACATCAAGGTGCTAATTATTGATGAATAAGGGACCATCAACATGTATTTTATCTTCTCTTGTTTCTTGGGACACATTTCTTTGGTTAATTTAAAATGGTTGGTGAGAGGTGTACAAATTGGTTTTGAATTATGCATTCTAAACCTCTCCAACACCTTCTCTATGTAATAACCCTAAGACAATGTCAATTTGTGATTTTTCATGTCTCTTTTTACTCTCATACCAAGGATTTTCTTTGCAACACCCAAATCCTTCATCACAAATGAATTTGCTAATTTCTTCTTGAGCACATTTATATCCTCTTAAAATAAACACAATGATCATAATGACATCTATTGTAACCTTGTGTTGACGGAAAATAATTACATGTTCAATCAGATAAGGGAAAACGCCCGATGGCAGGTCCCAATTAGACCCACTCTCGTAAGTGATAGTGTTTCCAACCATATTTTGGCCTAGTTACCAATATAACTAATATACTAACTAAATATGAATCTGAAAACCAAAGGTTCTCAGATGAATTAAAATGGAGATACTAATTAACTACTTCTAAGATAAGATGAATGATTACACTCCTAAGATGTAGTTTCTATTCTAATATATATTATCCTATCCTGATCATGAGAAAACTAAAACGGATGAGTACATTGAAATATTTGTATTTCTTATGTAGAATAAATTCATATATACAAGTAACATGAATGTTTAACAACATGACCAATTAGAACCAAGTAATTTATTAATTAACTGCATCACATTGTTGATGTACTCAATTTGAAAATCATGGCAATTGTAAACATGAGAACATTAATTTAGAAGTAATTCATAAACCAACATCCGCATACTACATGAATAAACATGCATAAATTGAATAGTCACATTCATACACATTAACACCACAATCTTCAAAAGTGTGTCTTCGGGTTCAAATTCACATGCAGTAAAAATATTGTCCCACTATATCCAAAAACCAAAAGACTTTTCTTATGGACAATCCTCCATTTTTATAATGAGGAGTCATTGCTTACATGATAATATTGTAATTATGAACCCAGGGCCATTTTACAAAACGACTCTTCATATTCCAAATTGGAAAACAAGATAACAATAGCATAGAAAGGAGACATCTAGGTACATTTATGGAATTTTATTATCATGAGTTTCTCTACCTCTGCATCGGATCCTGATATTATTCCCAGAGGGAATACTATTTCATTATGTCCTTGATGGGTGTTCTATATGCACTATACACACACTAAAAACCCTCAATTAAATTGTCAACCTGGGGTAAGTAAACTTAAAGTTGTAGAAAAATATATGCCAAAGGTAGAAGGGTTGGTAGGAGTATAGCCTAACTAAGGAAGGTATCTATCTAAGGCTAATCTACTCAAGCAAACCTATATACTGAGAAAACCCTACTAAGAAAATTAAAACTATGTAACCTAAGTACTTTTGGGCCAAGGATCGATGGATAGTTCTAAGAAAGAAAATAAAACCCTATCTAAAGAAAATTAATTCAAAAGTAAGCAATAATAAAAAGAAACTATTAATCATGACAATGAGAAACTAACAAAAGAAAACTACTTTAACTTGCCAACCTACATTCAATGAGCAACTATCCTATGAAAGCAAGTAAATAAACAAACCAACAACTATTCTACTAATGCAAGCAAACAAGTAAGCAAAGACAACTAACTAACTTATTAAAGAAATTAAGAAAAGACAACTAACTAACCTATTAAAGAAAATAAGCAAAGAAAACTAACTAACCTATTAAAGCAAATAAGAAAAGACAACTAACTACTCTAAGATAAATTCTACTGCAAGTAATCGAATTAAAACTTCTCATTGAACAACTATCTAGCCTAAGAGGCAAGTGGAATATATTCTTAAAACTTCAAAACTATTTCTAATTCATGAAAGGAAAACTATTTAATTGAAAGAAAGAAAGACTAGCAACTAAATCTTAATCTATGATAAGAAAACTATTCTCTAACCCATCAAAGAAAAAGAATATCTATCCTACAGTGGCAATACAACTATTTTCTAAGCTATGAAAGCAAGAAACTATATATTCTGATCTATGAAAGCATGAAACTATTCTTTTAATCTATGAAAGCAAGAAAACTATTTCTTAATCTATGAAAGAAAGAAAACTGTATTTTAAATCTATGAAAACTCAAACATAATGTTGGTGTTTGTGTGAATGTCTCTGGTGTTGTATGATATCTCAATGGCAATTGAAAACAAAGGACAATTCAAGTGGTATAAGATCAATACTGATCTTAATAGCAAAGTGAAAGGTATGGATTAAACAATCCAATGAGAATTTACCCACGACAAAAGCAATCATCAATTACCCTGCATATTCATTTATTAACCATCAACTACATAACAAGATTATAATGGTACTTATATACTATGTAATCAAAACTAGATTCAACCTTTAACTAAGAAATATAATTGCAATTTAATTCTAGAAAGAAAATTACATAAATTGAAAACTATGCTATATCTACTCTAACAATTCAAATTGCAATAAGAAAATGCTTAAAAGCATAAATTAAAAAGTAAACTAACAACTACATTAATCAACAACTAGCTAAGCCAATTCTACATAAAAATGAAATAAGAAATTGATCCTATCCATCCATCAAATCCTTGTCAAAGAAAGCTCAATTAAAAACTATGTCCTATTTTAATTAAAACTATGTTTTAAAATTGACTCTAAAATCATAAATAAAAGACATAATCTACTATCTAATTACACATGGGGTTAGTCTAGGGATTTGCAAATCTGTTCCTAATCTACAAGATCAATACATGTTAACACATTTCATCATTCTAACTTGCAAAAGAGAATCAAAACAATTAAACTACAACAAACTAATTAACACAACAAAAATATGCATGTACAGAAAAATAAAGAGAACAATTGAACTATGAAATGCATAAACAAATACGAACATAGTTACCAGATTGTTGGTGGGCCCCCTAGCAAGTCATGGTCACTTTCTAAAATCACACCATGCTCTCAGCAAGATGAATTCACCATAAAAACTCAAAAACGCAGTTTTGGTATAATTTGGCAATGTAAAAACTCAAAACAGAGTAAAAACGCATTTATCCCTATCACACTGATGTATCTAATGCTTAACCTATGTCTGACCACCTCGGTGGTATTTATAATGTTTACAGACCAAGTGGTCGACCACATGAGGGTCGAACCACTTCTAAATTCAGAAATTTGCATTAAATGATGCCCTAACTGATAAAACAGAGCGAGACAATAATTGTCCTCTTGAACAACTAAAACTGAGTTGTCGGGAGCTCAGTAGGTGAAGGGGGTAAGCATGAAAAAAACCCACGTTCCTGATTTTCCCATCACTGGCCAACAATACCATAACCTCCAAGTCACCCTTCGTTTTTGTGCAATACGCAGTGCTGGAAGGAGTGTTGGATCGGGTACCAGAACGAGTGCTGGAAGGAGTGTCGTACTGAGTGTCGGAAGCAGAAACATGGTGCGTTTTCGCCCTGTAACATAAAAAAGGTGAATTATCTCTTGGTAATCATAAAACATGATGAATTATACCCAATACAATCACTAAACATGAATTATACGTACCTAGTGTAGATCGTACCGTTTTAACATAAAATTCTTCAAAAAGCTCCTTCAAACTATGAAAAACACATATGTACATGCGGCAAAAGTGTATAATAACCATCATAAAAGTGATCATATATTTCTTGTTTGCAATTTATCCATGATTAATTCTCCACAACAAACGTTAGTGGACACTTATTGATGTAACTCCTTTGTTGCACTTTTAACAAAGTGTTGGATTTTACTAGTGAGTCAGGTAGGTCTTAACAAGTGTTTATCCAAAGATTCTCTTTCAACCTGATTTAAACTTTGTATGATTAATTGGATAATTTCTTTGTGTTCTTCCACCTCATCAATTCTTGTGGTGGCAGGTGTTTCTTCATAAATAGGGAACATTGTTTGCATTTTGATTTCTTCCATGAGATCGCTTGAGCTATTCCATAGCCTTTTGCAGGCATCAATGTTTTCCTTTTGGGTGACTTGTACATTCTTGAAAAGGGTTTTACAAGTGTCAAAGAATATATGATATAGGAGTCTTCCTCTATTGGAATATACTGGTAGTGTAGTGGGGGGAGTCTCGCACATATCTTTCCAACCGAGCATCTTCTCTAAAGCCTCATGGGATTCCTTACATCTTCCTTGGATCTCTACTAGTTTATCTTGTAGCCTAAGTTGTTCTTCTCGACTAGTTTGTATGTTACCGAGAATATTGATAAATTATTTATGCTCTTTTGCAAACCTCTCTTTTAGATCTAATGCCTTCGTTTTGAATAGTTTCCACATCAATTGTAGATGTTTTGTTCTCCTCTATATTTTTTTGAGCTTCTGACATTCTGCTTCCAATTATCTGTTATGGGTGTCTTGTTGGGTCTTGATCCTTATTTTGAAGTCTTCATTCATCTTATCTCTTTGTTCTTGTAGGGATCTGTTCAAATTTTTTGTATTGAGAGTTTCAAATACTCTTTCAATGTTCTCAAACTTTGAAGTAAGCATGCCTTTCACATCTCTTAACTATGCCTCCAACTTTGTAACCCTGGTTTTGGCAATGTTTAGGGAACTATTTTCTTCAAGGATGGATGAGGCATTTAGTTCTGCAAAAGTGTGGAGTGTAGAGGTTTCCTAAACAACATTCTCTTTAGGATCGGGGAATGCCTTCCATTCTACTACTCTCCCTATAGATGAATTGGATCTCATGTCTTCTCTTTTCCTTTTATTTGATCTCTTATCAATACTTGTTTTATTATCATAATAGTAGTATCCAATGGCCACAATAGTGCCCTCAAAATTTAATGATTGATAAGAAAAAGAAAAATCCCCTGGAATAACATTAAGAGGAGTGTAGTCTTGAGGTGGCATGTTCACAATACTCAGATTGGGTTTGGATGGAGTGCTTGGGGTCTAACTCAAATCCTGCAACGAATGTTGTTTCAACATCTCATATACCTTTTTCTTAGCCTCAGATTTTGTTGGATGCTTGGGCTGACCTAGGTTTTGATATCAAAGATTTCCAACAAAACCCTCAAACTATCGTCCCTCCTAGTAAACCATAAGGAAGCGCTACACACAGAGTGCACACTGTATTCTCACCTAAGATAGCTCTATGGGGGACTACACAACTCAGTTGTCTATAGTTAGGGAAGGGATTTGGACTGTATTATATTCCTTCCTCATGCATCAACATTATTATTTATTCATATAAATCTAGTATTCATTCATTAAGAAACTATGCATGCATGCTTTCATAATCTAAGTTAACCATTCATTTTGTAACTGATAAACACCATAATAGTAAGACAACCATTCATGACACATTAAAACAATATATTTACCGTGATTCACCCCCATGGGGATATGTCCACAAATATCTATATGTTTTTCTCGTTTATTCATCTTGTTGCAAAATCTATGATGCGTGCATTACATTCTCTAGGTTTACAATAAAAAGGGAGAGTAAGTACCCTCTGTGAAGCAGACTAGAACACACCAGGATCCACAACATGTGACCTAACCTTCAAAAACCATCTCATTCATACCAATCGACCAATGACCAATGAACAACCAACAACTGACTAACCTCTACTAGACCTCCTAGGCCTTATTTATCATATTCTACTGGCTTATAGCCTTTACATTCATGTCCAAAACCCTAACCCTAACATCGCTAAGTTTGTCTTCATGTATGCCACACTGCTTTCCCTTCCCTTTTCTGCATGTTGTTTTTCCTTCATTTTTTTCATGTTTATTTTCCATAGGCTTCTCTTTCCAAAAATAGACCTGCGCCCAAAATAGACTTATTTCTCCCAAAATAGTCCTACACCCAAAATAGACTTTTCTCTCCCAAAATAGACCTATGACAACAAGCCCCCAACACTGATATGTGGCTCATCCCAATCCACTGCGCCTTAGTTTACATTTTTTATGGCTAGCTGCAACTCCTGGAACACCTTTTCCAATTGAGTGAATTTGTCTTCCACTTGGGTGCTCTTCCCTGCCAAATTTTCTAGACTCTGTGTTGTAATGTGATTTGTCAGCACTGTTCTTCATTCTGCGTGTATTTTCTCTATTTTCCCCTTGTATACCTATAGTTTTTCTATCATCTCCTCTACTTCCTATTGTAATGGATCCATTTGATCCTATCTTGCTTGCTTGTCCGCCTGTGTATCCTTTAGCACTTCCTCCAGGATCTTCATATCTTGCGTGCTCCTCATCTTCTTTAGGATGCCCATTTCCTTTTACTACTTTTTTAATTCTTGAATGTCTACATATATCTTCTCTTTCTTCTAGTCCATTTGTTGGATTTTCTCGTCTTCTTCCAAGTTGTTCCACATCTGAGCAGTCTTATCATATAATTATTCCACAACCTTAGCTTCGTGTGCAATACTGTCAATGTGCACAATAGCCTCCTATTCTCTAACTTCCGGAGGTGTAGTAGGAGTTAATTTCTCTGTGAGATCTTTGTTCTTTTTTTGGTATTTCTCTATGAGATGTTCAATCCTATGGAACTTTCCTTCCGGTGTGTCTTTTCGATCCTGCACGCAGTCTAGGATATTGTTATAGAATTTTCTCAGTCCCTTCTCTAACTTGTCTATGCACCTCTTCTCCTCCTCCTTTTCCAGAGTCAACTAGTCACAGCTAATTTGTAACACCTCTTCAACCTCCCTTTCAAATTCAAAGTTAGTGGCATATGCATGGGCTTTGTATTGCACTTCTTGCATCACACTTAATTGTAATCTGTATAGAGCCTTTGTAGGTATCTGCTCCATCACCAACTCAAGTTTTCCAATGTCCCCAACTAGATTTCTTTTTTTCTTCTCATCAAATTTCAGCATCTGTTGTGTGACTGTGAAGGTGGCACTACCCTTCACCACTATCTCCATTGTTTCCTTGTGTTCCTTATGCACAAGTGTTTATTGTGTCTACTCTGTCTGTTGCACCATAAATTGTTGCAATGTAGGAATCTGTAGTCTTTGTAGAGTATCATGGAATTCCACCAACTTATCTATGATCTCCTCCCTCTGCACCTTGGTTGCACATACGACATATTCTCCCCTGTTCTGGACTTTGTCTACCACTAGCTCAACATCATCCTCTATAATTTTGATTACTGGAGGCTTCTTATGGTATTTTATCTTATTTCATGTTTCCTCTTCTTGCATAGAATTTATCTTCACCTGTGAGGGATGCACCCTAGTCTTCTTCTTTTGTGTGTCCTCCTCTTCGAGCCAAGAGGTTTCTCCATTCTTTTCATCTCCCTTGACTTATTCCCTTGAGACTGATTCTTTATTCCTAGGATTTTTTGTTGTTACGCTGCTTCCTGACGCTTGAGCATTCTCTGTAGCCTTTCTAGTGTTGTTAGATGGACTACTTGTCTTTGTCGATGTTTATGCCTTTGCTTTCTCCTTGGGTTTGTTGTATTTCTTTGTTGTTGGTACCTTCCACTACGTGGGCCAGTCTTTGATAATCTAGTGGACCTCGTCCCTTGATACATAGTACTACATCTCCAATCACTTTTTATTTGGGTCCTTTGTGCCTTGGATTCACATGTGATGTTTGGATTCCTTAAAAATGGAAATCCTTGCATTCTCTTGGACCACCTCAACAAGAAGCCTCCACATATTCATTTTTTTTTGTTGCATGTCCTCTAGAAACATGGAGAAGACTACATTGTTTGTTTTTTGATTCTTGGTGTCCTTAGCTTGCCAAAGGGTTTTGTATCTTATTGTGTAGCACTTCCCCTTCCTGTCTTACAAATGTTGAGAACTTTGTTTCCTGCCAACCTACCAAATCTATGAGTACAATGAGCCATGGATAATGGAACTCAATTCTGTTGTCCTACGCATCCCTCGAGTTGATCAAAAATTTGTTTAATAGGTAGGGAGCCTAGCTAATCATTACTCCTTTTTCACACTACGTCGTTACTGCTATGACTCGTATTGGGTCCTCCTCCTTCCTACACTTCCTCAACAATTTTCAAGCCATTATCTTGTTGGAGAACCTCATTGTGGCGTTGTTGATGTCTTTGATGACTATGCCCTAGTTCCCCCTATTTGTGCCAAACTACACTTTCACTACCTCTGCAATTTCCTTTTCACGTGATTTATTCTCTAGATACTCTTTGGGTTGTCCGCCCATAGTGGGAAACCTTGTAATCTTGGTAATCAATGCCACGTCAATGAGGATTGGTTGATCCATCCATAGGATGCCTCCATGTACCATGTTTGTAATGTCCCAGGACATCCATTTCGGACCATGCTACGCCAAAGAACTCTTACATTCTCTCTGCGGAACAAATTGTAACATACCCAACAACTAACTGAGCTATGCCACATAAATTTTTCAAACTGCATACAATTAAAATACATATGCACATAGAACTCTTGTGGAAGCATATATATATATATATAAATGTAGGCATACAAATACATTATGTAAATGCATGAATTCATACTAAAATGACAGTAAACATATACATGCAACATATACAGGAAATACCCATAAATTTATAGACAATTATAAACACACATAGATAAACCCATAAATAACATTGCAGCATGTAAATTTATCACCTATATTGGCGCTTATCTTGGTAAGAATGTCACCAACTGCATGCATACCTTCCACGAACCTCCCAGCCTTAGGCCACATTGTTCATCACTCTCAACAATGAGTCACCCCTGAGCTCGAACTAAACTCCACCCGAGTAAAGGGATTCCTAACCAGGATAAAGGCTCATAGACAATAGGAAGGACTCTGTCTCAAGTACAAAATCAAACTAACAACCCATAGTCCCTCATTCCACACATGCCTGTCCCACCCAGGAAGTGTGCCCCTTCTCTGCTCAACAGTCCTTTGGCTGCCCCACTTCCTTTCCGGGCTTCAGCAATAGGCCGGACAGGAAGTCTCAGAGAGTTGTAGCTGTAGTTCAACACCTTCAGGAAATAAATCCCCAATAATTGTCTCACCTAGAGAATTGATCACAGGCCTGAAAACCTGCTTCCTCAGTCCAGTTCCCAAGATAACCAGATACACCAACACAAAAAATGGCTATGGACAGGGGTTCAGGTACAATCATGAAGATACAAAGGATAGCTCAATGGGTGTGAATACTCATGGATGATTGACTGGATGGCTGAATGATGGGAGGAATGATGTAAAAGATTATAAGAAATGAACTAAGTCCCAATAATATGTATGCATGTCCCCAACTTGACACTTTTCATGTTGGGAGCTACTTTGGCCCACTTGTCCCCAACTTTAGAACTTAGGATAAAATAATTATCCACACTTTATGATTTAAGAAATACTAATATAATATTCCCTTTTGGCTTAAGATCCCTAGCTTATCCCCTTTCCTTAACTTAGCCCCTCCCTTTCCCTAACTAGTGGAATTTAATCCCCCATCTATTTTATCATGGTCGGTCTATGTGCAACAATGTATTTTATATTAATTATGAGACATGTACAAAAATAGGTGCACTGGCCTTTAACATCCATGCTCTCCAACCTAATCACAACATAAGCATCCTAGATTATAATAAATTGGCTCACCAGCCTATAAAACACAACAGATACATAAAGGCTCCCTGGCCTCAATATCGCGCGCACTTAAGTTGTTGCACGCGGTATCCTGAAATGTGCACACTTCATCATTTTATTGTGTGGTACATATGCGCACTATTCCATGAATGTGCATACAAATGATATCAAAACATCTCACTAGCTTAAGTACATTTTCATTTACATTACAATTTGGTTCGGCCTAAGGATATTACAATCCCCTCCCCTTATTTATGCATTGTCCTCAGTGCATTATGTACTGTTATAACCCTAAATTGCACTATCCCTGCTTACCTGGCATCAAGCCTACTCATTGTCTTTCCTTGCAAAAACCATGCTGAACGGACTCTTCAAAAACCTCCTAAATCAAGTAACCCGTGCCCTAACCTAGCACTGTGCGCGTTGGGACACTGGAAGGCCTTCTGCAGCACACGGGTGAACGCTGGCTGGCCCACTACAGCCCGCGTTTACCTAACAAAGCAAAAAATCAGGAAAGTTTCCGCCGTGATGAAGAGCTTTTTGTCAGTTAACTGGAACTCCCAGCCATGCATGGTCGAGAGTTCGCCTAAAACCCTAGCTCCTTCTAGCCTATAAAAGGAGGGGTAGGGGTACTATTCAAAGGAGGAAAAATCATAGCAAAGAAACTCTGCCAAATTGCCAAGTCCATTTTGTCCCAACCCTTTAGCCTTGCCTCAAGCTTTAGGAGAAATTCATGGAAAAGAAGTTGGAGGACAAAAGAAGAGGAGGAGCCCAGGATCAGGATCAAGGAACGGTGGCCGGTCTCTAAAATCATTGTAAGTTGATTCATATTGAGATTAATGAAAAATATACTTTTCCCGTCCCAAATACATGAGTCTCATCTATGTTATTTGATTTATGTTTTATCTCTAACCCTCTAGTAGATCAGTCGCATGCATGTGTAGTTTTGTCTTGATTGCAGGAATATTTGTGGAAGGAGCAGTAGCAGCAAGGAGATAAAAGCTCAACGGAGGATCTACTTCAACCGTCGATAAAAAGGTTAGTTGATTCTTCCCGTGTTTGCCTGAGAAAAAGGGTTAT
>JZKD02S1856774.1:362776-374042 GCA_000966675.3 Picea glauca | reverse complement strand
TGCATGCAAGTTTAAAGCCTTAGCTTGCTAGTCCGTAGGGTAGAAAACCCCACAACATGTACCCATATACAACAAAATTTCAAAAATCCTCAAAAAGATGTAGGTATTCTACCCGCATTGCATCCTAATGCTCCCAAGTAGCATCCTCAGGACCGTACCAGGTCCATTAGAACTTTACAAGCCCTATGGATCGATTTCGAAGCTATTTGATTTACGGTTTAGAATGCGTACCGGATGCACTTGAAAAGTTCCTTGTTTCTCCATGTGAATCACATTCCAATCAATAACATGATTATCATCAGGTATATATTTCTTGAGCAATGATACATGGAATACATTATGAACAGACATAGATGCAGGTAATGCAATCATATAAGCAACTGGACCAATCCTCTCTAGGATTTCAAATGGCCCACAATAGTGAGTTGTCGACTTTGAAAAACTCCCCAACTTCAAGGAACTTCTATTGGCCTTCACTTTCAAGAATACATAATCACCCAATTTAATTTCCCTATGAGTTCTTCCCTTATTAACATAGATTTTTTGCATGTCTTGGGAATCCTTTAATTTTTGCTTTATTTTTATCATTTGCTCCTCCATTTCCTTCATAAAATCTGGCCCAACCATTGCTCTATCTGCGGGGCTATCCCAACTTACTGGTGTGTTGCACTTTCTGCCATACAGTTCCTCAAATGGGCTCATCTTTAGAGATGATTGGTACCCATTGTTATAAGAAAACTATACCAAGTGTAGGTAGTCTTCCCATTCTGATGGTTTATCCATCACATACATTCTTAACATGTCTTCAATCACTTGAGTCACCCTCTATGTTTGTCCATCTGATTCAGGATGATAGGTTGTACTAAAATTCAAATTTGTGCCAAATCCAATAAATAATCCTTTCAAAAATTTTGAGGTAAATTTTGGATCTCTGTCAGACACAATTGTCTTTGGTATGCCATGTAATCTAGAAATTTCTTTCATATAAACATCAGCAATGTTCGTTGCCTTGTGAGTGAGCTTAACTAGAATAAAATGGGCAACTTTAGTAAGCTTATCCACCACTACCATGATAGAATCATGTTTCTTGTTTGTTCTGGGCAGTTTGGTGATGAAATCCATTGTTACAACTTCCCATTTCCACTCAGGAATGGGTAATGGTTGTAGAAAAATATCTGGGTGTCTATGCTCAACCTTTACCTTTTGGCATTCCAAACATCTAGCAATAAAATCAACAACTTCTTTCTTCATGCCTGGCCAATAATATTGGCTCTTGACAGTTGCAACCATTTTTTGATATCCTGGGTGCCCAACATAAGGCATATTATGAATTTCTCTCAATATCAGATTTTTCAATTTATTAGAATTTGGTACATAAACTATGCCCTTGTACATGAGAATTTCATCATTATTTAGCTTGGATTCCTCAATTTGCTGCTACAAAATACCTTGCTGTAATTTTGTCACTAATTCCTTGTAATGCAAATCAAATTTAGCCGCCCCTGTAATTCTATATTTCAAATCTGATTGGTACATGCTAATGGTTGTATCATGCAATTCATGCACTCTTCTGTTGAGTGCATCAGCCATTTTGTTCTCTTTCCCCTTGATATGCTTTATATCAAAGTCATATTCACTTAGAAATTCTAACCATCTGATTTGCCTAGAATTTAGATTCGGTTGATCAAATAAATATTTCAGACCATTATGGTTTGTTCTTAGCTCAAACCTTTTCCCCATGAGGTAGTGTCTCCATTTCCTCAAGGCATGAACTATGGCTACCAACTCCAAATCATGAGTGGCATAATGTGTTTCATGCTCCTTTAACTTCCTTTATTCATAACATATAATAATCCCATTTTGATTGAGGACTCCACCAAGTCCCTCTTTACATGCATATGTGCATACAATGAAGTCTTCATTTGGGTCTGCAATCCTTAGAATTGGAACACTTATTAGTAACTGTTTCAAGTGTTGGAAACTCTTTTCACAATCCAATTTCCACTTAAACTTCACACCCTTTCTTTGCAAGGAAGTGATTGGGTGTGCAATCTTTTATAATCCTTCAATAAATCTCTTGTAGTAGCCTCCAAGGCCCATGAATGATTTGACCTCTGTAACATTATTTGGCACTGACCATTCTCTAATGGCTTCTATCTTCTTAGGATCCACTGCTATCCCATCCTTTGAAATGATATGCCCCAAATAATGATTTTTCTTTTGATAAAATGAGCACTTGCTCAACTTGACATACAACTAATGCTCCCTTAATTCATGCAACACCATCCTCAAGTGATGCTCATGCTCTTCCTTGGATTTAGAATATATAATAATGTCATCCAAAAATACAATGACAAACTTGTCTAAATATTCTTGGAAAACACCATTCATTAAGCACATGAAAACAGCTGGTGCATTTGACAACCCAAATGGCACCACTGTGAACTCATAATAACCATACCTTGTCCTGAAGGAAGTCTTGCTGATATCTTCCTCTTTAATCCTTACCTGATGCTATCCTGACCTAATATCTATCTTTGAAAATATCTTTGCATCCTTCAATTGATCAAAAAGATCATCAATCCTTGGTAGAGGATACTTGTTCTTAACATTCACTTTATTTAACTCTCTGAAATCAATGCACAATCTTAAGGTTCCATCTTTCTTCTTCATGAAAAAGAATGGGGCACCCCAAGGTGACACACTTGGGTGTATATGCCCCTTATTCAGAAGCTCTTTAAGTTGTATTTGCAACTCCTTCAACTCTGGTGTACTCATTCTGTAAGGAGTCTTTGACACTAGAGCTGCTCCAGGCATTAAATTTATAGAGAAATCAATATCTCTCTTTAGGGGTAGTCCTGGTACCTCCTTGAACACATCTTCAAAATATTTCGGGACTGCATGATCTTCCAAATTTGGCACCTTATCTCTAGGTGTCGCTTCCATATGTGTTGCAAATATTTGACACCCTTTCCTGTAACATTTCTTCAGCTACAATGTTGAAATTTCTCTGATGGTTACTATTAGCACATAATCTTGTATGTGAGGTGTTTTCCTATGAGGTGTCCCCTTTGGAAAAAAAAGTGGCAAAGAATGGGTTAAAAACCCACTTATCCCAAGTTGGGGGTGCATACGTGCCCTAGATTATGCAGCACATATACCTAAGCAGTCAGGATATGTGCACCCAGATCTACGGTTGAGGTCCCATTCTGGAACCCCCCCCCTTGTTGTTCTAGCTTTAATGGGTGGGGGCGGTCCAATATGACAGTTTTCCAATGCGCAAATCTGGAGGGTCAGGCACGTCATGCCCAGATCTATAGTTGAGGTCCCATTATGGACCCCCCCCTGCCATTCTACCTTTAATGGGTGGGGAGGGGTCTGATATGGGCGGTTTTCCAGTGTGGGCCTCTTTGTTATCGTGGAGCCTCCTCCTTGCGTCACCCCCCTCTCCTCTTGCCACCTGTGTTCCACTAGGCCTCATTTCCACCAGTCACATCACTCGTTTCCCCCTTGTCTCGTTATGACACACATGCCTTCCACTCACCACTCGTGGCATATCATTTTTTTTTTCACTCCCTCTTGTCTTCCCACACTGGCCATGTTGTCCCATCATAGGAGACGTGTTCTCCCTCAACAAATCGCATCCCACCACCGTATCTCCATGGCCCCCACAAGATCTTCCACATCCGTCCACTGGCCTCTCCTTGCCTCACTTCCACATCTAGTATGCCAAATCACCCCTGCCTGGTCATCGCTCATCCACTGCTTCCCGTCATGTGCCCTAGTCATCGTGGCTGCCTCTACGTCTTGCCATGAAACCATTTAGTAGATCTAGGTGGTAGCATGAGAAGACCTCCACGTCCCCAAAGATACAGAGTTGACTGGGGTCATTTCTAATCCCAAGGAAGCAGTTATTGAAGCAGTTGATGGTGGGTGGACATCATTTCCACCATAAATTGAAAGCCTAGGAGAGGACTATCAGTTTGTCAACTCCTTGCAGGCCCGTTCTGGAGCATGGTGGCGTCTGACCAAAGTGCACGATGGTCCAGATACTGCATGCACAGTATTCCAGTAAACATGCAGATGTAATGCCTTCAATGCAGTAACTCGAAGCTTATGTTGGGTTTTGATCCAAGTATATGAAGGCATTTTTTCCATTTTTGTAAGGATCGTTGGTAGAGCTAAGCTCCTTGTTGTATAGTTTTAATGAAGCACTGGTTTTCCCTGGTTATGTATCTATATGTGAAATTTCTAATCTAATGACAGGCGGCTTCTTATTCCATTTGGTTTCCATCTAGTATTGAAAGAGTTTATGATTGACTGAGTCATGTGAAGTATTGTGACAATGTTATATAAAGGTTTTATTGTATCACTATCGCGATTTGTTTCAGTATTCTTATGTTTAAATCATTCCCCTTTGGACTGTTGGAATCTTGATGCTCACAACAGACCTTTGCACTCTCTCATGGTTGTCTTTCTTCTTCTCACCTTTACTACAAACTATTGAATAAAGTTAGATTAGGACCTCACATGTCCATGCATAGCCTTAGTCCAGAAATTTGAGTTAAAACGATATTGTATTGAGTTTACTTCCAGTCGATCACCCCTTTATAAACCAATCTTGACATAAAATTGTTGGGTGTCGGGCTCTGCTCCTTTTGAAATCCAGGAGTGACTTCTAATGCCAACATTTCTGGCGCCATTGTTGGGGATGCAGTTGAATATTTTCCCCGGAATTGAACAACATTGAGCCTCTAATTCTGAAGGTGCATCAGGAATCAGAGCCCTTCAAGATTTCTACTGTGCACCAGGCGACTCCATTATGACGACTCCACTGAGGCGAACCTATTGTTTTAGTCGTGGCTTCCAAAGGTAGACACATGAGTTCTACCCCGCAATTTCCCTTGGTGACACCTGAAGCAAATCCGAAAAAAATTATCAGAAAGGGAAAAGCCTCCGAAGGAGGAGTTTCCACTACTAAACCAGGTATTTATGATAAATTTCCATCTCCTTATTTAGAAACTCCATTGACTGCTTCACACTTCCCTATCATACCTTCTGTTGGAGTTTCTAGAACTCTAAATTTTGGGAGTGTTCCTGATGAGTTTTCCCCTCCCGGTTTGAGATTGGAGGGAGAAATCCTTGTCACTCCTCTCCCCCTGAAGTTGTACCTTGGCCTAGATCTAGAACCACAGAATATTTCCCTACTCCTATCTTTTCCACCCCTCCTCTTATTACTGTTGCAACCACTGTAGAGAGGGAAGCCTCTACCAACTTCATTCCTATAGCCTCTCCTCAAAATCCTCCATTTTTTCCCTTTCCACCTAGAATCTCAGCTCCAACATCCCCTGTTCGAACTCCTTCTCCTCCTAGTTCTCCTCCACTTAATATCCCTATGGAAGGAGTGAATTCCCCCATGACAAGGATGGAGACCATTATAGCTGCTAGGTATTCTCCCCTTATGTTACCTCAACCTCTCAATTCCCTTCCAGTAGATGGCTACCTTAAGAAGTTGCCCATGTTTATAGGCAAAAGGGGACATAGCTGCAGAAGAACACCTTGAAGCCTTTTACAGTTTCACAGATCATCATGTCATCACGCATGCAGATGTATGGATGTGGATTTTTGTTCATAGCCTTGAATGCGAGGCTAGGAAGTGGTTTACGGCCCTTCCTCCTGGATCCATTGATGGGATAGAGTCTTTGGATAACATCTTCTTGAGACAGTGGGGAGATAATAAAGACTTCATGTATTACATGACAGAGTTTGGATCTTTGAAGAGAAAGGAAGGAGACTCTGTCTCTGACTTCTTCAAGAGGTTCAATAAGATGTACAATAAGATCCCTAGTGAGATAAATCCCTCATAATCTTCATCCAAAATTACTTATGCCAGCGCTTTTGACCTAGATTTCTTCCTTTTTTTGAGGGAAAGACGAGCCACTTCCCTGGCTCATATGCAGGACTCGACTGTGGAAGTTGAGTTGAATATATTGGCTGTTGATCGACTCAGAAATAAAGATGATAGAGAAATACCCAAAAAAAGGTCTGAAGCCTCCACATCCGTCTCTTCTATATATTACTCTCAAATGGACAAGTTGACAAAGATGGTAAAGACTCTGTCTACAGAGATGGATAAAATGAAAGCAGAGGAAAAAAAAACTTATAGAAATCCTCAAAATGTCGATAATAGAGGAAATTTCAGGAGGCCAAACAACATTGTTCCATAGACTATGCCAAGGGAATAGAGGAACATAGATAGAGATGATAAGAGAATTCAAAATCCTCTCCAAAATAACCTTGTTGTTGATGAGGAAGGAGAGGAGATAGATGAGATTGGTCCTAAAATTCAATGTATTGAAGACACCTCCCCTTTTCCACATTTGACTCAAGAAGCATACGAAGAGTCTCTCATGAACGGTCAAATAAATGAGTTGAGAAAAGGGGAGAAAGCCAATAATAACATTCCCAATAAATATAACCTTGGGTCAAAGAAGAAAGAAGAGAATTATGATCAACCCCTTATGGCAGAGAAGCCTACTAAACAAGTGGCAAATATCACCAAAGAAAAGAAAACTCGGAATCTCCCACCAACAGCCAAAGATCCCGTCTCTGAGGTAAGGGAAATTCCTAAGCCTCCTTCATCCTTTAGCTTCAAGCAAAAAATTCAAAGCATCATAATTCCCGTACCCCTCTCAGAACTTGTTAAAAATGAATATTTCAAAAGGTCCCTCTCTAAACTATTACAGTCTGAGCCACCTCAGCTTACCATAGATTCAGTAAATCCCCAAGATGAAAAGTCAGTAGTCATCCTAGGTCCCATGGTAGAAGATGAAGATGATTCATTCCCTCCCCTCTACACATCCCTGAACATACATGATAAGGTGGTGCATAACTGCCTGATGGATTCAGGGGATTCCCATAACCTCATGCCCAAGACAGTCATGGAAGAATTGGGACTAGAAGTAACCAAGGACTATCATGATTTGTACTCTTTTGATTCAAGGAGAGTGAATTTTTTTGGAGTCATCAAAGACCTAATGGTGTCCTTATTTCAGTTTCCCATGAAGAGTGTGTTCATGGACATTGTGGTAGCTTATGTTCCCCCCAAGTTTGGCATGTTGTTGTCAATATCTTGGATTAAAAATCTTGGGGGAACATTACAAATGGACCTCACATATGCCACTATTCCATTCTTTGGAGGAGAACACAGAAGATTGTACAGAAAATATCATTTGGCCTACATTGTTAGTGATGAAGCAGACCCCACTAACCACCCTATCTATGCACTTGACACGGATTTTGGGGTCTAGTTTGTTACATATCACTGATGCTCATGAAGTCCCTCTTGAAATCAGAAAGAAACCCTTTTCTAATCAGGAAATACCTCCTCCAACTACCTCTATGTGGAATATGTTCTTCGATGGAGCCTCTTCTAGTGAAGGTGTTGGTGCAGGAGTGGTTTTTGTATCCCCTTGTCAGGAAACCATATCCCTGTCATACAAGCTAGAGTTTTAAACCACCAATAATGTGGCAGAATATGAAGCTCTTGTTTTAGGTTTAAGGGATGCAAAAGAGATGGGAATTGAAGAGGTAGCAGTGTTCGGAGATGCTAAGTTGATAGTCCAGTAGGTCAAAAATTCTTATCAGGCTAAACATCCTCTAATCATAAAATACAAAAAAGAGGTGTGGGACCTAATTGATAATTTCTTCTTAGATTTCAACATTTATTTTATTCCAAGAGAAGAAAATACTTTGGCTGATTTACTAGTTGTCTCAGCTAGCCAGTTTAGGATACCTCTGCCACCTAGGATCAAATATGATGTTGAGATAAGATATAAGCCATTGGTGTCAGACAAGATCAGGTAATGGAAGGTGTTCGAGGATGATCTTGAAATTAGAAAATTTCTTGATTCTCTTGATGAGTTCTCTGCATTGCACATTTATCAGGATCCTGATCCTGAAGGTAACCCTCACCCTGAGATGTTTTTAAATAAAATTTCTAATCACCATATTGTTCAGTTGCCTAGCAATCACATTCCAAAGGGACTAGTCCCTCTAGAAATATTGTTTGATGGGAATGATGTGGTAGTGAAGGGTGAGGTTTCAAATGGGGAGGTTGATGTAACTGAATGCAATATTGGCACATAGGAGGATCATAAGTTCATCAATCTATCAAGCAGCCTATCAAGGGACCTGAGAGCCAAGTATGCTGAGTTATTAAAATATTTTGTTGATGTGTTCGCCTGGACCTATGAATACCTAAAGACATATGACACAACTATCATTGAGCATAAGATCCCACTGAAAGAAGAGGCTAAGCCATTCAAGCAAAAGTTAAGACAAATTAATTCAATGTTGTTGCCTATCATGGAGAAAGAAGTAAAGAAGTTTTTGGATGCTCAAATCATAGTCCCTTTGAGATATTCTGAGTGGGTGTCTAATTTGGTGCCAGTACGAAAGAAGAGTGGATAAATCAGACTTTGTGTTGATTTCAGGAATCTGAACAGAAGCTCCAGAAAGGAAAATTACCCTTTACCTAAGATGGAACATATATTGTAGAGGGTAAGTGGTGCATCTGGGATATCCATGATTGATGGTTTTTCTGGCTATAATCAGATATCATTCATGCCTGAGGATAGAGAAAAAACAAACTTCACCAGTCCTTGGGGCACATTCATGTATGCCAAAATTCCTTTTGGATTAATGAATGCAGGAGAAATATTTTAGCAAGCCATGGACATAGCCTTCATTGGGGAGAAAGATCAATTTGTGGTGATCTATATGGATGACATCACTGTCTTCTCCAGATCTGATAAAGGGAACTATTGTCACTTAAGGAAGGTTTTCTTAAAATGAAGAAGGTTTGGCCTTTCCTTAAACCCCAAGAAATATTTGTTTTCTATGGAGGAGGGAAAGTTGTTAGGCCATATAGTATCAGCAGAAGGAGTGAGAATTGATCCCAGCAGGGTGGAGGCAATTTAGACCCTGTCACTTCCCAAATATAAGAAAGAGGTCAGTCTTTCCTGGGCAAAATTAATTTTATGAGGAGGTTCATTTCAAACTTTTTCGAATTAGTAAAGCATATGACTTCCATACTTGGGAAGGAAAATGAAGTAAAATGGACTGTTGAGCCCAGAGAATATTTTAACCAAATTAAATTGACTAAGGCACCTGTGTTGATCAACCCTGATTACTCCAAGGAATTTCTGATTTCTTCGTTTTCTTCTTTTGATACTATGGCAGTTGTTTTATTGCAGAAAAATATTGAAGGGTTGGAGCAACCCATTTCATATTTCATCCAGGCATTGGGAGATGCAGAAACCAAGTATGACATCATGGAGAAACAGGCCTATGCCTTGGTGAAGGCCCTTAAATAATTCAGAGTCTATATTCTTCATTCAAAAATCATTACATATGTTCCTTCAGCTTCTTTGAAGGACATTACCATTCAACCTGACATAGACGGGAAAAGAAGCAAGTGGATTGCCAATATACTTGAGTTTGACCTAGATATTAAGCCAACCAAGTTGGTTAAAGGGAAGGGATTAGCCAAGCTGCTGGATGAATCAAATTGCATAGCCTTAGGGGTTAAATTCATCGATGGTTGCTCGGGAAATCAACAGTTTGAATTGTCTAATGGCAATCCTTAAGACAGTCCTCCACTAGTAGAGTGCACCTAGTATAGAGATATCATATATATTCTGCTAGAATTAAAACCCCCTGATGAAATGGCGAAGAGTAAGGAAAGATATTTAAATCTCAAAGCAGTCAAATATTTCCTTATTGACCAAGTCTTGTACTAGAGATACCCTCTAGGGGTGTTTCTAAGGTGTCTAAACCCATAGGAGGCCCAAAAAGTGACATTTGATTTCCATTGTAGCCTCTGTGGGGGACACCATTTTTGGAAGACCATAGCCTACAAAATTATCAAGGCTAGGTACTACTGGACCACCTTATTCACTGATGTCTGTAGAGAGGTGAGAGCCTACATCAAATGCCAAAGGTTCTCAGGAAAGAAGCAACTCAAATATCTGCCACTAAAACATGTAAGGGCTTCAACACCCTTTCAACAGTGGGGGTTGGAATTCATTGGAGAAATTAATCCTCCCTCAAGCGGCCAACACAGATGGATCCTGACTACAATGGACTATTTTACCAAGTGGATAGAAGCTACCCCCACCAGGAGTTCTTCACACAAAGTTATCATCAGTTTCCTAGAGGATATCATAGCAAGGTTTGGATGCCCCAACAAAATTTTCACTGATAATGCTACTTCTTTCGGGTCTTAGCCTCTGGTGAGGTTCTCTGAGCAGTTTGAGATTTCACTGGTTCATTCCACTCCCTATTATCCACAAGGAAATGGACTGGCAGAGTCTTCCAATAAAAGCCTGATTAAGCTCATTAAAATATTATTGGAAGACAATAAGAAGGCCTGGGATTCAAAACTCAATTTCTCTTTGTGGGATGACTGAGTGACAACAAAGAAATCCCCGGGTACCTCCCCTTTTCAACTTGTTTATGGGACAAAAGATGTTTTTCCCACCCATCTAGCTCTACCTGTAGCTAAATTCTTTCAAGATTATGAAGGAGAGCCAGACCATATGGTCAGAAGAATCCATCAAATGGTGGAGTTGCAGCAGACTAGGGAAAAAGTAATGAGTAGAGCTCACAATCATCAACATAAGATCAAGCAGGTATTTGACAGGAAGGTTAGGAAATAAGATTTCCAGTTGGGAGATATAGTACTTAAATGGGATGCACCCTGACAGGATAGAGGCAAACACGGAAAGTTTGAAGCCCTCTGTATTGTGCCCTTCAAAATATCTGAAGTGTTTTTTAATAACACCTACAAGTTGCAGGATTTTGAGGGTGAAGAATTTTTTAATGCCCCTATGAATGGGCATTTCCCGAAGAAATGTTTTATTTGAGCCTTAGAAGGATCCTCTGATTTTGTAAATACTATTTTCTAGTTTTTTTTTGGCTTAATAAATGACTCCATAGCCCAATAGAAAGGCACTCAATCGGAAAAATAGTTATTGGCATCTCACAGGGAGCAAGCCATCCCCCATGGAGCCTAATGTTATCAAATAATATTTTATGCGAGGTTTCTTCCTATGAGGTGTCCCCTTCGGCAAAAAAAGTGGCAAAGAATGGGTTAAAAACCCACTTATCCCAAGTTGGGGGTGCATAAGCACCCTCGATTATGCAACACGCAAATCTGAGCAGTCAAGTTATGTGCACCCAGATCTACGGTTGAGGTCCCATT
>JZKD02S1856774.1:338988-351372 GCA_000966675.3 Picea glauca | reverse complement strand
TGACATAAATAAAATAACATTACTAATCTAATATGCCCCAATTAAGTGGTAATGAGCCAATATCAGGGCTTAACACTATTCATCACTCTCAACAGTGATTCACCCCCGAGCTGGGACTAAACTCCACCCAAGTAAAGGGATTCCTAACTAGGATAAACGCTCATAGAAAACAGAAAAGACTTTGTCTCAGGTGCCCACTCAACTAACATCCTACATTCCATTCCCCACATGGCTATCCCACCCTAGGAAATGTGCCTTTTATCTTCTCATCAATCCCTTGGCTACCCCACTTCCCTTCCAGGGCTTCAACAACAGGCCATATAGGAATTCGCAGAGCCCTGCAGCTGTAGTTTAGCACCTTCAGGAAATCAATTCCCCATCAATTCTCTCATCCAGAGAGAAATTGATCATGGGCATGAAAACCTGCCTCTTCAGTATCCCATGAGCTTGAAAACCCACTTTTTCAGTCCATCTTCCAAGCTAAAAACTACACCAACACAAATGGCTATGGATACGGGTTCAGGTATAGTCATGAAGATACAAAGGATAGCTCAATGGGTGTGAATACTCATGGATAATTGATTGGATGGTTGAATGATGGAATCATGGGAAGAATTATAGGAAATGAACTAAGTCCCAACAATATGTATGCATGTCTGCAACTTGACACTTGTCATGTTGGGAGCTACTTTGGCCCACTTATACCCCACTTTAGAACTTAGGATAAACTAATTATCCATACTTTATGATTTAAGAAATATTAATATAATATTATTTTTTGGCTTAAGCTCCCTAGATTAGCCCCTTTCCTTAACTTATCCCCTCCCTTTCCCTAACTAGTGGAGTTTAGTCCCCCATCTCTTTTATCCTAGTCGACCTGTGTGCAGCGATGTATTTTATATTAATTATGAGACATGTAAAAAAATAGGCGCACTGGCCTTTAACATCTAGGCTCTCCGTCCTAATCAAAACATAAGAATACTAGCTTATAATAACTTGTCTCACCAGCCTATAAAACACAACATATACACAAAGGCTCCCTGGCCTCAATATCGTGTGCACTTAAGTTGTTGTGCGCGATATCCTGAAATGTGCACACTTCATCATTTTACTGCGCAGTACATATCCACACTATGCCATGAATGTGCATAAAAATGATATCAAAACATCTTACTGGCTTAAGTACAATTCCATTTACATTACAATTGGGTTCGACCTAGGGATATTACAGTGTGATCTATGTTGCATCTGGAACCTTTCTTTTCTAGCCAATGGTTGGGTGTCCTTTTGCCATTGTTTCGGTCATGTCTTACTCCTCTTCTTTGGTCTCCGACTAGTTTTTGATATCCTCTACCAACACCTCATCTACAATGGGTCCTGTTGTTTCCCCTTCATTCCCTTAGGTTTTGTAGGCTTTTCTGGGTTAGGGTTTACGATGCCATTTGGGTTGTCAAAGCTCGGACCCATTTCGACTTGTGCAGTCATCGATGTTTACTCCTATACCTTAGTTGGTTTGATCAATTATTCTGTTGAGTTTGTGACATCTTCCAATTATATAACATTATCAGGCTCTGTCATTTGTTCCTTCCTTCTTTCATCCTTTCGAGTAACCCTAGTATATTTCCCTAGGGCACTAACCTCCGAAGGTGTCATGATGGATACAGAGTGGTCAATTTCTCTTTGCTTCGCACAATTTTTCCTAGGTTGTGCTCTTCAACTCTCTCTTTGCAAAAAAATTGCTAAGTGACAACTTGCTCATGATTTTCCCTCTTTATAGACCCGGTCATTAATGTTCTGTTGTATTTTTCACTTTTTTCGATCATTTGTGCAGTGTCCAATTTTCCCGTGTGTTGTTTTCCAAATTTTGACGCACCCGTTGTTGCACGATTTCATTCTTGAATCACTTATTCCTCCTAATTACTTATTTTTTTATTTTTCTTCGTTTTTTCTATTTTTTGTCTTCCTTTTTCTTCTTTTTCTACTTTTAAGTCTTTTTATAATTTTTCTTTCCTAATATCTACTATAGTACACTATACACATGGCTTCCTTACTGTGTTGCAAACAATGAGACTTAGTAGGTCGATTGTCCATATACAATTTCAGTCCACTACCAATCACCATTCAGTGCAGTTATGTTCCTATCAAGTCCTTTAGTTTCAAATATCCTCCATCTATGAAATACATCACTTCATATGGCCCTAGCCAATGCATTCTGAACTTACCAGGATGTTGCAAAAAAAAATTGTCGTAGAGGAGAACTAGATCTCCCTCCTTAAAGATATTCTTCTTTATATGTCTTTCATGCCAAGATCTGTCCCTTTCTTTCTGCACCTCTTGGTGGAATCCTTCCATAATCTTGTCTTCTTATAGTTCCATAAGTTGACTTGACCTTTCTTATATTGCACCTCTTTCTGTCATATTTGCAATTGTTTCCACACACAGACTGGGTACCAAAAATTCTAATGGCACCATTGATTCTTATCCATACACCAACCTAAATGGTGTATGTCCTGTCAACTTCTTGCATGTAGTCATGTATTCCCATAATATTGTTGGTATTTTGAAATCCCAATCATCTCTGCTCACATTGTAAATCTTTGTCAAGGCATTCTCCAAAATCTTGTTGAAATATTTTACTGTCCCATTTTCCTGAGGATGATATCATGTACTCTTCTAGTGATAGACTTCAAACTCCTCAGTCATAGAGTAGATGGTGCTATTAATAAAATGGGTTCCTTAGTCACTTATCAAAATCCTGGGACATTTGAATCTTGTAATCACCTACTCAAATAAGAAGTGGATTGTTGTCTTTGCACTACAATCCTTGACTAGTGTTGATTTTTCCCATATGGTTAAATATTATGTCACAGTAATGATGTACCTTACGCATGACCTTATTTCTCATGGATTAATAGGTCCGACAAAATATATTTCCCACTTGTTAAATACCTAAAGAGTTACTTGGGGTCTTAGGGGAATCTCATCCCTCCTGTTGGGTTTTCCAACTCTCTGACAAACATCACATTTTTGGCAATATTCTTTTGCATCCTTATGAATTGTTGGCCACCATAACCCGACGCACAATACCTTATTTGTGGTACCCTTTCCTACATAGTTTCCTCTAGCTATTCCTTCATGATATTCTGATAGAACATGGGTCATTCATGTTCCATCACACACCTTCTCAAAATTCTATCTGGGCCCAGCTTGTATAAATGATCTGCAATTAGTTGATAGTCTACAACTCTGACTACCATATTTTTCTTCTGCACGGTACTAAACTCCTTTGGTGCAACTCTTGTTCTCAAGAATTCAATGATATCAGAAAAGTACTCATCAGCTATCCATACTGAAAATAATTGTGGATAATGTAAGTTGTCTTCTAATTTAGTAGGTTCTTCTCCATTGGTTACCCTTGACAAGTGATATGGTCCTGCATTCAGTTTCCCTGGTTTCACTATTACATCAAAATTAAATTACTGGAAAAATAATATCCATCTACAAATCCTCCCCCCCCAACATTGGCTTGTTGACTAGATATTTGAGGGAAGAATGATATATGGACATTTTAAAGTTCTTTCCCAATAAGTAATGTCTGAATTTATGCAGTGCATACACCATGGCTAGACCTTCTCTTTATGTTGTGTTGTAATTCTTCTATGATTCTGATAGCTTCCTACTTGCAAAGGATATAGGATTATATAAGTCACCTACTCCTAGATGCACCAAAATTGCTTCAAATGTTATTGATGCATCTACATGCACATGGAATATCTTTTCCCAATATGGAAACACTAAAATAGGTGTTGTCACCATCTTTTCCTTCAAAATATTCATTCCCTGCTAACAATCCTCGTTCCACTAAAATTTGCTATCCTTCTTCAACATATTTTCTATCAGTGTAGTAATATGTGCATACCCCTTGATAAAATTCATGTAGTACTTTGTATGTCCAAGTGTGGATCTTAATTGGTGCACTGACTTTGGTGGTGGTAAGTTCACCATTACAACAATATTAGCAGGGTCAACCAGTAACCCTTGTTTGCATACCACATGTCCTAACAATATCCCAAAATATGTGTTGAAAATACATTTATTGATGTTTAATGATATCTAACATTGCCTGCGTCTGTCCAACATTAGTCTTAAGACTTCTACATGATCTTTCAAAAGACTAAAAACAGTCCAGTCATCCAAATATACTTCTAATAACTTATGTATGAAATCTTTAAAAATAGCTATGATCGCCCTTGCAAAGATAATTGGTGCATTCTTTAGTCCAAAGGGAATAACTGTATATTGATAGGATCCCCATTCTATAGAAAATGTAGTCTTATTCCTATCCTCCAGAGTTATTTTGATATGATGATAACCTGAGAATCCATCTGTGAATGACTATGCTTCCTAGCCTCCCACATTCTCTAAGACATCGTCTATAAAAGCGGTAGGAAAAATATCATGTAAGAAAGCATCATTAAATTTCTTTAGATCTACACAAATTCTTATTCCCCCTTGTTTCTTTTCCTAGAATACCATGGGACTAATCCATTCAGATTCTTCTATTAGTTCTATGATACTAGCTTCTATCATTTGTCCAAGTTCTTATTTCACTTTTTTCTTGCACACTAGATTCAACCTATAAGGTCTTTGTCTAATAGGACTAGCATCTGGTTTTAGGGGTATCTTCATCTCACCCATCTCACCTTTGATTCCTTTCATCTATGTAAAGGTTGTTGGAAACAAGTCACTGTATTCGCGTAGTAATTTTGTTGTCCTTTCTAGTGTCTACTCATCCCAGTAGTCTCCAATGCTTTCCATTTTAGGGTTGTCTTATCTCCCAATGTTGACTTTCTTTACCTTAATCGGTGCAACAAATTCCTATGATTCCAGAGATGGAACTTCCACCTCTCTCTCACCTTTAATCTTCGTTATCTAAATTTTGCATGGATCATCTTCATTGGGTGCTTTCCTTTTTACATGATAACATGAGAGTGAGTCTTTTGCTATCTTTCTATTCTACTGTTGATAGTCTGTGATAATTTCCACCTCAGGTTCCTCAAAAAATATCATTCATTGTATCATCCTTAGGGCCGAAGTGATGTTGGGTTCTCATGCTCAAATGAAAATGTTACCACAAAATTTTTTCGTAATAATGTCCATTTTGTAGTGCCTCTGCGCATTTCTTGTTCTATGTACCAGTTCCCTAGTTTCTCTTCCAATGTATGAATAAAGTAATGAGGTCATTCTTCTGGTGGTGTCAACCTCCATTTTGTTCTGCATATCTCTATGTGCTCAGTTTTCCTTCCTCGTCCATCATATTTCTGCAGTGGTTCCCCTGTGTTGCACCAAATCTAATGCATAGTAACCTTTTACATCGATACAAGTATTGAATTGTTTCCTTGTGCGCACCCCATGATCTTGCAAGTGTTTCCTTGAGTGCAATATCTAGGGATAACAACCTCTGATTTTCCAAAAATTCTTCCTCATAATTTGTCAAGAATTATTCTAATTCGTTCAAACCATGAAAAGTGGGAAGTTCCCTTACCTCTATACTGACCCGCATTACTGCGCAGTCTATTCTTTCACACATCCTTATGGAGACTTCATGTAGTCTTTGTTGCCAGTTTTCTAGCCTTGTATTTGATTATGAATCGCACAATGTAATGCTTCTCTATATGAGTACCCCATCTGCAGTTGGGCTGAAATAATCTTCTTCTCACATGGTAGTCCTATATAACTGATTTATTTCTTCCATATCTAAACATGTCACCTCTACAAACCTTTCTCCTTCTGAGGGATCCAGTGGAGAAATTACTATGTATTAGCCTGATTAAAAATTCATTTTTCTATGTCTTTAGCTTGATCATAGCCTAGTTATCAAATTCCCAGTCCATCAATAGTAATAATGAGTAGGGTGTTGTGCCATCCACTATTTCTATAACTTCAAAAACTGCCACAATGCACACTCCATCCAAGTCTACTGTCACACCTTTAAGTCTCCCAATTGGTAGTACTCTCTGTTCATTTTCCAATTTCAACTAGATAGGTGAATAACCTAATGTGGGTTCCTYCATACAATGCCATGTATTCTTAGGAAATACATTCACTTCAGAGCTTAAATCAAGTATGATATATCCCATATTGAAATCCCCAATGTTGGCATTTAGCCTAAACTCCCTATTTTTTSTTCTTCTCATATGGATATGATTAACTGTATTATGTTCTAACTTCCCTTCTATTTATCTGTTACATCTATCTAGCACATTATGTGAGACCTTAATATATGATGGATCATTCAATAACTTGACACATGATTGCAAAAAAGTATTTAGGTTACTTACTTTGTCTGAATGGTATCCTTTACTGGTGTGATCCATTGAAGGTGGAATATCGTACATTGGTGGATCCTGAGTTTGTTGTGAAATTGATGTATATGCATTGTTCTCTTTTAGAATCTCCTCTTTGGCCTCTTGAAATGCCTCCTTTTCTTTCCAGGTGTCAAAATGCTTATGTGGATAAATTTTATTCATGACCCACTGGTGTTGAGATGGATCCTATTTTGTTACGTCATCTCCCGTCTTAGCTCCTCCTAATGTAACTATGTTGATATTGTTCCCATAATCCCTAGCTTCTATGGAAATTGACTGGACATTTTGATTGTTCTGGTTCCTTTTCTCCTATATTTTTCCCAATAGTGTTGGGAAGTATTCTGTGTCGTGGTCTATCGTTTGAAAATACATACATGTCGCAGGTGGAAGTGGATAGTCTCTTGCTTAGTGTATTGGTTATTGATGGTTGTAGAATATTATTGGCTCTCTGCCTCATCCAAATCCTCCCCTGCCTTGGTCTCCACCTCTGAATCCACCTGTATCTCCACACAATACATTGTATTGGGGTGTCTAGTTATATTGTGTGGGATTATACTGTGGTTGCACATTGTTGTACTATGGTTTTGTGGGATTCAAGTTTGGTTGTGCATTATTGAAATGCAGTGTAGCTTGGCCTATCATCATCTATGTTTGCATCATGTATGTGTTTGAAGTTATCTCTCTCATCAATTCCAACGTTCTACATTCCTTGTCATCATGACCCACTGATTAGCAAAAATTGCAGTACAAACTTTTTGGCATTGTCTTATACTTATGCATCATTGGAAAATGATATGGATCATACCAATGTGTCTTAAAAATTTCACACCATGGTCCTCCTATTGAAAATGGGTGTGGAACCCATGCTACCAAGTATTTTGTAAAGGTTGGACATTCATTCTTATGGTGTCCTTATGTCCTACATAACGTACACCAAACACCTTCTCTCTTCTCTTTAGCTTTGTTCTGGTTAAACAAAAATGTGAGATTCTTCATATCCTCTTTCATCTCTTCTATTGTTGGATCTATATGTTGGTATTGGTTTTCTTCCAGTTGTAGGGCTTCTTACAGTACCTCATCTTGATTTTGAAACTTCTACTTCAGGTGTGGTAATAGTGAGTTCACAAATAACTACCTATGTTTCATGTATGTAACAGAGTAATTCAACTTACCCTTCAGACATTTGAACCTTTGATCAATCTCCCAAATAGACTCGCCTTGTTTCTTCTTGATCTCAATCATTTCGTTCATGTACTGGTCTTGTGATCTTGGATTTTGAAATTCATTTACCAGCAGCTTTTTCACCTTTGCAACAGTCTTTGGCGCTCATGGATTTTTTATGTCAAGTCTCATGTACCAGTCTAGTGTGCAGTCTCTAAGTATGATAGCTAATAGCGTGAATTTTGTATCCTCATCTATGACCTTCTTTGCTTCCCATATCTTCTCATAGATGAGTAAATTCTTCTCGGGGTCCTCTGATGCCTCGCCATGAAACGCAGGTAATATGATAGTGGAATCTATCCTGTCATTTTGAAATGTGTTGAACTACTGCCTTCACACGGTGTATATTGTTGACTATTACTTCCTGAACTTGTACTCGTAATTGGTTGTCCTCTATTGGACCCATGACCTGCTTCCCCTCTTCTACTAAAAATTGGTTGTCAAAAATCTTGTGTTCCTTCATTTGTATTAGTCACACATGGGATTGTAGGTTCCACACTAACTGTGATCTATATTGGAATTCTTCCTTCTATTCCTAACCCTAGAATTCTTGTTTTCCTTTCATATGTTGCATGTAGGATTTCCTCATTCTTCTCCACATCCCAAATATTATCTACCTCTTCTTCATCACTCTTCAATCCCTCTTTGTTGGCTATGGCCCTCTTTTTGTTATTCATATTATATTGGTAAGGTCTATCACTGCGCTTCATTCCAACTTTTTCCATTATCTTCTTTATCTAGTCCTCTACCATCATGATCAAGTGCATGGCCTCCTTCTGGTTCCCCTTATCCAGCTCCTTGTCCATATCTCAGACTCCTTTCAGTGCTTCCTCCCTTCCCTCATGCACGTAGGGAAGTTTAGATGTCTGATTCCATGGTCATCATGCCTTTGTCATATAGTAAAATATTGATAGAAGTATAAATTGATCTTATGTACCTACCTATGGGTCCCTTCAGAAAAGACTTCTCTACAACAATGTATGACTTTGCAATATCAACTAGAAATTCAATGATAAAACCTGCAATAATATTGTCTAACCAAAAACCTATTGCAGACGAAAATTTATTATTGACTTGTTGCAACTGCGCAATCTCCACGGGATGCCACTCTAGCTATCTGATCCAATTCATAGGATGGTTTTCCTTCAACCTCAATAACTACTATTGCAACAGATGCGGGAATTTGCAGAAATATACTTCATGCAAGTCGCTAAATAGATATTTGTCGAGATATTTGCATGGTGTATATTTAGGGTTTATGTTGTCCCCTGTGCAAAATTGACTTCCTTTTTCCTTGACCATATTTTAATCTCTCCCTTCGTTGGATTCCATGGATTGAACATTCCATTCTACATTTGCATTCTCTATGATTTTCTTCAACAAATCCCTTCCAATCGATCATGTGCATTTCCATCCAGCAATGGAACCATTTTTTGGATTCTTGGGATAACCAGGTTCTGATCTCAAAGGTTTCCAACAAAACCCTTATATAATAGGCCCTCCTAGTAAACCGGAAGGAAATACTATGCATAGAGTGTAGAACTCAGTTTCACCTGAGATAACTTTATGGGGGACTGCATGACTCAAGTATCTGCAATCAAGGAAGGGATTTGGATTGTATTTTGTTTCTTTTCCTCATGCATCAAATTATTATTTATTCATCTAAATCTAGTATTCATTCACTAAGAAACTATGCATTCATGTTGTCATAATCTAAGTTAACCATTCATTTTGCAACTGATAAAAACCATAACAGTAAAACAACCATTCATGACACATTAACACAATAGATTTACCGTGGTTCACCCCTCCTCAGTCTACATCCACACAGATATGTCTCTTCTTCTCTTTTATTCATCTTGCTACACAATCTGTGTTGTGCGCATTACATTCTTCATGTTTACAATAAAAAAGGAGGGTAAGTACCCTCTGTGAGGCGAACTAGATCACACCAAGATCCACAACCTCTGACCTAACCCTCAAAAACTATCTCATTCAGACCAATCAGTTTTTGACAAATTGTCTGAAGACACGTAATTTTATTAATAAGGAAAAAGTGATTACAATATCAAATTTATAATCTACTCCTTAACCTCACTTGAAGAAGGAGCTTGTTTATATAGCTTAAATCTAAACTAAAAACTAGGAGAAAAACCAATCACATAATCACATGAGTATGATAGGTTTCCTTTACATAGAAGTTAGGTGTCCTTATCCTAACAAACTAGAATAAATTAATTTCTAAAAACATTTAGAAAATAGAACTTTAGGATTATGAGGCTAACAATCCCCCCTTTAATCTAGAAGTTCATTTTTACAAAGACCAAGTTCATCTATGAACTTAGTGAACTTTATTCTACCAAGAGGTTTGGTAAAAATATCTAAAGTTTGATCTTCAAACGGACAGAACTGAGGCTTGATGATGTATTTGATGATGAGTGATCTGATGAAGTGGTACCTGGTGTCGACATGTTTAGTCTTTGAATGAAATATTGGATTCTTGGTCATATTTATTGTTGATTGACTAATGATCAATAAGGTAGTTGGTGATTTCTGAGTTTCACCAAGATCCTATAAAATTCTACGTGTCCATACAATCTCACATGCTTCTTCCCAAGCTGATATGTACTTTTCCTCTGCTGAAGAATTGGCAATTGTTGTCTATTTTTTACAATTCCATGATACTGTTGTTGAACCCATATTCATTAAATAACCTGAAGTGGATGTTCTATCATCAATGTCACCTGTAAAATAAGCATCTGAATATCCAACAAGTGTAAAAGTTGTGCTCCTTTTGTAGAGAATACCAAATTCTTTTGTACCTTGAATGTATCTTAGTACCCTTTTTGCTGAATTCCAGTGACTTTCCCTTGGTTCCTGCATAAACCTTGAAAGTATACTGACTGAATATGACAAATTTGGTTGAGTATTTGTCAAATAAATGAGACTTCCAACTAATTTCCTATACTTTGTACTATTTACCAATTCCCCCCCTTTCAAATTTTGAAAGTTTCAATTTCTTCTCCATGGGAGTAAGAGAAGGTTTGAAATCTTCCATACCAAATTTATTTAACAATTCAGTGGCATAATTAGTTTGACTAAGGAATATTTGGTTAGGAAGTTGAGAAACTTCAACTCCAAGATAATAATGAAGTGCCCCTAAGTCAGTCATTTTGAGCCCTGCTTTAAGTTCTTCCTTAACTTGTTTGATGTGAGCTTCATTATTTCTTGTTATGATTAAGTCCTTGACATAGAGTACAAGTATCACCATGTGCTTATCTTGCATTCGAAAATATAATGTATCATCTCTTTCACTTCACTGAAAACCCACCTTTCATAGGTACTCATCCATTTTTTCATACCAAGCTCGAGGAGCTTGTTTCAAACCATATAAAGCCTTCACAAGTTTGCAAACTTTATGTTCTTGTCCTTTTTCTTCAAAACCTTGTGGTTGAGTCATGAAAATATCTTCCTTTAGATCACCATTTAGGGAGGCACTTTTGAAATCCATTTGATGTAATTCCCAATCATTATGTGCAGCCAAATTGATAACCAATATGATAGTGTTCCATTTAGCTCTGGGTGAAAAAGTTTCTTCATAATCAATTCCTTCCTGTTGAGCAAAACCTTTTGCAACAAGTCTTGCTTTTTACTTGTCAATTTTACCATTGGGCTTGTACTTTACTCGATAAACCCATTTACAACCGATGGGATTAACATCTTGTGGACAATCAACTAAGTTCCAAGTCCCATTTGCAAGTACTGAATCATATTCATTAATCATTGCTTCCTGCCATTCTTTATGTTCAACTGCTTCAGCAAAAGATGTAGGTTCAATGGAAGGATGAGAAAAATTAACTTCTACTCTTGAAGATCCCATAGTTCCTATTTTGTTCATTTCATTTGAATGAACATCTTTGAGAAGTTGTTCTGCCCACTTTGGCTTCTTATGTTGAGTGGATTGGGGATCCGAATCACCATTATTGTTGAAAAGAGGATTTTCAAAAATTGAGGCTCTTCTTTCATATAAAATATTTGAGGTTGGAGAAGATTCTTTTGAAGATTCAGTATCATAAGAATATTTTGTCGATTCATTATCATATGAATTAGAAGAACTTTTTGATAAAGAGATATCTTCTGGAGTAACCAAGTCTTTTTCAAACCAAAATGCTTGCTTTGATTTGTTGAATTTACCTTTACCCTTAGTGTTTTTCTTGTCTAAATGACTAAGGAGATGGTTAATCTCATCTAAACTGTTACTTTCAGTTTCATCAAAAATTACATCTCTACTAACAATGAATTTTCCATCTGAAAGCAATCTATATGCTTTCTTTTCCTCAGAGTATCCAATGAAGGTACACTTCATACTCTGGTTTTCTAATTTAGTCCTCTTTTCCTTATGAACTAAAGCATAACATGTTGAGCCAAAAACCCTAAGATGATTTACCTTGGGTTTAAAACCATACCAAGCTTCATAAGGTGTTTTTCCATCTAAAGTTGATGTAGGTGATCGATTTCTGAGATAAACTGCAGTATGGACTGCTTCAGCCCAATATTTTGTGCTCAACCCTTTAAATTGCATCATAGATCTTTCCATGCCCATGAGAGTTCTATTCATCCTTTCAGTAACTCCATTCTGCTATGGAGTATAGGAATTTTTCAGTTGCCTCTTAATTCCATTGTTTCGACAATAATCATTAAATTCAGTTGAAGTGAATTCACCTCCATTATCAGTTCTCAAAAAAGCAACCTTTTCTCTAGTTTCATTTTCAACCATGTGTTGAAAATTTACAAA
>JZKD02S1856774.1:294408-337632 GCA_000966675.3 Picea glauca | reverse complement strand
GTAGTTCTTGGGTCCATCTAACTTGTCTGATTCAGTGAATAGGTTGATTAATTTTGACATGATGATAGATTGCCTTATTTAAAGGATTGCAAGTTAGTGATCACACCACCATACTAAATAGTCGTCAAAAACACTAAAAGAGAGACATAAGGCATCAGAAAGAAAGAGTGCACAGTCCACGCAAAAGGGAGCACTTTTAAGGGCTTGGCCTTGACCCTTTAAAATTATCGTTGAAAAGATGTTTGAGAGAGTATTTCACTAGACTCTTCTCAACCTCTGAGATTCAAGATTAGAATAAAAAAACTTTCGAAATTTGTCCTTTTTCCAAGACTTATAGCCTTTTACAAATAGAAGAAACACCCCTCTTTAAAAGTGGTAAAGTCTTCAATAACATTAAATAAAATTTCTCAAATTCATTGTTATTGTAAAATCCACTCATCACTCCAAAAGGTTTTCCTAAAGAATATATTATTAAAATATTCTTTATAACATATATAGAGACTTTGACTTGTACTTGCCAACAACACCAAAACACATTTGTTGAATTCACTGGACTCTTCTTGTAATGAAAACAATCTGATTGAATTCGCTGGAGGGTGCAATTTGTTTTTTGCTAAAGGGCGCTTGGTTTGATCGAATTTGTTGGAGGGCGCAATTGTTGCTTTCTCCATTGGAAGATGCACACTTGACTAGCATAGAATAGTTAGGCGTACAAATTGAATTGTAAGATATTATTGGGGAAGCCATGCATGCAACCTTCATTGCCAAGAAATTTGACCGAATCGAACTAATTTTCCAAGGGTTTTCCTGTCAAGAATCTTTTGAACAACATTAAAGCCATGGATGGTTGAAATTTTGGAACTACAAGCTTTCAACAGTAGATCCTGAAAATTCCATGGCTCAGTAAGTTTCCCTGAAATCACTGCAATCTGTGATGTCATGCAAAGTCCCAAATTATATCCACATTCCTCGGAAATGTTATTCACTGAACATTTTATCACAAAAAATGGCTCCACTTCATCTCGCTTTCATTTCCATCGTACTATTATTATCCCAGGCTTCACCATTGGCATATGAACATGATAAACTACTGAGTAGCAAGGTCGGCTATAGGCCAGAATGATTTCTAGTAGTGGATGTAGATTCTCTTGAGTTTCCTCTGAATTTAGAGTTCCTAGAAGTCGATTTTTTCCTGTGGGCGACCTTGGGTTATGGGCTAGATTGTGTTGTACCAGAGCTCGCAAGTGGTGGAACAACTCTCATAGGCACACAGAAGGCTAAACTAGACCCCTTGGTGCACGAGATCATAAAATAATTTTCCTACCAGGAAGTTGGTCACCTCAGGGTTATAAAGGAAACTGTGCATGGATTTCCTAGACCTTAACAGTAGATCACGTACCAACAAAAAAAACAAAATATGGCTAGATCTAGTTTTAAAAAAAATAATTAGAAAACCAGATTTCCAGATTTATGTATATCTGCAACAATTTACACAAATCTGAAGAATGCAGATTAAGATTTATCAAGATCTATAGCTCTCTTTAACAAGAAATTTCCATATTTACAGAGATCTAAAGAAATTTTAACAAATGAGCCCTTTCTAATAAAGAGGCAATGGATCTACAATTATGAAATGGTAGATCTATAAAATTTACAGTTCTTAAAAAAAATAAAGATTCAATCAATTATCGAATAACAATTGATTGTTGTCATAACACTTTCCTTATTAAAAAATAACAACAATTTACCTCAGTACCATTGCTATTGAATTTGAAGAGATATAGGCTGATGTTGTGGAGACTTCCTTGCTTCCTCAATCCATCACCAATCCTTCCATCACCATTTCACCATGGCTCTGATACCATGTTGACAAAGTGTCCTCAGACATGTAATTTTATTAATAAGGAAAAAGTGATTACAATCTCAAATTCATAATCTACTCCTTAACCTCACTTGAAGAAGGAGCTTGTTTATATAGATTAACTCTAAACTAAAAACTAGGAGAACAACCAATCACATAATCACATGAGTATGATAAGTGTCCTTTACATAGAAGCTAGGTGTCCTTATCCTAACAAACTAGAATAAATTAATTTCTAAAAACATTTATACTAGAAAATACTTAGAATATAGAACTTTAGGATTATGAGGCTAACATCAACTAATGACTAATGAATAAACAACAATTGACCAACCTCTACTAGACCTCCTCATCTTTATTTATCCTATTCAACTATATTATAGACATTGCATTCATGTCCAAAACCCTAACCCTAACATGGCTAGGTTTGTTTTCATGCACGCCACACTGTTTTTCCTTCCCTTTTATGCATGATTATTTTCCTTCCTTTTTTGCATGCTTCTTTTCTGCCACATATGGCACATGCTCCAAAAATAGTCTTCTCTTTCCCAAAATAGGCCTGCACCCAAAATAGACTTATTTCTCCCAAAATAGTTTTGTGCCCAAAATAGACTTTTCTCTCCCAAAATAGGCCTACGCCATCAGCTTCTTCATCTCCCCATTTAGCTTCGACTTTATCGACCAATATCTTGGCCTCTACCTCATCAGCCAATTTATTTTCCTTGGCTTCTTCAACTTTCTTCATTTGAAGTGCATTCTGTTATGCCTTAAGTCCATTTTATTTTCTAATCATTTCCTCCTCAGCCTTTGTTACCTTGGGAAAACCTTTCAAGAATGTTTCATTGAGAGCACAGGTGGGAGTGGGTAGATGGTATCTCAAAACAATGTCTTTAGGCCTTAGGTATGCCACATGATTCCCCTGCTTTCTCATGATGGTTGTGTTGTTTATGTAAGATTGCTTGAAGCACCATAGTGCAACCTCATTGTAGGGAAAAAGAGTTGGTCGGGAAGCAACCAGATGAATGTCACTTTTTTGGATGTTCTGATAAATTTCCATGTTCTTGTCTTCTGCAGGAAATTCTCTAGAATTGAAAATTTTGTAGATATCCCCATATCCAGGATTGTGGTATTCACCAATATGGGGGGTAGTGTCTGTCACCAAAGCCTTAGTTGGGCAAGAAAAAGTTTTAGGCGTGGAGGCTAACTGGAAATAAGCATATCCCTTTGGTCTTCTAGGATTCTGGCTTGCCATGATATGTGGTTTATTAATCCTTCATCATCATATAGACAAGAGAATTATCCTATGGGAAAATAATATGGAAACCATGAACATACCAACTATTAAAAAGAAAATCCATTATCTGTAATCGAGCTAAGGGAATGGTTACATAGTAATACTTACTGAATCAAAACAAAATTCGTTTACAACCTTTTCGAAGAATATTGGTCGTAAGATAAGGCTTTATAGCCATTAAAAACTCATGTAAATGCACCATAACTTTCTTATGTATGAGAGTTGTTACTAAATCCACCCTCAATATTTGCCATTAATGCTAATTAAGAGAGGTGGTTGCCAGAATTCATGTATCAGAGTCTATGGGTGGCTGAAATTTGAAAATACAACCATCAGAGTTAGGGATAGGAGTGGGAAAACTTGCAGATCAGTTTGAGCTCCAACGGGAGGGGTATCGAAAGCACATTCCCCTTTTATCTAGAAAGGCATGACGACCTGATGCAAGTGTAGTTTTGTGTGGAAGGTGGGACCTGTCGGGGTATTTTTTTCATAGTTCATTGAGGTAAGGTTTAAATCAAACTCCAAAGATAGGGCATCAAATTAATATTCCCTTATCCTAGAAAAATGTGTCGAATGTAAATGTTTAAAAGGATTGGAAAGATGTTTTCAGAGTTTGGGTTTCGAATTTCAAAAGGATGAGGGACCATTTGGACCCCAATGAATATGTTATCAAAGGAATATTCTTTTGATACCTTGAGCAGTGAAGGGTCTCGAAAGAAATAAAAAAGACAACTCATTTAAGATCTGTAAACAAGGAAAAAGTCTCAATGTTAAGATGCCACGTGTTGAGGTCATGATCAAACTAGTGATATCGACTCGACAGTGTTGAGTACATGTTGGATTCGATTCTTTCCATATATGGGATGCCACATAAGAACTGAACTTATGTTTCAAGGCTATCGGAGCGCGAGCATTAGAGTCCTGAGTGGTGTGTGGAGAGAAATACTCCGACGAAAACAATTCCGACAGACCCCTTTCTGATGAGAACATCAGAAAGGTTTCTGTTGGATTGTAAGGTAGTTTGATATATGTTCTGAATCCATCATGATTTATGATCAAAGTGAGAGAGTGAGATATATCACGCTATCTAAGTAAAAATAGGGATCAGTTTCTTACTGTAAGAGGGAGGAACAATAAACTTTGGGCAGAAGAGTTGAAGAGTGCAACCAGGGGAACTATTTTTGACTGCGACCCATGGGTTTCCATTCATGAAGAATTCATAGATTGTATAAGTGATATAAAAAAAGTATTCTCCATGCTCATACCTTCTCAATGAAGTAGGATTGTATGCGTTGTAAAAAAAATTAGAACATAAGGGGGGGGGGGCATTTTAAAATAAAATGGGTTGTTGTTGGAGGTGAGCCACAACACCTTGTTCTGTCATAAACCTGAAAAACTTCAAATACCACTACCTTGGAGCTTTCTTTAGGCCATAAAATATCTTCTTTAACATGCATACCAAATTCTCCTTTCCTTTGACCTCATACCCTTGTGGCTACTGCATATAAATCTCTTCCTCCCAATCCCCATGGAGAAAAGTTGTTTTCAAATCTAAATATTCAAGATGCAAATATTATACTGCCATAACACTTAAAATAGTCCTAATTGAAGTCATTGTAACAATAGGAGAAAATATTTCATCAAAATCTATACCTTTCTTTTGTGCAAAACCCTTTACAACAAGTCTATCCTTGTACCTCTTTTTGTCTCCATCTTCTTCCTTCAACCTGTAAACCCATTTATTATTCAATTCTCTTTCTCCTACAGGAAAATGTACCAAGTCCCAAGTGTGGTTATTTACGAAGGAATCCATTTCCTCTTTCATGCCTTGTTCCCTCTTCTTTTTAGTGTCTAAGCCTATGATACACAGTGTTGTATCCACTCTTGTGGAAGCTAAATACATAGAAGAGTCAACATTACTAGTACACAAATATAATGTACCTACCTTCTCTCATTTTTCTATCACCAATGATCCTTTATTCACCATCCACGCCTCATCTATAAATGTAGATATACATCCTTTACTTTCCAACTTCCATGTTGAAATTAGATTTTTTCTTAGATCTAGACCATGTCTTACCTCTTTAAGCAGCCATTGGTTTCCATTATTTTTCTTTATTTGTACCTTACCCATTCCAACAATTTTACATAGTACATCATCACCCAAATGAACCTATCCAAAATCACCTTGAACATAATCTTTAACATGCTTCCTATGGGGTGTGGAATGAAATCAAGCCCTTGAATCTACCACCTAATAATCAATAATATTTTCTAAAGAAAGATTCAAAGCATATTATAACACATCACTTGCTACATTTTCTTCTTTATTTTTATCATGTTTTCCATCTCTTTGTTTCTTTGGAGCTCCGCAGTCTTTCTTCAGATGTCCTTTCTTCTTGAAATTCGAGCACTCTATCTTTCCTAGTCTATATTTAGATATTCCCTTCCTAGAATTCTTGTGGTTCCCTGGACTCTTTCCTCTTTCCTTTTTTCTTCCCCTGTTCTCCACGCATTACCTGATGTCTCACCTATGTTTTTCTGTCGCATTTCCTTGCTAAGGATAACACTAATAAAATCATCAAATTGCAAAGTGTTTGAACCTAAGAATGAGTTACTTACAGCCATGACCAAGCCATTCCAACTTTCTGGAAATGAGCACAAGATTATAAGATACCTAACCTCATCATCAAAGGTCACTTTTACAGAAATTAGTTGATTGGTAACCGTATTAAATTCATTTAAATGATCTACAATAGACATGCCTTCTTACATCTTCATATTAAATAATCGCTTCATTAGAAATACCTTGTTGGAGGCCGAGGTTTTTTCATATAGTTTATGCAGTTACTTAATCATATCCTCCATTGTTTTTTCTTCCAAAATATTGAAAGTCACCAACACTGCCAGGCACAGTCGTATCATTCCTAATGCCTTTATGTCAAGAACCTCCCAATATTTGTCCTTCATGGTCATTGGCTTATTTTTTATTCCACCCAATGGTAGGAATATATCCTTCTAATATAAATAGTATTTCATTTTCATCTTCCATAAATGGTATTTTTGGCCGTTAAATTTCTTGACCTTAAACTTTCCACTTTCCACCATTGCTCACACTCGAACCAAGAACCCTCTTTTCTTGTGAGTTAACTTTGGATCTGATACCAGTTGTTAGAAAAAATAGGACCGTTAAGAAATAAAATAAAAACAAATGAAGAAATAAAACATAGAAAATACACAATACAATAGAGACATAGATATACGTGGTTCACCTAGTGTGTCCTACGTCCACCGGATAAATTTCCAGGTCCTTCCTTTTACTATCTAGAAAATGAAGGGATACAACCTATAACACACCCATTGTAACTTCCTCTTTTCCTCTCATGGTCTATTTTCTCATAATACAATAGGGATGATTTTAGGGGCTAAATTTCGCTCATGGGCTAATTTTCCATGGTTTTTACAAAAAAAAGATTCGCTATTTTAAAAATTATTCGCCCAAATTCTATAGGATAAAATTATTTTACCTTAAAAATCGCCAAAGTTTTATAAAAACTATACAAAATCCTTATAAATTTGAATATTTTTACAAAAATATCGCCAAACATTTATAGTTGGCATATGAAGGATTAGTAATATTCGCCAAGGTTTCTAAATTTAAAAATAATTTTACATCCTTAAAATCATCCTTACAATCATCCTTAAAATCATCCTTACAGTAACAATATTCACTCTCATTCACATCCGCAATACCATGCCTCCATACAAAATAGGTTGCCTTTTTGGGAGAAAACCCTAACATAACTTCTACTATCAAATATGTGACTTCATAATGAAAGGTCCAAATTAACTATGAAATTACAATATTTTACAATGCAATTTTCCCCAAAAACATTCCTTAGGGTCTCCTCCCCCAAAATCCCAGATGAGGGCTCGCTAGCCCCCATGCCCCCCAGTCAGCGGGGTAGGTCCCCCTCGAACCCTTGGAAGAAGGGGGCTAGGCATTCCTACATATAAATAAAGAATATAATCAGGCTCCACAACCAACAATGTGAGGATCCCCTAATGCAATGAGTGTTAAGTGGACTACTCATACTCATGAAAAATTGGTCATTAGAGAATGTGACTCATGGTTATTGGTCATAAATAAATGGTTTTGAATACATAGTTAATCATAGAAGAATTGTATCTCATCGTGGAAGCCCCCCTCATTCTTAATGAAAAAAAAAAAAAAAAATTACATTGCAAATGGTTTTCCAACCTCCATTTCCATTGTCCCACTTCAACATTTCAATTTCTGCAATCCAAACATTCAAAAAAAATCTTGTTAGTAAAATTTCACATTATAAATTGATTTCCAACCTTCATTTTTATTTGGACACCTCAATCTTACAATTTTTGCAATCCAAAACTACAATTCCAACATTTAGATAAGATTTCTATTAATTGCATGAAAAAATTATCCAAAAAGGTTGTTCTAATTGTTGCAATATTAACTTACTCATGTGTTTTTTCTTGCATTGAGTCAACCTTTCCAATAAAGATACGAAATACAAATGGCATCGAGAACATGTTCCTTTCACTATCCCTAAATTCTTTAATCCACACGTGATGATGTATTTATGCAAATCCAAGTCCAAAAAATAATATAAATCACATGTGTATACATGGAAACAATTGCTTTAGCGTGGCATGGTCATTACTAAGTATTTGCAATCCCCAAAGGGTAGCTCAACCAATTTAAGTATCATGTTTTCATATTATTGACATGATTTGATTCCTTTAATAAGGATTGATGGGTCCAATTGTAGACAACAGTGGGATGAAAGTTTGTGATTCGGATCCTTGAAGATGAGGCTTAACAGTTTACGTCAATGAATTTATTATAGACACCATCCACAAATGTAGATAGATATACTAAGATTTGTCCAAAATAATAATAAAATATTATATATTTTACCACTTATAAGATATATACATTTACTAATGCATACATGTATTGGTCCCTACTTAGATATATACATTTTATCACTCCTTGCAAGTAGAGGGTGCTATATCCGCTTTGTGGATTACATTATTCAAACTTTTTCCTGGGTTTCCAAATGTTATGTAAATTTATTGTATTAATTTCATTTATAAGAAAATTGATGTGATTGTTATTATTTTAAAAGTAAAATTACTAAATCTTTGATGTTGATTTGAATAAAAAGATTTACTAGTCAGAAATTTCAAAACAAAAACAAATGGTCAACCTTGTGGAAAGAGTGCCATGTGGAAACTTATGAGAATGGATTTGATGGAATATACCATCAATTCCACATCATTGGATTCAAATTAAATGGTGGAGGTAGTACTCATACTTGTGATGAAATTGTTGGTTAATCTCCCTGGATTGTGTTCAAGCCTTGGGCATTGGCAATTAAACTATTGGTCTCTCCTATAATTAAAATTACTCTACCCCCACAAGAAAGGAGAGGGTTTATTTATATGCAATTTCCTCTACTAAGAAAATACATGTATTATTTTCTTTGATGATGTATGTTGGTTGGAATTATATATTTGAATGCTCTCGACTTATGGGGTTTTACTCTTATTTTTCAAAACAAATGAGTAATTTGTGTATGATTTGGATACATGGTGTTATTTATATCTAAAATACAATGTTTGTTTAGAGAAATATAGAAATATATATAATTTTGAAAAGTTTATAAACAAAATTAAAAAAATGAAATAACAATAGTAAGTAAGCTTTATTGATATTTAGAACTAAGAGAAATTTTCACCAGTAACTCTGAGCGGAAAAATTCCAACTAAAAAAAGATCCAAATAGAATAATATTCATTTTGTAACCAATTGCATAGCTTCTACTACTATATACTATTTTTAACTGAGAAAAACCCTAACCACCTAGTGGACCTCCATTAATGAGGCCTCAACCACTAACTAGTGGACCTCCATTAATGAGGCCTCAACCACTAACTAGTGGACCCTTTTTAATGAGGACACTTACACTTACTGATTTCACACTCTACTACCACATGGGTCTTATTTAATAGAGATACCCCCTATAAATTAAGTAACAACCTATTATCCTAACTAGAGGAGTTAGGGTGGGATCCTAACATCCTCTCCCTATTACAAAGTAGTGTTTTCCTCAAGGCTAGAGATAAATAAATTGGTTGAGAATCTCTATTGGTTCTCATCTAGCACCTTCTAGTTGTGTACCCTTCCATTGGATCAAAATTTATTGGATAGTGCACTAGAAAAGATGATGGTCACATTTGTCTAAAATAACCTCTAGTTGTAACCAAATAAAACCATCCTCTTCTGTTTTAGGAAGGTTGTTTTGAACTCTGCAACTGGACCCACCACTATTTTCAAGAAAGACACATGAAAGACCAGGTGGAGATTAGAATGGTTGGGTAGAGCTAATTTTTAAGACATCATCCCTATAAATTGGCGTATATTATAGGGTCCATAAAACATAGGGGATAACTTCTAGTGGTTGATGTCCTTGATTGATGTTTCCTTATAGGTATAGAGATGAAAGAACACATTATCCCCTTGATTAAAGAAATGTTTGGAGCAATGTTGACTAACCCATTGCTTCATGTGGTTTTGGGACAACTTAAAATTATCTTTTAGGGTACAAAGTGTTGATTTTTCAATAATCTAGGCTTAAGAATGAAGTTCATTCCATTTTATCATTTTACTTAAACCATAGACAATTTGTTGCAACAACCAAGATCACAAGAAGAAACACCATGCACAAGTACGCAAGAAGTAACCTAGGAAACCCTTCTCAACAAGGAAAGAAAACCCATCCAATCCTTTGCTATATTCTTCAAGAGAAAGACTGCCACCACCATAAAGACCTAGCACACAAGAGGGTGTTCACAAACCCTAGAAGACTAGTGCCCAAGAGAGGTGTGCACTTTTCCCAAGAACAAGTGTTAATTGAAATTTCCAAACTCACACTTGTGATATATTTCCTCAATAGGGAATTTACCTTTACTTATATTAGGCTGAACCTGTCAATAGAAGTGTTTATTGGCACAACAGGGCCAACCTCAATAACTTATAATATAATTAATAATTATGATATTAATTATCTTTTACATTAAGGTGGGGCCGACCTATACCCTTTACATAACAATTAGAGTTACAGGTAAGTCTGACTCTTGAAAAATATAGCAAGGGATCTCATACACCCACTAATGCTTAGCCACTAGGGGCACATCCACATGGATTTCCACATATCCATTTCACTGCATTTTAGGGGAGAACCACACTCACTAGTGCTCATCCACAGGCATGTCCAACTCAGTAGATCTTATTTCCCACTACATTACATAGGAGAGTCATCTAGAGTTAACAATCTCAAATCTTTGTTCAAAGGAGGCTAATACATCGTTTCATCTTTGTCTAAGAATGATGCACCCATATCATGGGAATTCACACATTCACATGTGCTCAGCCATAGGAATGTCTAACTCAACAGATCTTCTTTCTCACTTCTTTACATAGGAGAATCATCTATATTTAATCTCAACTCTCTGTAAGGAGGATGCCAACACAACATTCAAGTTCTGTCTCAGATAGGAACCACACACCCAAATCATGGGCTCTCTCTCAGGTCGACTCAATCAGTCTATGTCCTGGAGGATGTCTCACACAGTTGTAATCATCAACACTTCCTATCATCTAGGAAGGCATTCTCCATCAGGAAAAGTATCGCACAGAAGTACTCTAACTTTGTCTTGGTTGTAGTCATCAACACTCCCTATCAACTAGAGAGGTATTCTTCACCAAGTCATTTTGGTGAAGATTTATGCAATTTTTTCATGTGTAGGAAGGTACTACACATGTACTTCTTTCCTCTACATCATGTCTCTAAAAATGATATTTTATCTCAACGTGTTTCGATCTATCATGAAACACAGGGTTCTCAAGGAGCTTCACACAAATCTGGTTATAATCATAGAATCCATCTCATGATCAAGTAAATCTGTCAGAAGCTTATGAATCCACACCGCTTCACACACTCAAATATTTATATGTTTCTTCTGTGGTACTCAAGGTCACAAACCTTTGTTTCCTGTTGCACCAGGAAACTATGGAAAACTCCAAGGTAAAAAAACAATCAGATATGCTCTTCTGGTCCATTGTAATCTTTACTCAATCTAATATCAGCATATCCCTACACACTCAAGTTCACACTGGAGGCATATCTCAGTCCATATCCAATTGTGCCTCATATATATCTCAATACATGATTTACTTCTATCCAGTGAGTTAGTCTCGACTGACTCATGGATTGACTAAACACATTTGTTGCATAGCATATATTAGGTCTGGTTTTAACCAAATACATCAGTGATCCAATCAATTGTGGATCAATCTTGTCTGAATCATCATCATTCATTTTCTTCAAATCCATCATAATGGATTTGCATTCTGTCATACTGAACTTCTTTAATATTCTCACTGTATATTTTCCTTGACTTAGGAAAAATATCATCGGTCCTCTATCATACTTCTTGTCCCAAGAAGTAGTGCATCATATGCAGATCCTTCATTTCGAAATCAGAATTCAAAGCTTACCTATATCCAACAACAAGGCTTTCTAAATAAGTCATTGTTGGTTACTTCTCTCCTATAAATTCTGATTTTATTGACCCAGGGTTTATGTTTGTTCGGGGTTCCAACAAAACCTCTAAAACTATCAGCCCTCCTGGTAAACCAGAAGGCAACGCAGCACACAAAATGCATTGTTCAGTCTCACCTAAGATAGCTTTAATGGGTGGTTGTAATACTCATGTGTTTACAACCTAGGATTGAGTATGCGATAAGAAAGATAAATATTGAACCATTATTATGACTTGTAAATGAAACATATTGTTATTCACGATTTATGCAGTAGACCCATAGAATTATTCCCTTAATATCGTAAAAGCACTTAAACAAGCAATAGAATAACTCATTTGTTCAACATAGTAAAAAATGATTCAGACACTAGAGACATACAAAAATTCATCACACAACACAGATATTATCGTGGTTCATGCCCCCCCCCCCTATGGCTGCGTCCACAAAGATTTGGCTCTCAGCTCTTTTATTATATTATGTTTGCATCTACAGCATGGAACTTACAACTCCCCACTTATGGGTAAGATCTATATGAGGCGAACTTGATCGCACCAGGCTCCTCAACCTACTATCTAATCCTCAAGATCTACCTTTTCTCGTACATACTAGCTCAACAACTTATAAAATAGGTCTTACAGCAAAACATTACATATCGCATCAACTAATGCGTAACTTACAATAGAATAATAGTACTATGAAGTGAACTGACCATGATGCCTAAACATATATATTTATACATTCTGGGCTCTTCAGCTATTTACAATACCTTACCAAAACCCTAACCCTACTGTCGTTAGGTATTCTTATGCATGCACATGTGTTCTTCTTCCTTCCAGTTGTTGCTTCCCTTGTACACACCTTCCTTGCATGTGCATGTGTTGTGTTTCCTTCCAGCTATTTCTTCTCTTGTGCACACTTTCTTTCCCAAAAACACCATGCTTTTCCTCTTTGGCCTTTGGCCTACCTCCAACAGGCCCCCAACACTGACATGTGGCTTGTCCCGAGCCACCTAATCTTTGTGTTCCTCTTCGATCTCCTTGGTGATCGCATGGAACTTTTCCTTGAGTGTTGTTTCATGTGTCTGTGTTTGCGTAGTCTTCTCCTTGATTGTATCCACTATTTGCACTGCAATTTCCTCACTGGTCAATTCCACGCACACTGCCTGGTTTTATGCTATATGTTCCTCAGATTCCTCTGCTTGTACCGGGACTTTTGCTACTCTCTCTTGCAACGGTTCCATTTGAGCCTACCGCTCATGTTTCTGTGTTTGTGCAATAATTATCTCTACCTGCAATATCTTCATGTCCTGTGTCACTTTGATGCGTTATGTGATTGGTATTGTCTTATGCTTCTGCTTGAGCTCTTGGATCGTTACGATGATCCTTTCTTCCTCCTTTTCCCACTGTTGGACCTGTTGATCGTCCTTCAATCTAGTCCAAAGTCCAGTTGCTTTATTGAATAAGTCAGTTGTTTTATTGATCTGCTTCTCTATCTCTTATAGCTGTGTTGTTGCTTCCTGCTTCCTTTGTTCCTTCACTTCTAGTGGAGTGGTTGGTGTGAGTTGTTCTCAGATATTTTGTATCTCCTTCTGATATTGATCAATTGCATGCACAATCCAATCAATTTTTTTTGCTGCTGTGATTTCCTCTCCCTGCGCGGCCTGTGGAATATTCTCATAAGTTCCTGCCACTTTCTGCTCCAATCCTTTTATGCACTCCCTTTCCTCCTGGGTCTCATATTTATCCTTCTCATAGACTATTTCCAGTGCCTCTTGATTCTTTGTTTCCTGCTTCAATTCGATTAAATTTTTTCGTGTGTGAGACTGTACCTCGTGGTTTACACTAACCTGCAACCTGTGTAGTGCCCCTGATGGTATCCTCATAAACACAAGTTGGATTTGGCTTAAGTCCTTCAATGGTGTCTGCCCCACAATTTCGTCCATGTGCAACATACTAGGGTTGATATGGAATGTTACGTGCGGCTGCAGTATTGCCTACACTGATTCTCATTCCTCTTCTTGCACTCTTCCTTCTGTATGCGGTGCTAATGGTTTGAGTCCCTTGCTTCTTATTGTCTTTCCTTCTCTAGTTTTCTTGAGGAGTTGTCGCGTGTCTACCAATTTCTCTTCAATATTATCCCTATGGTGTGTAGCGTGATCGAAGTCCTTGGATAGAAAATCCTAAACCATTTGGGCTATCATTTCCCCATCGTCATTTGTGATCATATACTCTGGAGGTTTTCTTTGTGCCTTTGATTTCTTACACGCACCTCCTCTCTGCATGGTTGGCCTCTTGTTTCCCCCCGGTTCCTATGGGTTGGGATTTACTATGGTCTCTTGCATGGGTTCAACCTATTTCTGTTGCTCCTTGGACAATTGTGTCTTATCTTTCTTTATGTTTTGGGGCCCTGTCTTCATTGGCCCTTCATCTGTCGATGTTGTCCTATACTGGCCTATTATTCGTCTCTTGGGCACTTGAATTTCCTTTGGCTAGGTCTCTCCCTGCCCTGCCTCTTCTTCTGTTTTTCTTTATGGTATTTCCTGGGTAAGGAAAAGATTCTTCCACTCACCCTCCCATTCACTTATGACCATGTCGATGTCCCCCTCTGTGATACAGTAGTGCATTTGAAACCACTTTTTATCTGGATCCTTCCTTGCATGTATCCACATTGCATGTTGTGTGGCCTGGAAGTTGGCGATGTTCCTATATCACGTGAAACCTTCTGGTGTTATTATCCACATCTTGGAGATGGATTCTTGTAGGTCATGTAGGTATCCTTCAAAAGTAGAACCGTTTGCCTTTTTTCTCTTGGCCTCTCGCCTGGCTCTGAGCAACAAATATCTTGCCCCTTGATTTGGTTTGGGTCTAGTGCCAAAAAATACATACCTTGGCTCTCTCCATCCCATGAAGGCTATTAGTGTGATCAACCATGAATAGTGGAACTCTGTTCCGAGATCCCGCGCATCCCTGCAGTCATCTAGGAATAGGTTCAAGAGATATGGTGCCTAGCTCATTGAGGTGCCTTCTGTGCACTGAGCTACAACTACAACGACTCCAGCTGGGACTTCCTCCCTATGACATTTTTGTAGCAGCTTGCAAGCTAAGATCTTCGTGCCCAGTTGTGTTGCGGCATCGTTGATACTTTAGTTAATGATCCCTCTGGTTCCCCTATCAGTTCCATACATTTTCTTCATGTCTTCTACAAGATCTTTCTCCCTAGCTTTGTCATCCATAAACTGCATGGAATCCATGCCTTGATTTGGAAATCATGTTATGTTTGCGATAAGCTCTACGTTTATTGACGTGAGCTTGTCCAACTAGATGTCCCCGCCATGTGTGACTTCTAGTAGCTTCTCCACACATGCTATTGCATGTTGACCCCTACCAAAATGTGGTAGGTCCACCAGACCTAAAATTCATGTATTCTACAACCAGTTTCCCATTGGAGTGGTTGATCAAATGGTTCCCCAAACCGACGTGTGCCCACCGTCTCCATGTATACTCTTTTTTCAAGTTCCAGGAACTTGTCTTCATCTAGTATGTCATGGTCCAAGTTTTTGAGCTTCCCGATGTGACCCAATAGCTATAGTCCTAACTGTACCCCATCTGGTATGCATGGTAGAACAATTTCTATTGTCGGTTTCTTGCGAGGTGATCTAGGTATCTATATATTATCTTTCCTTGATGGTGGTGGCTGGCTCGAAGTTCCAGTGACTTCCGTTTGTTCCTTAGTTTCTAGTTGACCCATGATATCCTCGACCGCTCCCTCCAGTGGGTGGTCTGATATGGTCATTTGAGACTCATATGGCTCGATTGTTGCATCCTGATTCAACTTCATTCCATTTCCTTCCGAAACTAGTCTGATGTTCTCTAGTTATACCTCCTTCAGGGTTACTGCTTCCTGGTTCTACGACTCCTGTACTTCAGTCGGTATGTCTGTATTTTTTCCCTCTAGTGATGGATATTGGATTTCTTCCAGTATGGGTGTCGAGTACACCGGTGTTGTCTCTACGGATGGGATTTCATCAATGTTGACGATATCCAATGGTTTTTGTTCACCTGCTTCTGCTTGTCCTCGTGACCTAGTTTGAACTCTGGTTTTTCTGGCAGTCTCACTCGCTTCTTCTTTATTGGGCAGTGCCATGGCAATGAATGTCAACTATTTTCTGGGTTCAAATGATCTCTGTGAGCTTGCTCTATTCTTTTCATCCTCTATTTCTCTTTGTATGCTCTTCTTTCATGAATAGACTATTTTCTTTCGTGTCCGTGTGTTGTATGGGTTTTCCATGAAGCTTGTTGATGACGCTTCCTTCATTGTGTTTTTTAATGAACCTTAACTATGGGTTCAATGTGTCTCTAGCGGGTTCGTACTTTCCATTAATATTCCTTACCATCTTCAGTTAGTGCATTTAATATGGTGTCCCATCAGTCCTTTTTGTCCTTTAATTCCTTCTAGTGTTGTCATGTCATCATGATTTTGCCGACTTTCCTCTTCCCGCTCATTTTCCTTTTTATGTGACCATTGTCCTTCTCCTCGCCAAGGTTGTTTTTCTAAATTCGGGTGACCTTTCTACCACTAGCGCGCTACGCCCTCCTTGGTACTTTCTTTGTTGTTGTTGTTGTTGTTGTTGTTTGTTTGTTTTTTACTACGCGGTGGGTGGTTGACTGTCCTTGTAGAGATTCAATCGGATCCCATTAATCATCCCTCTGATTTCGGCGCCTGATAAATCTCTCAACTGTACATAACCTCCATATGTGACAGATTTTACTTCATACGGTCCTAGCCAATGAATTATGAGCTTTCCCAGGTGTTGAAACAATTTGTTTTCATACATTAGTACTAGGTATCCTTCCTTGAATGTCTTCTTCTTGATGTGTCGATCATGCCAAGATTTATCTCTTTCTTTATGAACTTGTTGGTGGAATCCTTCTAAGATCTGGTCTTCCTCCATATTCATTAACTAGTTCAGTCTCTCATGTACTATGCTTTGTTTCGTCATTTGTGTGATTTCTGCTACGTGCAAGCTTGGTACTATAAATTTTAATCACACCACTTCTTCTTGGCCATAAACCAGTTTAAATGGTGTGTGCCTTGTCAATTGTTTGCATGTATTCTTGTAGGCACATAATACTACTGGTACTTTGATATCCTAGTCATCCCTATTGACGTTACAGATCTTTGTCAACACATTCTCTAGGATTTTGTTAAATGCTTCGACAATGTTGTTTATCTGTGGGTGATATGGTATTCTCTTCTGATGATGGAATTCAAACTCTTCATTCATGGAGATGATGGTTCTTTTTATGACGTGTGTGCCTTGGTCACTCATTAAAATTCTTGGACACCAAAATATAGTGATTACTTGTTTGAATAAAAAATGTGTTTTTGTTTTTGCACTACAATCCTTCACTGGTGTGGCTTTCGCCCATGTTGTTAGGTATTGTGTCGTAGTGATAATGTACCTTTCTCCTGTTATTTTTGTTGGTGGGTTGATTGGTCTGAAAAAATCTATTTCTCATTTATCAAATGCTTGGAGTGTTACTTTTGGTTGTAATGGCATCTTGTCCCTTTTGTTGGGTTTGCCTACCCTTTGATAGACAATGCATTTTTGATAGTACTCCTTTGATTCTTTGTGAATCATTGGCCACCATAGTCCTGGGTGCAATACCTTTTGTGCAGTAGATTTTCTTGCATAATTCCCTCTTGTTATTCCTTCATGGGATTCTGCTAAAACTCTTGGTATTTCACGCTCTAACATGTATATTCTCAAGATGTTATTTGCGCCCATATTATATAGATGTCCTACAATCATTTGATAGTCAACAACACAGACTACCAGGTTTTTATTCTATGCAGTATTATACTCTTGTTGTGCAATACCTTTTCTCAAGTACTGGATGATATCTGGGAAGTATTCATCAACGATATGAACTGAGAATAGTTATGCATCCAAAAATTTATCCTCCAAGTTTGTAGTTTTTTCTCCATTGGTGACTCTTGATAGGTGTTCAGGTCTTACATTTAAATTTCCTGGTTTGATGATTACTTCAAAGTCAAATTCTTGGAATACTAGTAATCATCAATAGATTCTCCCCCCCAACACTGGCTTGTTGACTAAATACTTCAGGGATGACTGATCCTTGAACATATTAAAGTGTTTCCCCAATACGTAATGTTTGAACTTTTGTAGTGCATAGACCATAGCTAGGCCTTCTCTTTATGTCGTGTTATAGTTTTGTTCTGAGTCAGATAGCTTTCTACTCGCAAATTCTATCGGGTGATCCAAGTACCTTGCTCCTGGTTGTGCCAAGATAGATCCAAGTGTTATGTTTGATGCATCCACATGTACATGGAATAAGTCCTCTCCCAATCTGGAAAGACTAATATCAGTGCGGTGACCATATTTTCCTTTAGGGTATCTAGACCATGTTGGCACTTGTCATTCCACTAAAACTTTGTATCCTTTATTAGCAGCTTTTCCATCAGTGTAGTTATTTGTGCATAACCTTTTATAAGTTTCATGTAGTAACTTGTGTGTCCGAATGTTGCTCTTAGAAAATGGACTATTTTTGGTGGTGGTAAGTTAACAATGACTTCGATCTTTGCAAGATCTACTAATAAACCATGTTTCCATACTATATGGCCCAATAGTATCCCAAACAGTGTTCTGAATATGCATTTATTTATGTTCAGTGATATCTGACATTGTATGCGTCTTTCTAACATTAGGTGTAAGACATCTACATGGTATTTTAGCAAAATGTAAACTGTCCAATCGTCCAAGTAAACTTCTAGGAACTGGTGGATGAATTCCTTAAACGCAGCAATGACTACTCTGGAGAAGATTGCTAATGCATTCTTCAGTCCAAATGGCATGATTGTGTATTAGTAAGATCCCTATATGTGGAAAATGTGGTCTTTTGTATGTCTTCTTATGCTATCTTGATCTAATGGTAGCCTGATAATCCATCAGTGAATGAGTAGGCTTCATGTCCTCCTACGTTCTCTAACACTTCATCTGTGAAGGGTGTAGGGAATGGGTCATGTAGGAATGCATCATTCAACTTCTGAAACTCGACGCATATCCTGATCCCTCCTTGTTTCTTGTCCTGTACTACCATCGGACTTATCCATTGTGATTCTTCGATCGGTTCTATGATGTCATCTTCTAGCATCCTATCAATCTCAACTTTGAATTTCTGCTTATATATGGGGTTGAGTCTATATGGTCTTTGTCTGATTGATATCACTTCTAGTCTGAGTGGTATCTTCATCTCTCCTATCTCTCCTTCTATGCCCTTCATCTCTGTAAATGTTGTGGGGAACAAGCCATTGTATTCATGCAATAGTTCTATTATGCTTTCCATTGTTTTCTCATCCCAGTAATCTCCAATGCTGGCCATTTTGGGCTGCTCAGCTATCCCAATATTGACTTTCTTTACTTTGATCGGCGCGGAAATAAATTGTGATTCTATAAGTGGACCTTCCACTTCTCTTTCTCCTTCTGCTTCTGCAATCTGAATATTGCACAAATCATCTTCATCCAGTGCTTCCTCTTGCACATGGTAATAGGACATAAGTTCTTTAACTGTTTGTTTGTTTCGTTGTTGTTATTTTGTGATCATTTCAACTTCTGGCTCTTTGATGAATATAACTCCTCTTATATTCTTTAGTGCGATATCTATTTTGGGGTTCTCATGCTCGAATGAGAAAGTGACTGTTGTTATCACTCCAAGAAACTCCTTAGGGTTGTAGGYTAAGAATGCTTGGTAACTTAAGAATATAATATRTAGGTATGCTTGGAACAATGGGATCACTCAATGATTAATGTAATAGACAACTCATCATACATTCAAATGAAACAGTGCTTTTAGAAAAAAATAATCAAACCAGATATATTTTAAAAGAGAGGATGAAGAATACTAATCTTGATTGCCAAATACAACTAGGTGTAGGGATTAATGCAAGGTAGTACGAAATCCTTCACATAAAGTCTATGAGCTTAATAAAGAGATGACAATCTTTAAAAGCTAAGATAAACTGAAATAAAGTACAGAAACAAGATGCATGAACATTTCTGATATTGAAAGAAAAAGGAGACTATAATTCTATTATCCAATAAGAGTCTATACAGTAGCCAAAATGCATTCCCAGTTTGAACCCCTATCTCTTAGAAAAGATAGGCATTTATAGCCTTTTACAATCGGTTTTTAAGATCCTGAAAACTTGGATCTATATCTAAAAATAGACAATAAAACTAACTAAATGCAATTAATAAACAAAGACTAGCTACTAGAACTCGAACTCTCTTCTATGTCAATCTTGACATCCATACTTCATCAGGTTTAGGACTCTGTTGTGTCGTGGAAAGGTAAAGGCAGTTGTCTTTTGTAGCTAGACTCCTTTAATTAACCATAATCGAAACTCTAGGTGACCAATTTAGCATTTTGTCTTCAAAATCTCCACGAATCTCTGATGCTGAGTGTTTCTTGATTAAGTGGTTAATCCTTTGATGCTCTTAAACCCCTTTAAATACTTGAAAATTTCCTTGCTCCATCTTTAGCTTTCAAAAATTTCTTTTTGTGCTTTCACCAGCTAATTCGCCTTATGATTTGTTGGTTAGCTGGTGAAAGCTCTGCCTTTCACCAGCTAACTGGTTGTAAATTTACCCTTTTCACTGGTGAAAGTTCTGTCTTGGCCAAAAAGGAAACTTCCACCTCCAAAACTATTGATTTATCAAAAACTTAGTGTGTCTTTGATTTATCTCCCTGCATATTCACAGCAACCTGGGCTAGTACCTATAGATCTGGATGCGACTTATGCTTCTGCTTCAATTTCTTAATTTTCCTCTTAAGGCGTTTTGCTAACCACCATAAATTGTTATATTCCTTGGTGATTTTCTTCTTTCTCTTTTTGTCTTTGACACTCTCACGAGCCAACTTCTCAAATGCTACATTTGTCTCTGTGAAATTGTCAGACAAAGATTTGTATCTTGCCTCGATTACTCTTTCCAATACCTCTTGTTGAGCAATCACTTCCTTTAGTTTCTTAATTTTTTGTGATTTTTTTGAATTTTTGCTCTTTGATGTTTCACCTTCATCAATGGGAGTAAAAGTCTCACAGTCTTGTGCAAATTCTATAGAGTGTTCGGGGATTTTAATGGATGGACTTTCATCTTCTTTCCCTGGCTCTGTTTCTGAGTCTGTGTATGGTAGATTAAGAATATTTGTCTTCTTTACTCTAGGTTGCTCTGAAGTGGTTTCAAAATGTAATTTTTTCTTTGCTCTTTGAGACTTTATTCTGTAAATCCTATCCTCTAGTGGTCTTAGAAGGGCTCTCCTCCTCCTCGAGCTGCTCTGAGGAGTTAATTGATTTTTCCCAGCTTTCTTCTTCTCATTCATGGGTTGAGTTTGGGTCTCAAAGCCTTCCCAAAAAATAAAATGTTGCTAAGTCCTTCCTCTTTGTCTTAGTTCTTCTAGGATTATCAATTTGATCAGGCTGAAATGACAAAGAGTGTTTTTCATACTTAGAGGTTCTGCCCTGATCTTTTTACATACTTTGGTTAGGCTTTTATGAAAGAAGAAAGGTAAATTCAGTAGAGTCTTCCCTGTGAAATGATATAAGAGTTTGAAATGATATAGCATCAGTTTATCATACCTGCCTTCTGAGGTTATATAGAGTTGAATGCCTTTGAATAGGTCTTTCCATTTGTCCTCCAGATGAGAAACTAGGATGCTTTTCTTCCAGGTGATATTTCTAAATTATGCCTTAAGGTATGCTCTGAAATTCATATTCTTGGTTGTTGTTGCCTTAAACCAGCTCTGGCCTGATCTAGGTAAGCTGGTTGTTGTGGCAATGGAAGCTTCATCAACTATCATTTCTAAATAACCCACACTGGCTCTGTTTCCATCATATGATTTAGAAAATGCTTCAGTTGTTGTTTGGTGGCAACCATTCTATAACCTTTCAACATAACCCATGCAGGCTACGTTTGAGAAACATTTTTGCACATCTGGATGTGACTATAAAAAAGACAGACTGTCCAATTCTTTCCTTAGTAATAAACCACTTAATTTCCTTTCCATTTGTAACTCAAAACTCAGACAATTTGCAAACAATGTCACGGTAGTTTCCTGATTGAACTAGGGTTTGGCATTGGTGAAAACTCTCGGTGTTGCCAATTCAAATATGCAAAACATAACATATTTCCTATGAACGATGCATGTTCAAAATGAGAAGTGTCAATTTGATGTTGCCGGCTGAGTAGTACTCCACCTTTGCATGTGATGATGAATGTGAATTCATCATCTCCAACGCCATCATTGTTGAAGCATGCATTCACAAACACGATCTGCCATAATATCCGATTTAGACATGAATAAAAGAATCCTCATCATCATTTTCTTTCACCAGTGCCTCATAATGATTACGTGACGTGTGTCGTCTTTTTTATTTATGAAATCGTGGAAGAAAAACATGTGTTTCATGCTTTCACCAGCTAACTATCTGTGGGAAATTACTTAACCATTGAAACTCGCTGATTTCACCAGCTAACATCAACCTTGCAACACGTGTTACCTGTTGAAAGTATTTTCATGAAATTTTATAGAAACAACCTATCTGGATCAACTTATTTCTAAGGCATGAATTTATAACCTAAGTTTTGACACTAGAAGAAATTAAAAACAAATAGAGAAACCTACAGATGACCATGCTATCACCTACAAAATGAAACCAAGTGACTGATTCATTTTGGGAGCTAACATTTGGCTCCAACTAGGATGGATACCTCCCTGTGAGGTCACCAAGAACCTAGTTAGACTTAGTAGCCTTTATTACAATTTGAAAATTTGAAAAATTATTTTGCTCAGTACCATTGGGCATGGAGTTATTCAAGTGATAAAAATAAAGAAAATAGAACTAAAAAGAACATGTACAAGTAAAACAGGGCTTTAAGAAAAGCCTTATGAAAAATAGGTCTTTAGAAAACACCCATTGAAAGGGCCACCTGCTACTTCCTTGCTTGCAAGATTTTGGAGAACAAAGGTATTGTTCTGCTGAACTGTTGTTATGAAAAAAGGACCTACCCAAAGAGCATCAAATTTGTCATGTTTCCCCTTCTCTTGCCTTGCTACATCCCATTTTAAGACCAGTTCCCCTGTTTTGAAATTATTTGTTTTGACTTTCTTGTCGAAAATCTACTTCATCTTTTCTTGGTGTAATTCTGTCTTTTCCAGAAGCTGCTCTCTATCTTGCTGCAACTCTACCAGATTGTGGATCCTTCGAGTTAAATCACTTGGTTCAGAGTCAGTTTCTTGTAAAAACTTTGCAACTGGCAGTGCAAGTTGAACAGGAAATATGGCTTCAATACCATATACCAACTTGAAGGGGGATGTACCAATTGACTTTTTATTTGTAACCCTGTCAGCCCACAAAGCAAATTTTATCTTGGAATCCCAGCCTCTGGTATTTTGTTCAAGAAGATTTTTTATAATTCTGACTAAACTCTTATTCGATGACTCAACTAAGCCATTTCCTTGTGGATAGTAAGCAGTGGAATGTACTAGCTGAACTCCCATCTCTTCACACAGTTTTACCAAGTATTTATCTTTGAATGCAACAACGTTATTAGTGACTATTCTCTTAGGGAAACCAAATCTAGCGAACATGTTTTCTTGCAAAAAATTAATGATGATAGTATGATTGGTGTTCCTGGTAGGAATAGCCTCAATCCACTTTGTAAAATAATATATGGCAATAAGGATCCTTCTGTGTTGACTGCTAGAAGGTGGGTAAATCTCACCTATGAAGTCCAGACCCCATTGTTGGAAGGGACCTGTGACCACTATAGGTCTGAGGGGAAGAGATTTTAGTTGTTGTTTTCCTTCAAACCTTTGGCACTTGTCACATGTTCTCACAAACTCACACACATCTGAAAAATAAGGATGGCCAGTAATAACCAGATCTTAAGATTTTATGTGTGGTAGTCTTCCAATAGTGATGTCCTCCGCATTCACTATTATGGAACTCAGTCATGACCTTAGTTGCTTCCTCTTGGTTTATGCACCTCAATAATAAACCTATTAGATTTTTCCAGAACAATAAGTTGTTATTGATGCAGAAATTCATGGCTTTGAGCTTTAAAGCCCTTCCTTGTGTTTTTGTCAGATCTGAAGGGACTGATAAAGTTTGCAGAAAATGAATAATGTGGCTGTACCATTTACAATTAGCTAGGTGAGATGAGACCTGCATTTCCTCACTTCCTTTATCCTCTAAATACTGAACATTATCTACATTTACACTTACCAAATTTATTTCAAGCAATTTACAATTTTCTTCTACAAGAAGTTTGGCAAGGCCTTGACCTTTCACAAGTTTTGCAGGTTTAATTTCAACATCAAATTCAATTAAATTTGCTATCCACTTACTCCTTTTCCCATCTATGTTGGGTTGTATAAGAACATATTTAACTGAACTGGAAGGTACGTAAGCTATTACCTTGTCTTGCAGGATGTAAACTCTAAAATCTTTTAATGACTTGATAAGTGCATATGCTTGTTTCTCCAATAATTCATACTTTGCCTCTGCATCCCTCAAGACCTTACTGAAGAAGACAACTAGCTGCTCCTGATCATCGACATTTCTCTACAATAGTACTGCAACAATTGTATCTTTTGAAGCAAATGAAAAGATATAAAAATCCTTGGTGAAGTTGGGGTTGATTAAAACAGGGCCTGTCATAATGTCTTCCTTGATAGCATTGAATGAGTGTTTGGCTTCTTCAGTCCATTTTACTTTGGAGTTATTTCTTAACATAGAAGTGATATTCTTTGTGAGTTCTACAAAGTTTACTATAAACCTCCTGATAAAGTTTATAGTCCCAAGGAAAGACTGAATGTCCTTCTTTGATCTAGGAAGAGACAAATTTTTAATTTCTTCTACTCTTTTTGGGTCGATCCTCACCCCATTAGCTGAAACAATATGTCCAAGTAATTTCCCTTCCTTAAGTGCGAAATTTGATTTTTTTGGATTAAGAGAAATGCCATACCTTCGACATTTTAGGAATGTCTTTTTCAAGTGCTGCAAATGATGTTCATGGCTGTTCGAAAAAACAGTAATGTCATCGAGATATATCAAGACRAATTTGTCTTTCTCCCCAATGAAAGCAATTTACATCACCCTTTGGAATGTCGCTCCTGCATTCATCAATCAGAAAGGCATATTTTCATACATAAACGTACCCCAGGATGTAKTAAAGGCAATATTTTCTCTATCATCCAAATGGACAACGTTCTGGTTGTATCYGGAAAACCCATCAATAAAAGACATCACCTTTGATCYTGACACCTTCTGTAAAATATGTTCCATTTTGGGCAGCAGGTAGTTGTCCTTCCTAGAGAACTTATTCAAATTTATGAAATCCACGCAGAGTCTGATCTCTCCATTCTTCTTTCTGACCGGCACAAGATTTGCAATCCATTCTGAATATCTGAGAGGTATGATAATGCGGGCATCCAATAGTTTCTTGATTTCCCTTTCCATTATAGGCAGCAACAAAGGATTAAAGGATCTAAGTTTCTACCTAAATGGTTTGGTATCTTTGTTCAAGGGGATATTGTGCTGAATTACCTCTGTGTTGAAAGTCTTCAAGTCATCATATTTCCAAGAAAAGATGTCAGCAAACTCCTTTAATAAATCACCATAATCAACCTTTTGTTTTTCATTCAAATGTGAAGCTAAGTTGACATATTTAGGATCCTGTTCGCTGGCTACATTATACTGCAAAAATTTTGAATCTTTTTCCCCCTTTTCCAATTTGACAGCTACATCATTGTTATCAAAAATCTTTTCTAAAGGGACCAAACCTTTAGGAATTTTGTTGGTGGACAACTGTACTATTTCATGTGCTGCAATTTTGCTTCTAAATTTTGGCTTCTCAGCTTCATCGTCATGTTCATTCTCCTAATCAGTTTGCAAATATGAAAACTCATCTATTACTTCAAGAAATCTAGTGAGTTCAGCATCGTCTTCAAAAACCTTCCAGAATTTTACATTGTTAGGGAGGGATGGCCTATACTTAACTTGAATTTCGTAATTCAATTTATGAGGTAGAGGAGGTATAAAAGCACAGGCCGACACAGCTAATGAATCATCCAATTCATTCATTGCTCTGGGTACATATGAAATTTTGAAATCTGAAAAAGTATGAATTGCCCTAAAAAAATCATCTCTATATGCTTTCAGCCTGACATGTTTTGCTTGAAAAGACTTATTTACTTGCTGAATGATTAAATCTGCGTCCCCAAAAACATGTAATTTTTTAATCTCCATCTCTTTGGCTGCATTTAACGCCAGGAGCAGTGCCTCATACTCTACAATATTGTTAGTCACTTTAAAATCAAGCTTAAAGGACAAGTGGGAATTTTTCTTTGAAGGGGAAATTAATACCACTCCTGCTCCTGTTGATTCTTTGGTACAAGCGCCATCAAAGAACATGGTCCAAATATCATCCTCTACTCCTTCTTTGGACTAAACTGTGGGCTTTCTAAGCAACAATGCATCTGGTAATGAATCATCAATTTGTAAAATGCAAGATCCCATACCTGTGTTGATAGAATAGATAGGATGGTTGGATGGATTTTTTTCGTCACTGATTACATATGCCAACTGTGATTCCATATATAACCTTCTGTTTACCCCTCCAAAAATAGGGATAGTAGCATAGGAGAGATCCATTTGAAGAGTGCCACCTAGCCTCTTCATCCACGATCATGATAACAAACATCCAAATTTAGGTGGGATGTCTTCCACTACTATATCCATAACCATAGTTTTCATGGATTCTTGGGTTAAAGTTACAACCAAGTCCTTGATCATTTCGAGACATTTGACTTTTCGAGAGTGAAAAGAGAAAATATCGTGGTAAGACTTAGTGATCTCTAGCCCAAGATCATCCATGACCACCTTTGGAATTAAATTGTGAGAAGCACTGGAGTCCAACAAACAATTATGTAATATTTTCTCATGAATATTTAGAGAGATGTAAAAAGGAGGACAAATTTCATCTCTATCTTCTATCATTTGGCCCAGAGTAATGGTTGGATTTTCATCATATATGTTGAGAATTTCAACAGAAGGGGATATAGATTTGGGATCCAGAGTTTTGAGGATATCTTTCTTGAATGTTTCATTTTTCATTAACTCAACCAGAGGAATGTGAATTTTAATTTTCTGTATTTCAGCCTCAAAATTAAAAGAATAGGGGACTTTATCAGAGAGTTTTATCTCATTTAAAGGAGCTTTCTGAATTCTTTTTTGTTCAATAGGGGTCTGAATTTTTGGAATTTGTTGCTTGACAGGGGCAACAGTCTTCTTTGGAGGAGCTGATGCTTTTGCTTTTGAGGGATCTGTTTGTTGATTCTTTGATGTCTGATCTTTTTTCTTAACATGGGCTATGCTCTTTTCAGGAGAGGTTGGTGCGTTATGTTGGGCTGTATCAGACTTAGATCGGAGATTATATCTGTTCTTATCTTCCGTCGTAAAAATGCCATCATCAACAAAATTATCCTCTGTCTATTCAGTCATCAATGCCTCTTCATAGTCGTGTTGTGTCAAATAAGATTTCCCTGTTTCTTCTCCAACACAGTGAATATTATCTTCTCCATCTTCTTGATAATCACCTTCATATTCATCCATCATGACATTCTGAAGAGGATCCTTTATTCTCTAATCTTCAGTAGGATTCCTTTCTCTTTGCAAAATCTGCGTTGACTGATTATTTCTTCTGAAGTTGTTAGGATTTTGATTTGGGTTTCTACTTGCGTAATCATAAGTGCCCCTTCCCTTTATAGGCTGATTATTTTCAATTTTGAACTTAGATATCTCAGAGGTTAGAGACTCTAACATCTTATCCATTTTATCTAACTTTGGGTCTGCATTTGATGAAGAAGAAGCTTCATTTCTGGGCCTTCTCCTATCAAAATTTCCCTTTAGCTTTTGAGAAGCCAAAATATTTGATTCCACCTCAAGGGAAATATATTGCATCAGAGATAGTGTAGGTGACCTCCTTTCTCTCAACAATAAACAGAACTCTGAGTCAAAAGAATCAGAATATGTGATTTTGGTAGAAGCATCTGAAGGTTTTATCTCTGCTGGTATTTTACTGTACATATGGTTAAACCTTTTAGTGAAATCAGAGACTGACTCACCATTTTGTTTCCTTAGATTTCCAAATTCTGTGATATAGTATAGAAAATCTCTTCTATCGCCCCAATGTTTCAAGAAGGTATCATCCAATTTCTTAATTCCAGCTATGGAACCAGCAGGGAGTTCTTTGAACCATTTCCTAGCATGGCCATCTAAGCTTTGGACAAAAACTCATGTCCAAACATCTTCCTCCTCAATATTAAGGTTTTCAGCATAACTATAGAAAGCCTCAATATATTCTTCAGCAGACACATCGCTCTCACCTGTGAATTTGGGCATATACTTCTGATAGTCTCCTGTCAGCATAGGTGATACTAGGTTTGGAAATATAAGTGGCGCATACCTAGAAGCTAGGATTTGTTGCATCTTAGTCAAAGGAGGTGGTGCAGCCATAATGATCAGGGGTGAGAGAGGTGACACTTTCTTTTTTGACTCTTCAACATTGGGGGAATGTGAAGGAGGTGAATCTTCTAATGGGAAAGAGGTCTGATATGAGGCTCTGTAAAAATTTGCAAGTTGTTCAGCTAAGTTTTCTTCACCTTTAGCAGACATCTCTTGAAGAAGATATTCAACAGCAAGGAGGCTAGTATAGATGTTTAAATGATCTTCTTTTTGCTATGAATGAAAAGACTCAAGAGAGGAAGAACTATGATTTCTTTCTAAAGTCTTAAATGCTCATTCAACCAATTTTGAATCTATCAATTCATCATCATTGCTATTTTCCTGTTGATAAAAAGGACTTTGTTATTCTACAGTAGTTACAATTGTTTTTTCATCACCGCTCTTAGAAAACAATTCAAATTTTTCTGTAGTAGATTTTCCAGAACTAAAGAGAGGATTACCTTCTGTATCTGATTTTGAAGCTTGACCCTAAATTGTCTTTCCTCTTTTGAGAATTAGTTTTGGATTGGGCACTAGTGTGACAGGTGATTCTTGTGGATTTTCCCTAGTACTAATTCTCTTAGGAGCCAGGATGAACTTGTGGAGTCACTAGATAGATAATTACAACCAATAAAATGTCTAATATTTGTCTATCATCAAAGATCAGATCTACGTCATATCCCAGGAAAGCAGAGCTTAAATTTCGTTTTGCCCGGAAATGGCGCCAATTTGTTATCACTCCAAGAAAATCCTTAGGGTTGTAGGCTAAGAATGCTTGGTAACTTAAGAATATAATGTGTAGGTATTCTTGGAATAATGGGATCACTCAATGATTAATGTAATAGACAACTCATCATACATTCAAATGAAACAGTGCTTTTAGAAAACAATAATCACACAAGATATTTTTTAAAGGAGAGGATGAAGAATACTAATCTTGATTGCCAAATAAAACTAGGTGTAGGGATTAATGCAAGGTAGTAAGAAATCCTTCACTTCAATTCTATGAGATTAATAAAGAGATGACAGTCTTTAAAAGCTAAGATAAACTGAAATAAAGTACAAAAACAAGATGCATGAACATTTCTGATATTGAAAGCAAAAGGAGACTGTAATTCTATTATCTAATAAGAGTCTATACAATAGCCAAAATGTATTCCCAGTTTGAACCCCTATCTTTTAGAAAAGATAGGCATTTATAGCCTTTTACAATCAGTTTTTAAGATCCTGAAAACTTGGATCTGTATCTAAAAATAGACAATAAAACTAACTAAATGCAATTGATAAACAAAGACTAGCTCCTAGAACTCGAACTGTTTTCTATGTCAATCTTGACATATGTACTTCATCAGCTTTAGGACTCTGTTGTGTCGTGGAAAGGTAAAGGCACCTATATTTTGTAGCTGGACTCCTTTAATTAACCATAATCGAAACTCTAGGTGACCAATTTAGCATTTGGTCTTCAAAATCTCCACGAATCTTTGATGCTGAGTGTTTCTTGATTAAGTGGTTAATCCTTTGATGCTCTTAAACCCCTTTAAATACTTGAAAATTGCCTTTCTCCAACTTTATCTTTCAAAAAATTATTTTTTTTCTTTCACCTTGTGATCTACTAGTTAGCTGGTGAAAGCTCTGCCTTTCACCAGATAACTGGTTGTAAATTTACCCTTTGCGCTGGTGAAAGTTCTGTCTTGGCCAAAAAGGAAACTTCCACCTCCAAAACTGTTGTTTTATCAAAAAAATAGTGTGTCTTTGATTTATCTCCCTGCATATTCACAGCAACCTAGGCTAGTACCTATAGATCTGGTTGTGACTTATGCTTCTACTTCAATTTCTTAATTTTCCTCTTAAGGCGTTTTGCTAACCACCATAAACTACTATAGTCCTTGGTGATTTTCTTCTTTCTCCTTTTGTCTTTGACACTCTCACGAGCCAACTTCTCAAATGCTGCATTTATCTCTGTGAAATTGTCAGACAAAGATTTGTATCTTGCCTTGATTACTCTTTCCAAAACCTCCTGTTGAGCAATCACTTCCTTTAGTTGCTTAATTTTTTGTGATTTATTTTACTTTTTTCTATTTGATGTTTCACCTTCATCAATGGGAGTAAAATTCTCACAGTCTTGTGCAAATTCCATGGAGTGTTCAGGGATTTTAATGGTTGGACTTTCATCTTCTTGCTCTGGATCTGTTTCTGAGTCTGTGTATGGTAGATTAAGAATATTTGTCTTCTTTACTGTAGGTTGCTCTGAAGTGGTTTCAAAATATAATTTTTTCTTTTCTCTTTGAGACTTAATGCCGGAAATCCTATCCTCTGGTGGTCCTGGAAGGGCTCTCCTCCTCCTCGGGCTTCTCTGAGGAGTTAATTATTTTTTCCTAGCTTTCTTCTGCTCATTCATGGGCTGAGTTTGGGTCTCAAAGCCTTCACAAAAAAGAAAATGTTGCCAAGTCCTTCCTCTTTGTCTTAGTTCTTCTAGGATTGTCAATTTGATCAGGCCTAAATGACAAAGAGTATTTTTCATACTTAGAGGTTCTACCCTGATCTTTTTACATACTTTGGTTAGGATTTTATGAAAGAAGAAAGGTAAACTCAGGAGAGTCTTCCCTGTGAAATGATCTGAGAGTTTGAAATGATATAGCATCAGCTTATCATACCTGCCTTCTGAGGTTATATAGAGTTGAATGCCTTTGAACGGGTCTTTCCATTTGTCCTCCAGATGAGAAACTGGCATGCTTTTCTTCCAGGTGATATTTTTGAATTATGCCTTAAGGTATGCTCTGAAATTTAGATTCTTGGTTATTGTTGTCTTAAACCAGCTCTGGCCTGATCTAGGTAAGTTTGTTGTTGTGGCAATGGTGACTTCATCAACTATCATTTCTAAAGAACCCACACTAGCTCTGTTTCCATCATATGATTTAGCAAACGCTTCAGTTGTTGTTTGGTGGAAACCATTTTGTAACCTTTCAACATAACCCATGCAGCCTATGTCGGAGAAATGTTTTTGCACATATGGATGTGACTGTAGAAAAGACAAGCTTTCCAATTCTTTCCTTAGTAATAAACCACTCCATTTCCTTTCCATTTGTAACGCGAAACTCAAACAATTTGCAAAAAATGTCACGGTAGTTTCTTGATTGAACCAGGGTTTGGCGCTGGTGAAAACTCTCGGTGTTGCCAATTCAAATATGGAAACATAACATATTTCCTGTGAATGGTGTGTGTTCAAAATGAGAAGTGTTGATTTGATGTTGCCAGCTGAGCAGTACTGCACCTTTGCCTATGATGATGAATGTGAATTCATCATATCCAACGCCATGATTGTTGAAGCATGCATTCACGAACACGATCTGACATAATATATGATTTAGACATGCATAACAGAATCCTCATCATCATTTTCTTTCACCAGCGCCTCATAATGATTATGTGATGTGTGTCGAGCATGTCGTCTTTTTGAGTTTTGAAATAATGGAAGAAAAACACGTGTTTGATGCTTTCACTAGCTAACTGTATGCGGGAAAGTACTCCTTAACCATTGAAACTCACCGCTTTCACCAGCTAACATCAACCTTGCAACACGCGTTACCTGTTGAAAGTCTTTTCATGAAATTTTATAGAAACAACCTATCTGGATCAACTTAATTTTAAGGCATGAATTTAAAACCTAAGTTTTGACACTAGAAGAAATTAAAAACAAATAGAGAAACCTACAGATGACCATGCTATAACCTACAAAATGAAACCAAGTGACTGATTCATTTTGGGAGCTAACAACTGTAAAATTATGTTGCAATGTCATTCAGGTCGTAGTTCCTTTGCACAATTCCTGGTCTATATACTAGTTTGTTGGTATGCCCCCTAGAGTATGTATAAAATAATGAAGCCATTCCTCTGGAGGTGTCATTTTCCATAGTGTTCTAAACTCCTCCAAGTGTTCTATTGATGCTCTTTGTCCATCATACTTCTGTTGTTTGTTATTTTTTTGTTCTACGTCGAACCTTATGCACAGTAAACGCTTGCATTGGTATCATTCTGTGATTGTCTCTTTATGTGCACCCCATTATCGTGTAGGTGTGGCCTTGAGTGCTAGATCTAGTTCTAATGGTCTCTTATTCTCTAAGTCTTCATCTTCATACTATGCTAAGAATGTCTCCAAATCATTTACTTAGTAGAAATTGGGTGGTTCTCTGATTTTTGTGCCTACCCATCTTACGGCGTGGTCTATTCATGCACATCTCCTCGTGGATACTTCATGTAACCTTTGTTTCCAATTATCTAAACCAATATCTGAATCTGTTGCATAGGAAGTGATGCTTCACCAACTGAGTATCCCATATGAATTTGGGTTTACATTTTCCTTATCCCACACAGTTGTTCTGTACAACTGGTCGATTTCCTCTAGGACCAAACAAGTAGTTTCTACGAACCTCTCTCCTTCTAATGGGTCTAATGGTGCGATGAATTTGTATTCTCCTGACTCAAATGTCATTTTTCTAGTCTTTAAGTTGATTATGGCCTAGTTTTCAAATGCCCAATCCAGACCAAGCAATGTTGGGTAAGGTGTCGTGTCATCCACTATTTCAATGACTTCAAAATCTTCTTTAGTGCACACTCCATCCAGGTCTACTGTCACTCCTTTTAGTCTACCTATCGGTAGGACTCTGTGTTGGTTTGTCAGTTTCAATTGAACATTTGAATATTATAATGTGGGCTCTCCCATGCATTTCCATGTCTTCTTTGGTAGTACATTAACTTCATATTCTAGATCTAGTATAATGTCTCCCATATTGAAATCTCCAATGTTGGCATTCAGTGTAAATTCCCTACTTGTTCTTCTTCTTATGTGTAGGTGATTGACAATTTTTGGTTCTAGATTTTCTTCCATCTCGAGGGTACATTTTTCTAGTATGTTTTGCAAGATTTTCATAGATGATGGATCACTTAATACCTTTACACCTGATTGAAAAATGCCTTTGATTGTAATTACTTGTCCCATGGAATGTATTTCACTGGTATGATCTAATGATGGAGGCATTTTGTATTCAGGTGGTTCCTTCCTTTGTTGCGTAGTTGAAGTCATCACAATATATTCCTTCTAAAATTCTTGTCAGGCTTGCTTAAATATCTTTTTTTCCTTTTGCACATCAGAGTGCTTCCTTGGTTCGTCGTTCTTTTTCACCCATTGATTTTGTATTGGCGCTTGTCAAATAGTGTCATCCCCTTTTTTCGCTCCTCCCCGAGTAACTATATTAATGTTTCATCCTTCATCCCTTGCTTCAACAAAAATACACTAAACATTCTAGTTGTTCTGATTCCTCTTTTCCTGAATCTTTACTAGTAGTGTTGGACATTCTTATGTATCGTGTTCCGATGCGTGACAATATATACAAGTTGGTGGTGGAAGTGGGAATTACCTTGTGTAATGTCTTGGTTTTTGACAATTGTGACACACCACTGGTCCTCTACCTCATCCAAAACCCCCTCTTTCTCATCCTCCACCTCTGTAGCTTGCCCAATCTCCTCTCAGTGCATTATATTGAGGCATCTGATTATACTGTGCGGTATTGTATTGAGGTTGTGTTGTGTTGTACTGCGGTGGTGCGTTATTATATGGTTGCGGTGTCGTATTATACTGCTGCTGCGTAGTGTTGTATGGAGTTGGACCTTGATTAAACTGTGGTGTGGCTTGCCCAATCATCTTTCTACCTGCACTCTATATGTGTCTAATTTCCTTTCTTGCATCAACTCCATAGTTTTACAATCTTTGTCATCGTGGCCCACTGACTTGCAAAAGGTGCAATATGAGCTCTTTGGGACTGTCTGTTATTTCTGCATCATCGTGTAGTGATAAGGGTTGTGACCTAGTTTCTTGTAGATTTTGCACCAAAATCCTCTTGTTGGTAGTTCCTTTTCCATTCCTTTTGCCATATACTGCACTAATGATGGGAATTCGTTCTTGTGGTGTTCTTCTGCCCTGCATGTGGTACACCAAACAACTTCCTATTTTTCCTTGTTCTTATTCTGGTTCAGCTGAAACATTAAGTTATTCAAGTCCTCCTTTAGTACTTCAATAGATGGGTCTGTCTGTTGATACTGATTTTCTTCCAGCTATAAGGTTGCCTACATATCTTTTTCCTACGTTTGGAACTTTTGTTGTTGCAAAGGGTATTTTAAGTGTGGTAATGATGAATTGACAAATAAGTGTTTTTGCTGGGTCTCGGTCGTGAGATACTTCAACTTCCCCTTCATTCACTTGAATATCTGATCAATCTCCCATACAGACTCTCCTGGTTTCTGTCAGATTTCTATCATTTTGTTCATGTATTGATCCTCTGAGATCGGTTTCTAGAACTCATTTATTAGTATCCTTTTAATGTCTTCTAGTGTCCTTGTCATCCTAGGGGCACTTTTTTCATCTAAACTCATGTACCGGTCTAGTGCGCAGTCTCTTAGCATAATACCTAGCTACGTAATTTGGTATCTTCATCAGTGATATGTTTTGCTTCCCAGATCTTTGCACAAATGACCAAATGTTTCTCAAGGTATTATGTTTCTTCTCCTCGAAATTTGGGTAACTTGATGGTGGGATCGTGTCCTGCCATTTTGATTTTGAACTACTACCTCCCCATGGTGTAGATACCTGACTACTGCTACCCGAATTGGCTCCTCCAGTTGTTGTTCCTTGTGTAGATGTACTCCCTATTGTCTGACTGCTTCTGAACTTTGGTTTCCTAAACGGTGGTGCTCGGTTTGGTGTATTAGTCGCACATGGGTTTATGGGTTCCACACTGACATTAATATGGATAGGATGGTTTCCTTCTCCTCCCTCTTTTGGGCCTCTCATCTTTTGCTCATATGTTGCACGTAGTATTTCCTCAATCTGCTCCACATCTCGAAGATCCTCTACCTCTTCCTCATCACTCGCCAAGCCTTCCCTCGCGGCTACAACTCTCTTCTTGGTATTCACCTTGTATTGGTAGGGTGCTCCGCTACATGTCTTGCCCATTGTCGCCAAGATCCACTTGATCTGGTCATCATCCATCCTTATCGGGTCCAAAGGTTCCTCCTCCTTCTTTTCCTTATCCTTTCCTCCTTCCATTTCTCCTCTTTCTGTCAGTGCTTCCCCCCTTCCCCCATGCACGCAGGGAAGTTTGGTTATTTCATTCCATTGTCATTACACCTTTTTTATATAGCAATATCTTAATCTAAGTATAGATTGATCTAATGTAACTTCCTTGAGGTCCCCATAAAAAATCTTGCTCCATTGCATTGTACGACTTCGTTGTGTCTACTACAAACTCTATGATAAAGCCTACCACAATATTATCAAGCCAAAAGTCTATTGCGCAGGTGAACTTGTTGTTGGTTTGCTAAAGCTGCTCAATCTGTACTAGGGTCCACTCTATCTGTCGGATCTATTTCATTGCATGGTTATCCTTCAACCTTAGTACCCACTACTGTAATAGATGTGGAAAATCACAGAAAAATACTTCCTATAAAGCAGTAAACACATATTTCTCAAGATATTTGCGAGGTGTTAGTCTAGGGTTTCTATTGTCTTTTTGTGAAAACTCTAGCTCCTTAGTTCTTTGCCAAGTTTCGATCTCTCCTTTTGTGGGATTCCACAGCCTCAACATTCCCTCCTAATGGATCATTGGTCTCTTCCCTAAAATTTTCTTAATCTACTTCTGACAGATATTTGAGTTATATTCTCTAATCAATCCTCTCTTGTTCCTACTAATGGAAACATAACCATTTTTTGGTTACTTCTCTCCTATACAGTCTGATTTTATTGACCCAAGGTTCATTTCTGTTTGTGGTTCCAACAAATCCTCTAAAACTATCATCCATCTTGGTAGACCAGAAGGCAACGCAACACACAAAATGCGCTATGCAGTCTCACATAATATAGCTTTAATGGGTGGTTGTAATACTCAGATGTTTACAGCCTAGGGTTGAGTATGAGATAACAAGGCTAAATATTGAACCATTATTATGACTTGTAAATGCAACATATTGTTATTCATGATTTATGCAGTAGACCCATAGGCTTATTCTCTTAATATCACCAAAGCACTTAAACAAGAAATAGAATAACTCATTCGTTCAACATAGTAAAAACTGCTTCAGATACTAGATAAGTGCAAACATTCATCACACAACACAGATACTACCATGGTTCACCCCCCCTGGGGCTGCATCCACAAAGATTTGGCTCTCATCTCTTTTATTATATTTTGTTCGCATCTACAGCGTCAGGCGCTTACAAATCCCCTCTGATGGGTAAGATCTATATGAGGTGAACTAGATTGCACTAGGCTCCTCAGCATGTGATCTAATCCTCAAGATCTACCTTCTCTCGTCTCTTCTAGCTCAACATCTTACAAAATAGGTCTTACAACAAAACATTACATATCGCATCAACTCATGTGTAACTTACAATAGCATAATATTACTCTGAAGTGAACTGACCATGATGCCTAAACATCTATATTTATACATTTTGGGCTCTTCAACCATTTACAATACCTTACCAAAACCCTAACCCTACCATTGCTAGGTCTTCTTCTGCATGTGTGCATGTTGTTCTTCCTTCCACTTTTTGTTTCTCTTGTGCAAGACTTCCTTGCATGCGCATGTGTTGTGTTTCCTTCCAGATGTTTCTTCTCTTGTGCACGCTTTCTTTCCCAGAAATTCCATGCTTTTCCTCTTTGGACTTTGTCCTACCTCCAATAGTCACCAAAATCAGGATCACATCACCAACATTGTAATAATATAGGTTTGGATCAGCAACACTCTTGATGAAACCCAAACTCATCAAGAATCCATCCATCTAATATAGTTTCCAACTCATGGATGGTAGTATTGATGGAAGTGTATCAAGCTTACTGGATCAAGTGTCTCATCATATACAACTCCCTTTGTTTGTGAGAATCCTCTAGCTATATATCTCACTTTTTATTTCTCGACACTTTCATAGGTTGCATGCTTTATTTTATAGATCCACTTGGAAGTCACCATAGAATTCCCTAATGGTCTCAGAAAAATGTCTCATACATCATTCTTTAAGATATACTGGTATTATTCTATCATGGAAACTTTCAATACATGTTCACATGTCACTTCTCCATGTCAAGAAGGCTCAAAATCAATGATCTGGCTCATGGCTGAAGAGTAGCTCAAAAATATTTGTGTTGTCTTGTGTGCCTTGAGGGGATTGTTTGTTCCTTTTCATTCTGCAGAGTTTGTTGAGCCTAGGAAAGCCAGTTATTCCCTACTGCAATATCTCTGGGCATATCAACTGGAGAAATTGGATCAGATGGAATAATGTTTGTCTCCCTCTGAACTGCTGAAGGGGAGAAGGTATTGTCTCACTGTCAATATCCATCTGAGATTCTCTAGGTCTTTGAAGGGTTATCTCTTCTTCAAGAAAAATATCTCTACTAGTATCAATCTATCTCTAACGAGGGATGTATATCTGACATGTCTTCAAATATTCATTTTTATCCCATAAATGTATCCTTTCTCCCTGAAGGGCCTAGCTTGGACCTTTTCTCTTTGGGTACATGAAAAATACACTGGGCACCCAAATATCCTGAAGTGTTCAATATTGGGATTCACTTCGATGAAGGATTCTTCGGGAGCTATGTTCTACAAAATATATTGAGGACTCATACACTGTGTCATGTATGATTCTTCCCACAAAATCATAGAAATTTTTTGATCATTTATTGCATTGATTGCCTTAATGATGGTTTTGTTCTTCCTCCTTCTCAAATAATTTTGACTCCCTTTGAAGCATGAAGTATAACCATCTTCCTTTGTTGTTAACCTGCCTGAAACAAGAGAATAAAACAAAAGGAATCAAAACAAGAATATCTCCTAAAGGAGAATAATGAGTACATCTCTAAAATCAAAAAAATTTAAGGATTGTTGTCACATCTTACAACACCTATTTCTAATGTAGAAACTTTAGAAATGTAGGTTAGAGGCATGATAATTAAAAAAATCAAACCTGGATTCTTCACTTCCAGTGTTGTTCCTCTGAATGCACTGAGATCCCTCTGGATCCATGACTTCAGCAAAGGTTCCTTCCTCCTGCAATTTCCCTCATGACAATGATACAAATAATACATACAAGTGCATACCTGAGGATGTTGATATGATTTATCCAATGGAACTTGTCTGATATATGTTCTCTGAGATATTTATGAAGAAGGTAGTCACAATGTCACCTTTTTTCATCTTGTTATTTTGAATTTGGTCCTTCAATGTAAGGGCTTGAGTAGATGATTGGATTCCTTGTCTTGATGTCATCTTCCTTCCATTCATTGATATTTGTCTCTGGTAAACATTTTTGTATCACCCACAATAAGTCTTCCTATGAAGTCTTGTCTTCAAGGAACTTGAATTTGCTTGATCCATCAAGGTTATCTTCCATCATATTTTTGTTCATCATATTTTTAGATTCTTCAGAAACCCTTGTCAACTTGGCTAGAAAACCTAATGGCTAGGCTAGGATAGAAACCTTAGGTTTTGTTGGGATTATGAATGCCAACAATAAGCCTTGAAATTCAGAAGAACATGAATAATCTTGAAGGCTTATTCAAAGAGCTGCATAAATCCTAAAACCATAAATATGCATAAATTTGTGGAACCCTAGAAACCCTAGGGCCAAAAATAAAAAAAAAATATTATATTTTCACTTCAAGAGCTTATGGAGGTATGCCGAAGGAGGCAATACTCTCTTATGTCAAAATCATCCCCAAATTCCAAGTATTAAGGGCTATAACACCTCAGAAATAAGGGTCATGCATATTTTCTGGAAACCCTAGGAGGGTCGTATGGTTCTGCGAAAAAGAGAGGAGACTGGTAGATTATTGTGCAATGGGTTCTTCAAGACCTATGCTCTGATACCATGTTGTTTTTTTAATAATCCAAGATTAATCATGAAGTTCATTCCATTTTATCATTTTACTTAAACCATGGACAATTTGTTGCAACAACCAAGATCAAAAGAAGAAACACCATGCACAAGTACACAAGAAGAATATTGGGAAACCCCTCTCAACAAGGGAACAAAACCCATCCAATCCTTTGCTCTATTCTTCAAGATAAATTCCTCCACCACCATAAATACCTAGCACACAAGAGGGTGCTCACAAACCCTAGAAGAATAGCACCCAAGAGAGGTGCGCACTTTTCCTAAGAACAAGTGTTAGGTGAAATTTCCAAACTCACACTTGTGATATATTTCCTCAATGGGGAATTTACCTTTACTTATATTAGACTAAAACTATCAATAGAATTTTCTATTGGCACAACAGGTCCGACCTCAATAACTTATAATATAATTAATAATTACCATATTAATTATCTTTTACATTAAGGTGGGGTCAACCTATACCCTTTACATAAAAATTAGGGTTACAGGTAAGTATGACTCTTGAACAATATAGAAATGGATATTATACACCCACTAATTCTCAACCATTAGGGGCACATCCACAGGGATTTCCACATCTCTATCTCACTGTGTCTCATAGGAGAACCGTACTCACTAGTGATCAGCCACTATGATCATGTTCACATGTGCTCATCCATAGGCATGTCTAACTCAGCAGATCTTCTTTCCCACTACATTATAGAGGAGAGTCATCTGGAGTTCATCATATCAAATATCTACTTAGAAGAGGCTAATATATTGTTTCATATCTATCTCATAATGATGCACGCATCTCATGGTAATTCACATGTTCACATGTTCTCGGCCAAATTCATGTCTAAATCAGCAGATCTTCTTTTTCACTATGTTACACAAGAGAATCATCTAGAGTTCATATCAACTCTCTGTAAGGAAGATGCCAACACAACGTTCCATTTATATCTCATATAGGAACCACACACCCAACTCATGGGCTCTCTCTCAGATCGAATCAATCAGTCTATGTCCTGGAGGATGTCTCACACAACTGTAATCATCAACACAAAGAATGTTAGCATGGGATATTAAGGTTTTGTCCAACTCCTGAACCTAAGAGAGGCTTGGTAATTATGAGATCACTGAAAATGTTTCTTGTCCATATATTGCCTCAAAGGGGGTAATTTTAGTAACACAATGATATGTGGTATTATACCACCATTTAGCAAGGGGTAACCACTAGACCAAGTGGGCTTCTTGGTTTGAATAAAAACAATGTAAATAATACTCCAAAAACTTATTGACTAATTCCATCTATTCATCTATTTTGATGTGATATGATGTGATAAGATTCAATTGGGCACCTTGAAACTGAAACAACTTCTACTATAAATTTATAATGAATTTGGGGTCATGATAGGTCACAATTGATTTAGGTTGGTGATGGAGTTTAAAAATATTTTCCATGAATACTTGGTCTACTATGGAGGCCTTGAATGTGTGTTATAAGGCACATAAGTGAGCATATCTATAAAGTTTATTAACAACTACCATGATCACTATTTTTTTTCTTGATTTCGATAACTCCACAAATAAATCCATAGAATGTTATTCCACAAGGTGGTTGGAATGGGTAAATATTGTAATGCTCCTAGAGGCTTTACTTCTTTGGTGATGTTCACATTTATCCACAAAGGTGAAGATGTCCTTTTTCATGCCTTCCCACAATAATGAATGCTTAATCATTTCATATTTTTTCTAAAACCCATTCATGACTCAATGTGGGAGAGGAGCATAATTCAAATAATAGTTTGGATTTAAATGTCGAATCTCAAACCAAAACATTATGCACTTTATAATGGAGTTGATAATTTTTCTAAGTGTAGATTTGATGCACAAGTGGGTTGATCATATGCATTATATTGGAATCCCTTGGCAATTCTTGATGCAACGTGTGAAAAACATTATGGCACTAGGAAACAAAAGGAAATTAGGGAACAATCCTCAACATACTTCCTAGATAGAGTATTAGACACCAAATTCTCCTTTCCCTTATTATATATAATCTCGTAGTTGTAGCCTAAAATTTTAGTAACCCACTTTTATTTCTCTAGGGAGGACACCTCTATTCCAATAAATATTTCAAGATTTGATAGTCTATTTTAATCTAGAAATGACACCCCATCAAGTAAATATGTTACATATCAACTACATGAAGAATATACAACATTTCCTTCATATAGGTGGATTTGCATCATATTATTTCTTACTATAAGGACCAATGGGCATCCCTCTTGCATTAAAACTAACCCAATCCCTTTTCCATAGGCATCACATTCCAAGAAAAATGTCTTATTTAAGTCAGGCAAGGCCAATACTTGGGAAGTACACATAGAATCTTTTAAACCTTTAAGAGTCTTTTCAACCTCCTCATTCCAACTAAAGGAATTCCTTTTGAGTAAGGTGGTAAGGGGAGATGAAATTTTAGAATATTTATATATAAAATTCCTATAGTAACCTATGAAGCCAAGAAGGCCCTACAAATGTTTGAGGGGACTTGGGGCAAGGCCAATATTTCATCTCCTCAATTTTCTTAGAATCAACATACACCCTCTCCACTAACAATGTGTCCCAAATAATCCACTTCTGAGACACCAAAAGAACATTTATAACATTTGAGGAATATTTGGTGATTACAGAGGTTATTAAGACTTAATCCACCTGTGCCACATTTTCCACCCAAGTTTTACTATAAACCGAGATGTTATCAAAGAATACTGGGACAAAATGGCATGGAAGGGGTCAAAATATTTTGTTCTTGAGGCTCTAAAAAGTGGAAGGAACATTTCAAAGACCAAAAGGCAACACCAAAAACTCATAATAACCTTCACAAGTGTGGAAAGTAGTCTTTGGAATATCTACTTCCTTCATGTGAACTTCATGATAACGAGAGTGAAGATCAAGTTTGGTGAAAAAATGAGCACCATGTAGCTCATATAAGAGATCATCAATGACCAGAATGGGAAATTTATCTTTGGTAGTCAAGTTGTTAAGAGCTCAAAATTCAATACACATGTGCCAAGTTCCTTATTTTTAATAGTCATTATGACTAGAGAAGAGTAGGGGCTAGTACTACTATGGATAACACCTATTGCCAAGAACTTGTGGATGATCTTTTCAGTTTCATTATTTTGGGGGAAAAATGACATTCTAAGGCCATATTGGGTGGTAGGATACCTGGGAGAAATGGGATACTATGTTCATGCTCACCACATGAGGGTGGTATTCCTTTGGAATTTCCAAGACCTATTGGTGTTTTTCCAAAGATACTTGAAAGTCTCAGTGAATAGGATAAGAAGCATCCTCAAAGGCTTGAATAGCATGGAATTGTGTAATCAATGTTGAAATGACCCTATTTTAGGAGCTTTACTATACAATGTGAGATGATTTTTTCTATAGGGATTCCTTTGACACCTTTGAGGATGTAGGAATTCCCATCCTTCTTGAAACTCATGTATAAATCCATGAAATCCATAGTGACGGGGACTAATGTTATCAACCATACAACACCCAAAAAAATATCAAAGCTACATGTTTCAATGGTGAACATGTAAGTTTTCAAAGAATAATCACCTGGCATTTGAAGTTTCGCATTGTCACACTGACTACCATATTTTATAGATCCCCCATTAGTAATCATAATTTGAAATTTGTTAACATCATGGATATAATAGTGTATTTCTTAGGCAATGTGACAATGAATGAAATTATGGGTGTTTCCACTATCAATTACAACAATGGTGTTTTGATACTTGATATATCCAACAAAATTTAATGTCTTAGGAGAAGAAATATCAGGTAGTGCATGAAGATATATTTTGGGTTCTTCACCTAGTTGGTCAGGAAAAAGAA
>JZKD02S1856774.1:267716-286076 GCA_000966675.3 Picea glauca | reverse complement strand
AGCAACAAAGGATTGAAGGATCTAAGCTTCTTCCTGAATGGTTTGGTGTCTTTATTCAAGGGAATCTTATGTTGAATTACCTTTGTGTCAAAAGTCTTCAAGTCATCATATTGCCAAGCAAAGATGTCGGAAAAATCCTTTAGCAATTCTCCATAATCAGCCCTTTGTTTTTCAGTCAAATGTGAGGCTAAGTTGACATACTTAGGATCTTGTTCGCTAGCTACATTGTAATGCAAAACTTCTAAATCTTTTTCCCCACTTTCCAATTTGATAGCCACATCATTATTATCGAACAACCTTTCCAACGGGACCAAACCTTTAGGAATTTTGTTGGTAGACAACTGGACTATTTCATGTGCTGTGATTTTGCTTCTGAATTTTGGCTTCTCAATTTCATTGTCATGTTCATTCTCCCGATCGATCTGCAAATCTGCAAACTCATCTATCACTGCAAGAAATCTAGTGAGTTCAGCATCGTCTTCAAAAACCTTCCAAAATTTTACGTTATTAGGGAGAGAGGGCCTATATTTAAATTGAATTTCGTAATTCAATTTATGAGGCAGAGGGGGTATGAAAGAACAAACCGACACAACTAATGAATCATCCAATTCATTCATTGCTCTAGGTACATATGAAATTTTAAAATATGCAAAATCATGAATTTCCCTCAGCACTTCATCTTTGTATGCTTTCAGCCTGACATGCTTTTCTTGAAAGAATTTATTCACCTGCTAAATGATCAAATCTGCATCTCCAAACACCTAAAAAAATTTAATCCCCATCTCTTTGGTTGCATTTAGCCCCAGAAGAAGTTCCTCATACTCAGCAGTATTGTTAGTCACTTTAAAATCAAGTTTAAAGGACAAATGAGAAGTTTTCTTAGAAGGGGAAATCAATACCACTCTTGCCCCTGCTGATTCTTTGGTGCAAGCACCGTTAAAAAAAATGGTCCAAAGGTCGTCCTCTGTTGTTTCTATGGGCTGAAATGTGGGATTTCTGAGTAGCAATGCATCTGGTAATGAATCATCAATTTGCAAAATACAAGATCCCATACCTGTGTCGACAAAATAGATAGGATGATTGCATGGATTTTTCTCGTCACTGATTACATATGCCAACTGAGATTCCCTATATAGCCTTATGTTCACCCCTCCAACGATAGGGATAGTAGTGTAAGAGAGATCCATTTGAAGAGTACCACCTAGCCTCTTCATCCACGATCTTGATAGCAGACATCCAAATTTAGGAGGTATATCAGCCACTACTATATCCATCACCATGGTCTTCATGGATGCTTGGGTTAAGGTTACAGCCAAATCCTTGATCATCCCAAGACATTTGACCTTTCGAGATTCAAAAGAGAATAGATCATGATAAGACTTGGTGATCTCCAGCCCAAGGTCATCCATGACTTCCTTTGGCATCAAGTTGTGCGAAGCATCGAAGTCTAACAAACAGTTATGCAGTGTCTTCTCATGAATATTTAGAGAGATGTAAAAGGGAGGATAACTTTCATCTCTATCTTCTATCATTTGGCCTAGAGTAATGGTTGGATTTTCATCATATATATTGAGGATATCAGCAGAAAGGGATATAGATTGGGGAATTAGAGTTTTGAGGATATCCTTTTTGAACATTTCATTTTTCATTAACTTGACTAGAGGAATAGGAATTTTAATTTTTTGTATTTTAGCCTCAAAATTGAATGAATATGGGACTTTATAAAAATATTTATTAGAGACCTTTACCTGATTCGAAGGAGCTTCCTGATTGCTTTGTTGTTCAACAGGAGCCTGACTTTCTGGAGTTTGATGCTTGACAGGGGCAACAGTCTTTTTGGGAGAAGCTAATGCTTTCACCTTTGAAGGATTTGTTTGTTGATTCTCTGATGTCTGATATTTTTTCTTGACAGGGGTTGTGCTATTTTTGGGAGAGTCCGATGCATGTTGTTGGGAAGTATCAGATTTTGATCGAAGGTTATATCTATTCTTATCTTTTGTCATGAAAATGCCATCATTAATAAGATTATATTCTATCTGTTCATTCATCAATGCTTCCTCATAGTCGTGTTGTGTTAGATAATATTTCCCTGTCTCTTCTCCAACACAATGAATGTCATCTTCTCAACCTTCTTGATATTCACCCTCGTCTTTGTCCATCACAACATTTTGAAGAGGGACCTTTATTCTCTAATATTCAGTAGAATTATTTTCTCTTTGCAAGATCTGAGTTGGCTAATTATTTCTTCTGAAGTTGTTGGGATTTTGATTTGGGTTCCTGCCTATAGAATCATAAGTGCCTCTTCCCTTCACAGGCTACTTATTTTCAATCTTGAGCTTAGATATCTCAGAGGTTAGAGACTCTATCATCTTATCCATTTTATCAAACTTTGGGTCAGCACTTGATGAAGATGAAGCCTCACTCCTTGGCCTTCTCCTATCAGAATCTCCTTTCCACTTCTGAAAGGATAGAATATTTGATTCCACCTCAAGGGAAACATCTTGCATGAGAGATAATGTTCGTGACCTCCTTTCTCTCAACAATAAACAAAAATCTGAGTCAAAAGCATCAGAATATGTGATCTTGGCAGAAGCATCTGAAGGCTTTATATCTGCTGGTATTTTACCATACATCTGGTTAAATATTTTAGTGAAATCAGAGACTGACTCACTATTTTGTTTCCTTAGGTTTCCAAATTCTATGATATAGTAGACAAAATATCTTCTGTCACCCCAATGTTTCAAAAATGTCTCATCCAATTGCTCGATTCCAGCTATGGAACCAGCAGGGAGTTCTTTGAACCATTTCCTAGCATGGCCATCTATGATTTGGACAAAGACTCGTGTCCAAACATATTCTTCTTCAATATTAAGGTTTTCAGCATAACTGTAGAAAGCCTCAATATGTTCTTTAGCAGACACATCGCCTTCGCTAGTGAATTTGGGAATATACTTCTGATAGTCTCTCATTGGCATGGATGATATTGGGTTTGGGAATATGAGTAGTGCATACCTAGCAACTAGGATTTGTTGCATCTTCGTCAAAGGAGGTGGTGCAGTCATAACTATCAAAGGTGAGAAAGGTGATGGTTTCTTTTTCAAGTCTTCAACACTGGACGAATGTGAAATAGGTGAATCTTCTAATGGGAAAGAGGTCTGATAAGAGGCTCTGTAAAAATTTGCAAGTTGTCCAGCTAAATTTCCTTCACCTTTAGTAGATAGCTCTTGGAGGAGATGTTGAACAGCAAGGAGGATAGCATAAATGTTCAAATGATCTTCTCGTTGCTGAGAATGAAAAGACTCAAGGGAAGAAGAACTGTGGCTTCTTTCTAAAGTCTTGGATGTTTTTTCAATCAAATTTAAATCTATCGATTTATCATCATTAGTATTTTCCTGTTGATCAAAAGGAATTTGTTCTTCTACAGTATTTACAATTTTTTTTTCATCAATGTTCTTTGAAAAGAACTCAAATGTTTCTGTAGTAGATTTTCCAGAACTGAAAAGAGGATTACCTTCTATCTCTGATCTTGAAGTTTGACATTGAATTGTCTTTCCTTTCCTGAGAATTAGTTCTAGATTGGACACTGGTGTGATAGGTGATTCTTGAGGATTATCCCTAGTACTGATCCTCTTAGGAGCCAAGATGAACTTGTGGCATCGCCAGATAGATAATTACAACCAACTAAAAATGTCTAATCTTTGTCTATCATCAAAGATCAACTCTGTGTCGTATCCTAGGAAAGAATAACTTTGAATTTTGTCTCCCTGACAACGGCGCCAATTTGTTATCACTCCAAGAAACTCCTTAGGGTTGTAGTCTAAGGATGCTTGGTAACTCAAAATAATGTGTAAATATACTGGGAACAATGGGGTCTTTAAAGATCATTGTAATAGACAACTCATCATACTTCTAAAGAAACAGTGCTTTCAGGAAACAATAATCAGATCAAGTAATTTGAAAGGGGGGATGAAGAACACTAATCTTGATTGCCAAATACAATTGAGTGTAAGGCTTAATACAAGACAGAAAGAAAATTCTTCAATTCAAATCTATGAGCTCAATAAAGAGATAACAGTCTTCATAAGCTAAAATAAACTGAAATGAAGTACAGAAATGGAAACATGGATATTTCTGATACTGAAAGTGAAAGGGGTCTGTAATTTTATTATATCAAAAGAGTCTATACAATAGCACAAAAATGTATCCCATTTTGAACCCTTGTCTCTTAGAAAAGATAGGCATTTATAGCCTTTTACAATTATTTTTTAAGATCCTAAAAACTTGGATCTGTATCTAAAAATAGAAATTCAAATTTAACTAAGCAACTTGATAAAAAATACTTAATGACTAGACTAGCATTCGAATTGACTTCAATCTCAAAATTTGACATCTGTATTCTTCAGTTCCTGGAATTTGTGATGTTATGAAGAATGGAAAAGGCACCTATCTTGACAGCTAGATTTCTTCAGTGTTCATAGTCGATACTTTAGGAAATCGGTTTAGCATGTGGTTCTCAAAAACTCCCATGAATCTCTGATGCAGAGCCTTTTTCGATCAAGTTGTTCTCCCTTTAATACTCTGAAACCTCTTTAAATCCTGTCAAAAATGACTTGCTCCATCCTTAGCTTTCAAAAATCCTTTTTCTGCTTTCACCAGCTAACTCGCCTTATGATTCGCTGGTTAGCTGGTGAAAGTGCTGCCTTTCACTAGCTAATTGGTTGTAAAATTGCACTGTGCACTGGTGAAATCTTTGCCTTAGCCCAAAATGAACTTTCACCTCCAAAACTGTGATTCCATCAAAAACTCAATGTGTCTCTGCTTTATCCCCTTGCATGTTCACAACAAATTGAGCAAGAACTTGCAAATCTGGGTGTGACTTTTGCTTTTGCTTCAATTTTCTGATTTTCCTTTTAAGGCGCTTTGCTAGCCACCATAGACTATTATAGTATTTGGTGATTTTTTGTTTCCTCTTCTTTTCCTTGACACTTTCACGAGCCATATTTTCAAATGCAACATTTTTTTCTGCAAAATTATCAGACATCTTCTTGTATCTTTCCTTTATTACTCTTTCTAAGACCTCCTGCTGAGCGATCACTTCTTTGAGGTGCTTGATTTTTTGTGTTTTCTTCGACTTAGTGCTCTTTGAAGTTTTCCCTTCCTCGGTGTGAGTAAAGGTCTCACAATTCTGTGCAAACTCAATGGAATGTTTAGGACTTTTGATGGCAGGGCTCTCATCTTCTTGCTCTGGTTCTGAGACTATGTATGGTAGGTTTAAGACGTTTGTTCTCATTTCTGTAGGTTGCTCTTTAGTAGTTTCAAAATCCAATTTCTTCTTTGACCTGTGAGATTTCAAACCAGAGATTCTATATTCTGGAGGTCCTGGAAGGGTTCTCCTCTTCCTCGAGCTTCTTTGAGGAGTCAATTGTCTCTTTCCAGCTTTCCTCTGTTCATTCATGGGCTGAGTTTGAGTTTCAAAGCCCTCCCAAAAAAGAAAATGTTTTCAGGTCCTCCCCTTCTATCTTAGCTCCTCCAGGATTATCAATTTAATAAGGCCAAAGTGGAAAAGTGTGTTCTTCATACTTAGAGGTTCAACTCTAATATTTTTACAGATTTTAGTTAAGCTCTTGTGCAAGAAGAAAGGTAGATTTAGGACAGTTTTACCTGTGAAACGGTCTAAGAGATTGAAATGATATAACATCAGTTTGTCGTACCTGCCTTCTGAAGTTATATAGAGTTGGATGCCCTTAAACAAATCCTGCCACTCATCTTCTAAATGGGAAACCGGCATGCTCTTCTTCCATGCATTATGTCTAAATTCTTCCTTCAAATATGCTCTGAAATTTAAGTTTTTGGTGGCAGTGGTTTTAAACCAACTCTGGCCCGATCTTGGTAAGTTGGTCGTTGTAGCGATGGTAGCTTCATCCATGATGATCTCTAAGGACCCAACACAGGTTTTATTTCCATCAAATGTCTTAGAAAACGCTTCTGTTGTTGATTGATGACAACCATTCTGTAGCCTTTCGACATATTCCATACAACCTGCGTTTGAGAAGTGTTTTTGCACTTCTGGATGCATCTGTAGGAAAGACAGACTGTCCAATTCTTTTCTCAATAGAGAGACACTACATCTCCTTACCATTTTTAATTCAAAACCCCAACCAATTATGCACACCAAACACTGCGATATGTTGTTTGGGCCGAGTCCTTGCGCTGGTGAAAACACTCGGCTCTGTTTTTCAACATTGAAAGCTTAGCATACATTTGTGGGTGATGCGTGTTGGGGAAGCGATGGGACGATTTGATGTCGCCATCCAAGCAGTACTTCTCCTGCACCTGTGATAATGGATTCAAATTCTCCATTTCCGATGCCATGATTGTGAAGCATGCATTACTGCACGAGATCCGCTTTGCAATCTGATTTAGTCGTGCAAACCCGAGTCTCCATCATTATCTACTTTCACCAGCACATCATAATTGATTGCATGATGTGGGCTGAGTGTGTCATCATTTGATTTTTAAAACGTGGATAAAATACATGTGATCCCCGCTTTCACCAGCTAATGGCCCGTGAGAAGCGCTCCTCGACCGTTGAAAATCGCCACTTTCACTAGCTAACGACCCGTGATAAAATCTCCTTAGTTGTTGAAAATCACCACTTTCACCAGCTAACCATCATCTTTAAAACACGTGTTAGCTTTTGAAATCATTTTTTTGAAAATGTTAAAGAGAATACCTTTATGGGTCGCCTTATTTCTAAGACAAAAATTAAAACCTAAGTCTTGCTACTAGGAAAACTTAAAACAAATTTGGAGAAAACTACTAATAGCCATGCTATCAACCAAAATTGGAACCAAAGTGACTGATTCACTTTGGTAGCTAACACCACCCACCTTTTCCAGCTGGCTCAAAGCAACTTTCTAGCAATTTTGATAATTTACTATTTTTAGCAATTTTTTGAGTCCTAAACTTCCGGAGTCGTTTTGAGGCCATAAACGATGTTTTTTGGGGTATGTTGCAATTGTGAAACTATTGTATTCCTTGGATATATCTTTCCAATGGGCTATCATACGCCTAAAACGGAGATCGTATGCAAAATTTACGACCCCAGGAAGTTGATGTACTGACTTACCCAAACGAGGCCCACATGACTTTTGGCACTTCATCTCATAGGGTTAGGTTTTTGGATGTTTAGGAAACTCTTGTTTATTGTAAAAAGGCCTTGAGAGACTCATTGTAATAATCTTCTTGTGAATGAGCACAGTCGTCACATCTCTTCTCATAGATAAGCCACCACCATTCCAGCAAGCTTGTTTCTGCTACATTTTATAGTTTCCATCTTATTTCTTTATTGAATAGAAAACCAGTTTTACTGTATCTTTGTTATTTTGTGTTAAGCACCTGTTAATAATCTGTATTCATTTCATTCTTCTCATAAAATTTGGATCAGTGGTATCATAGTAGTCTGCTTCTTGTCGTCTTAATGCATGTCCCCAATGAGGTTGGAGTACAAAGACTTGGGTCTCAAGCTTGTTTCTCTTGAGGACAAAATCTCTCGCACGCCCAAGCAACCTCTCATGGTAGGAGAAAAGAAAGATGACGGGACAGGAGATCCTTTCAAATTGTTGATTGAGGAATCTTTCACACAATAGAGGAATGAGATGATGGATAGTTTCGTGCAAATCCTTCGGCGGCTACCAACAGGCGATGCATCCTCTTCGAATGGAGGTGTAGCCCCCTTCAAGGTACAAATAAACTTTGATATTCCTATATTTGAAGGTCATATAGAAACAGATGCTATAAACAAGTGGTTGAATCTACTAGAAGGGTATTTTTCTGTCCATTACTTTTCGAATAGAGAAAAGATTATTTTTTCACTCCTCAAAGTCATTCCCCATGTCAAAGATTGGTGGGAAATGTTATGTGAGCAAAAGGAAACAGAGGAACCCTCATTATTTTCAGTCATGACCACCTGGCAATCCTTCAGGGATGCTATCAAGGAACAATACTACCCTGTCATAAGTTATGACAACCTGTATACCAAATGGACCACACTGCAGCAAGAAAGAGACCAAGCAGTACCAGATTTCAAAAATATCTTCCATACCTTGCGCACCAATCTAGGTAACAAATATTCAGAGTGACATTTGGTGCTCAAGTATCGCAGTTCTCTGCATAGATACATCCAGAACAAAATGGAATTTTTGGATATCTCATCCATGGGTGCGGCCTACAGATATGCTATCAAAATCGAGCAGAAGCTCAAACAAAAGACACAGCTATTTGGGCCTAGGAACCCCTCACAACAAAATCCAAGAAAGGGTGGCCCCAACCCACAGAACAAAGAACAGAGAAAATATGGACAGTATCAGGACAACCAGTCCAAGCCTCAAGCAAAGAAGGACACTGGAAAGACAAAGAAAGACATTGGGAAGTGGTGCAACTTCCATAAGATCCCTTGGCATAACACTGCTGACTGTCGCTCAAAGCAGTCGCTGGTGGCTGAAGTGAAAGCCTCTTAATCAAATGCAGATTTTGACTCTGAGCTAGAACCAGAAAGGGGAAGACGGATCATTGATGCAGAACCTCATGCCACCATTTCTACAACCAAGATCCAGCCTGGTGAACGAGATGAGCCAAAAGAATTTGAGTTCCTCTTACATTCACAGATGTGGGTAAAAGGCACGCCACTGCACTTCATCATTGATTGTGGTAGCCAGAAGAACCTCATCTCAGAAAAGGTCATCAAGTAGCTGGCACTGCCAACAACTTCCCACCCACAACCCTACACCATTGGATGGCTCTGCCAAGGAAGCGATCTCCACATTAGCCAACAGTGTCGACTGTTGTACGACATCAAGCCCTTCAAAGACAAGGTATTGTGTGATGTTTCTCCTCTCAAAGTTTGTGATGTTATTTTGGGCCAACCTTATTTATGGAAATGTCATGTTGTATATGATTCTAGGCCTCGTAGTGTTATTATTACTTTGAATAGGAAATTGTACAGGATACCCGAGGCAGTCCCACCTAGTGTTATTTCCTTGATCTCCGCTAAGCAATGCAGGAAGGTCATCTCTCAGACAGGGAAGTTTGTCTTCTTCATGATTCACTCTCAGAATAAGAAAAATATCACAGCCATATCTAGGGTCTCTGTGGCCGACCTCTCCACACAACAGAAGCAAGTAGATAAGGTCATGGAAGAATACTCGGATATCTTCTCCTCACCTACAGGTGTACCCTGCACTTCCAGGTCAAGCACTCCATCAATTTGACCCTCGATGCACCGGTGCCCAATGGGCCAATCTATCATCGTTATTTTTTAGAGAATGAGGATATCAAGCAACAAATCTAAGAACTACTCCACAAGGGGCACATCCATCCCATCTCATCACCTTGTGGGAGCCCAATCGTGCTAGTACAGAAGAAAGATGGAACATGGTGACTCTGTATTGATTACCGATCTCTGAATAAAATCACAGTCAGAAATCGGTACCTGATTCCCTGAATCGACGACCTCCTTGATCAAATTACGGGGGCCAAATAATTTAGTAAGATTGATCTGAAGTCTGGATACCACCAGGTCCTGATAGAATAGACATATGTATGGAAGATTGCCTTAAAGTCAAAGGAAGGCCTTTTTGAATGGTTGGTCATGCCCTTTGTATTGACAAATGCTCCAACCACTTTCATGAGGATGATGGACGATGTCCTTCAACCATTCACCAATACTTTTGTAGTGGTATATCTGGATGACATTCTAATTTAGAACAAGACTTGGGCTAAACACTTGCAGCATATTCAATAGGTTCTACACACCCTGCGACAGCACAAGCTATACGGCAACTTGGAAAAATGATCATTCGACATGGACAGGGTCCATTACCTGGGTTACATCATTGATCAACATGGCGTACATGTGGATCCATCCAAGATCCAAGTCATCCGTGATTGGAAATCCCCAACCACACTCACTGAGATTTGGAGCTTCTAGGGCCTTGCCAATTTCTACTGCAGGTTCATGCTGGAATTCTCCCATATTGCATGGGCCCTCAACCAAATAAATAGTGGTGGTGGTAAGGAGAAATTTTCATGGGGTAGGTCCCAACAACAAGCCTTCAATGATTTGAAGCAGCGCTTGTGCTCATCCCTAGTACTTTCACTACCAGACCTACAACATCCCTTTGAGATTGAGACAGATACTTCATACTATGTTGTGGGCGCCATTCTCACTCAACACAGCCACCCCGTGTCCTATCATAGTGAGACATTGTCAGATACTATCTGTAAGTACCCTACTTACAACAAAGAAATGTACTCCATTGTGCAAGCATGTCACCAGTGGAGACATTACATTCTTGGGAAGGAGACAGTCATCCACACTAACCACCATCAAAAGTGGTCCACATACTTGCAGCAATTCCACCTCAACATCAAGTATAAAATAGGAAGCACCAATCGCGTCGTTGATTGCCTCAGTAGACCATAAGTTGTGGAACTCACCATGGTCCTATACTCTTGTGTTAATGAGACCTTTGGATGGCCCCAACTCTATGAGACAGACCCTGACTTCACCACCACCTACCAAATGTTGGGTGCAAACACAGTTGTCAATAATTTCCATCTTCAGGATGGGTTGTTGTGTCGTCTGGGCCATATCTGTTTTCCATCAAGCGAGTGAGCGAAGCTGATCTGGGAAGCCCACTACAGTCAGGTGGAAGGACACTTCAGTGTCGAAAAGACAATGGAAATGCTACAGAAACATTTCTACTGGTCAAAACTTCGACAGGAGGTCAGCAAGTATATCAGATCCTGCACTACCTGCACTATTGCCAAACTGACCACTAAGAAATAGGGCCTATACACCCTTCTTCCTACTCCTGACAGGCCATGGGAATCCATCTCAATGGACTACATGTTGGGCCTTCCGTCCACCAAGAGGGGAAATGACTATGTTTTTGTGGTTGTTGATCTCTTTTCTAAGATGGTGATTCTAGTTTCCTGCAAGAAGAGCATCACATCAGAGGCCACTGCCAAGATCTTCTTTGAACGAGTTTGGGTACATTTTGGAATCCCACAAACCATTGTCTCAGATTAGGATAGTCGATTTCTCAGCACATTCTGGTCCAGCCTCTGGTCATTGCTGGACACCAAGCTCACCAAATCCACAACCTTCCACCCCCACACAAATGGCCAAACTGAGGTTGTAAATTGAATGATTGTGCATATCCTTCACATGTATAATTCAAAGCACCCCCACACATGGGATGAGAGCCTTCCCTATTTCCAACATAGCTACAATCAAGCCCTGCATAGCTCAACCAACCACAGGCCCTTTTAGGTGGGGTTGGGATTCCAACCATTGGGTCCCATAGATGTTGCACTTCCCTTGCGGTCACCTCGACCGACTCATCGCCTGCTCCAACTAAAGCTAAAAAAGCCACCTGGTTCATTAAGTAGATCCAACACATCCACCAACAGGTTCAGGATATCCTACAGAAGTCCAATGACAAGTACAAATAACATCATGATCAACATAGGGTGCCACATAAGTTTCAGGTGGGTGACAAAGTTTGGTTTCACTTGCAGAAAGAACACCTTACAGGACCCCATCGGAAGCTTATCCCACTCTTTCATGGGTCATACACTATCACCAAGGCCATGGGGGATAATTCTTTTGAGCTCAACATTCCTCCTTTCCTTGGCCTACACCCAGTGTTCAACATGGACCTCCTTCGGCCTTATTTCCCACCATTATTGGACACCTCAGATGTAGAAGAATAGTTGACACCAACAGATCTCAACCCCAACTGCATACAACAGGCATCCAGTGATCCGATTGTGGACACACAAATCAATGGAACTCGACAACAAAGGATCCAGCTTTATCGAGTCGTCAAAGTAGGGCAACTCCTGCACCAAGGCAAGTGGCTCACCCAGGGCCAAATTAAGCAGAAATTTCCTCATCTGATGGGGGAACTCAATGTAATGGAGACCATTTCTTCCTAATGAAGGAGGATTGATCCACGTGGATATCGGTGGCCACCCACCTTTTCCAGCTGGCTCAAAGCAACTTTCTAGCAATTTTGATAATTTACTATTATTAGCAGTTTTTCGGGTCCTGAACTTTCGAAGCCATTTTGAGGCCCTAAACGACATTTTTTGGGGTATGTTGCATCATGAAATTTTTTGCAATTCTTGTATTCCTTGGACAGACCTTTGAAATGGGCTATCATACACCTAAAACAGAGATCGTATGCAAAAGTTATGACCTTGGGAAGTTGATGTACTGACTTACCCAAACGGGGCCCACATGACTTTTGGCTCTTCATCTCCTAGGGTTAGGCTTTTGGATGTTTAGGAAACTCTTGTTTATTGTAAAAATGCCTTGAGATCCTCATTGTAATCATCTTCTTGTGAATGAGAACAGTCATCACATCTCTTCTCAGAGATAAGCCACCACCATTCCAACAAGCTTGTTTCCGCTGCATTTTACAGTTTCCAGCTTATTTTTTCATTGAATAGAAAACCGGTTTTAATATATCTCTATTATTTTGTGTTAAGAACCTATTAATAATTTGTATTCATTTTTTTCTTCTCATAAAATCTGGATCAATAATTATGTATTGTGTTCCTACAACCTGAAATGAATTTATACATTTCTTTGAATTAACATTGTTTATAATAGAAGGTCTAATATTCACTCTACACAATTTTCATTTAGTATGAATAGGACATATTATTAGGTTTTCCATTGCATGTGGATTGAACTCTCCCCTCATTGAAATTCCAAGCACATACAACAATTATCATACCCACGTGGAATTTTCACGCACCACCATATGTTGGAACTTGTGTTGTCATGGATGTCAAAGAATGTCATTGATTTCACAGGCAGGGGGAGACTAACCATTGCCAATGATAGGAGGATACAATGAATGCCTCCATGTGTTGTGTTAATAATTGTTTTCATATCTATACTTAGTGAATGACATGTCCAAGGATTGAACCAGAACTAGATAGACAAATGAAGAAGAGAATGTTATGTGCGACGATAAGATTTCGTAAGGTAATGATGATTGTGAAAAATCAACCCAACAGAACTAGATATGTACAAGTACAATGAAATTGGACGTTGAACAAAGATGAACCTATAGAAGAAGAATTAAGGGATGAGATAGAGAATATAGGATGATAGTGAACAATTGATCCAAGCGAATTCAAGTTGCACAAGCATAAGGAGAAGTTGCATGACTGGGATGTTGGAAGGGACAATCCCATGGAAGAGTTTTGTTGCAGAACAATAAACCTGGTTGAAGAACGAGAACTGAAGTTTGAGAGCACAAAAATGCATAGGCAAGTGTGGTATATTTGAGCAGTGTTGAGCTTGAAAATAAGGTCCCGGTTACTCAAACTGAAGTGAATGGAAACAGTCGATATATCCCATATTCATAAAGAAAAAAAACTTCAATGGGTTTATAATGTAGAGGAGGAATTAAGTTGTTTGAATAAGAATGGGTAAGTTATGGAATCATGTTCAAAGGATTAACTTGTAGCGGTCATATCATGACCATTGATCTCCATATATCAATAGCTAAGCTCAAAATACTGGGGCTCGATACTCGGTGGTGATGTTAGCACCACATGTCCAGTCAGATGAATGCCACATCATAGGAAGTGCATGAAAATGATGCCACGTATAGTGCCACATGTCAGGACATGTATTGATGCCATGTCATTCACTGTACATGATGAATACATCCATGGGGTAGCCACCTCATCTACCACACTAGCACAAGAGATTTCGAAAAATGAATAAGTATCAAGACATCATGGAGATAGTGAGCACGATGGAGGATTAGGAGTATGTGAATAAATGAGAACGAACCTATGGACCCATGAACCCATAGTCAGAAGGTTGAAAATTGACTAAGTATCAATACATCACACAGATAGTGAGCATGAAAGAGGATCAGGAATATGTGAAGAAATGAGAAAAAACCCACGAACGCACGGTGAGAATTTCGAAAATTGAATAAGTATAGGAGACCCATGAACCCACAGTGATATCTTGGAAATTTGGCTAAGTATGAGGACTCCATGAAGAAATGACTAAGTACCAAGAGATGTCTTGAAAAATGACTAAGTGTCAAAAATCAGTTAGACAGAGATGAAGAGAAATAATGAAATAAGAATGAACCCATGGACCCATGGTAGGATATCAAAAAATGGCTAAGTATCAAGAGTGGACAGGGAAAATGGACAAGGTCATGAATAAGAGAAGAACGGAGATGTCGTGGAACTGCAGTGAGAGTTTGAAAATCTAAGTATGGAGAATAGATCAGACGACCCAAAGAATACGAGATATGACAACCCAGGAGGTCACCACATGTCATAGATCATAATTACCTAAGGGTGAGAGATCCAACGGCTCATGATGCCTCACATACTCACATGAAATACTTAGAAAAATTTCTAAGTATGGGTGCATAGTGACTATGGTGGAACATCAAGGTGCATTCTAGAGGTTGTATAAGTATGAAAATATAAGTCCTAGACCCACGGTGAATCCAATGAGACAGATCGATGATCAAGATTAGTCTAAGAGACATGATTGGATGATTGTTTTGCATTGTGGTGGAATGGAGTATTTGGTGGACAAGGAACGAGATCAACATTTTATATCTAATCAAGGTCTAGATTGAACGACTGCTTTGTGTCAAGGCTATGTCATGTTTTTAGTGACCAGTAAATCGATGGTTGTGATTGAAGGGAGGCCCAAATCGGATGAAAATTTTAGTTAGGGTCCTAACCCGCACACAGGTAGAACAATATATTTGGATGTAATAAAGGTCAATATTAATAAGGCCTTTCAATAAAATAGAATAAGGCGGATGTAAGAAGACCTAATAGAAGCTTTCGCTTCTAGAAGGATCTCCCTCTAGATACTTCTTTTGAAAAACATATTTAGTATAAATAGGAGTTGAGGGTATGAGAACCCTAGCTTGGATATTATTGTAATAGAGCGTTGTTCGACTGGAGGTTGCCCCCTTGAAGAGGCCCATGAACATTGCTCTTTGAATCAAAGTGTTATTTTTGTTGTTGTTCTTATATCATTTTTCTATTATTGTGGAGATTATGTTGGTTATATTACTGTTATTCTGCCATTTCTATCATTTTATTTATGTTCTGCATACTTTTTATGTATGGTATATTACAAGCGGTATCATAGCACTTTCCTTGGCAAAAATTGTGGGTAATGTTTTTCAAGGTAGAGATGTATTCTGGCATCTTTAAGCCATAGAGATCTGTCATTATGCACATAAAACCATGGTTGAGGGATTCATACTGGTAGGAAATACAAGTGGTTCTTAAGAACACATCTGTTGGCCACCCTTGTAACCACTATTGGTACCCCTTCGAGTGGCAGTGCATCAGACAACACCTTTGTATGGATCAGCCTAGATTTCCCGAAGCCCTCTTTAGATAAACTAATTGGCCGTCTGACTGCTATAGTGCCACTGAGAACAACCCTCGGGAAGATAATCTCTAGTACCTGGGTAGTCGAGTAGTATGACTAAGGGTATGGTCTAGCCTCCTTAGTTAGTTCCCTGAGATATTGGGCCGAGTAATATTGTTGGACCCTGCATGTATATCAGAGAGATATAGCATAGGGCAAACCCTTTTCTATAGAACCCTTGAATACCTAACCCTTGGGGGAAAAAAACATAAACAAATTAAAACAGACAAGATCTATTGTCACACAACTGTGTTCGGGTTGCCAAATCACTACACATTTCTTCCTGGTTAAGCATTTGGTCATTTCATCATTGTAGTATTCTTCAGACCGTAGTATAACTCCATAGGTGTAAAAAAAAAAGTCTAGAAAATTTGTCACCATTATTTGAGACCTATTCCATTGGATTCACCTCTTCTCCCTTAACACCTTCATACATATCATTTTTCGGTAAAAAAAAAATGTTGAACCCACTAGCCCCTTTTCGGTTCCCTCATCCTCATGGCCCATACCCATAGCCAAGAATTGGAGTATCGATTCAATACCTTGCAATCTAGTCTCACCGAGACCCAACAAGAAGTGAAAAAACTCAGTGCCAATGTTGTCGCCATCAATACAACCATGCAATCCTCAATGGAGGAAGTCAAACAAGAACTGACCACCTAGCTTGAATCTGTCTTTTCATCACTTTGCAAGAAACTGCATATCCCTACAGATAACCCTTCCCTTGACTCACCTACACATATTGACAGTGAACATTCCTCCCATTCCCATAACTTTCATCACCATCACTTTCAACGTGACCTAGGCCTTCCGCTAGTGGATGTGACCAAATTTGATGGCTCGGACCCCACTGGTTGGGTAACCCAAATGGAACATTATTTCTCTTTATATGGGATTACATATGACTTGGCCAAACTCCAGTATGGTGTTCTCCATCTAGATCAAGAACATTGGCAATGGTGGCAATGGAGAAAAACTTCCCATCAAGGGTATATTACTTGGACACACTTTATGGTAGAGCTTTGTGAATTCTTTGACACTGACACCAACCATTTGGGTTGTTTGACAAAGTTGAAACAATCAGGAATAGTGGAATACTTTATAGCTTCCTTTGAGTGCCTAGATTTTTGGACAGAGGGCATTCCCGATGCCTTTTTTCGAGAGTGTTTTATCAGTGGCCTCAAGGATGAGATTCGGGCCCATGTCCTCATGTCTCGGCCTCATATTTGGGTGGAGGCTACTAAAAGAGATAAAGAATCAGAATAGGTTGTATCTTCTCAAACCTGAAAACCCTTCTTTATCCCTTTCCCTAAACCCATAAATCCCACTACTCCCTCTGCCCCACTGAAGATCCAAAAATTGACCAGGGATGAAATGGCTGAACACAAACTCAAAGGCCTTTGTTATAATTGTGATGACAAATATTTCTCGGGCCACAATTGTAAGGAAAAAAAGATTTTTATGGCCATCTCTAAGGATATTTTGGAAGAGGATGTTGAAACTCCCCTTATGTCTGAGTCACCTGAAACCACTGACATAACCCCTCCCTCAGACCCTCCCGAAGTAGAACCGGTCATTTCCCTCAATGCTCTCACTGCCTTCTCCGCTTCCCAAACCCTCAAGCTAATCGGTTACATCAAGCATTGGAAGGTCATCATTCTTGTTGATAGTGGAAGCACCTATAATTTTATTCATCGCTGCATTGACCAAGAAACTCATTGCTACATCCATGCCATCAACAATTTCCAAATCATGATTGCCAATGGTGGTTCCATGAAATTTGGAGGGCATTGTGAAAATGTGTGTCTCCAAATTGGTGACTACCACCTAAAATATTATATGTTTTCTATCGACATGGGCAGTTGTGACATTATGTTGGGTGCAGACTGGCTAAGGACTTTGGGTCCCATTCTCATGGATTTTAAGAAATTAAACATGCAATTTGACCAGGAGGGCCACTGATATAACTTCCAAGGCATCATCGTTGGTTTACCTGAGATTATTAGTTCCCATCGCATGGAAAAGCTGCTCAAAAAAGGTCATTCTGGTTTTTTTGCCCAGCTCCATGACATACAAGAAAAAGAGACACCCTCGGTGTCGCAAGACCTCCAAGCCCTCCTTTATAAACATAAAATGGTCTTTTCCACTCCCCAAGGACTCCCTCCTTCCCATGGTGTTCATGATCATTCCATTCCCCTTCTACCCAGAAGCCTTCCTCCCAATATCCTTCTGTATCCTCACCCTTTTTCACAAATAAATGAAATTGAGAAAATGGTCCAGGAACTCCTTAATGCAAGCGTAATCCACCCTAGTACGATCCCCTACTCTTCTCCTGTGGTCATGGTCCTGAAGAAAGAAGGTTCTTGGAAAATGTATCCCAACTTTCGTGCCCTCAACAAACTGACCACTAAAGACAAATTTCACATTCCTATCATTGATGATCTCTTGGATGAATTGAGTGGCACACAATTCTTTACTAAACTTGATCTTTGTTCGGGCTACCACCAGATACATATGAAAGAGGAAGACATTCCCAAAGCCTTCCTCTAGAACTCATGAGGGCCACTATGAGTTTTTGGTCATTCCCTTTGGCTTGTGTAATGCCCCCTCCACCTTCCAAAGCCTCATGAATCATGTCTTCCATCCTTTTCTCCGTCAATTTGTCTTAGTTTTCTTTGATGATATTCTCATCTATATCAAAACCTAGACAAAATATATTTCTCATGTGGATAGAGTTCTCCATCTACTCACTTAGCACCAACTTTTCCTAAAACAGTCTAAATGTGCTTTTGGCACCTCAGAAGTAGAATATTTGGGTCATCTGGTTGGAAAGGATGGCGTCAAGA
>JZKD02S1856774.1:204912-218864 GCA_000966675.3 Picea glauca | reverse complement strand
TACATATTATATTACATCAATCATCAATCAATCAATCCTTTGACATCAATCAATCACTTGACATCAATCAATGACATCAATTAATCAAACCATTGGCATCAATGACAACATGATCTAACAGAAACTATGAGGACACCAATCCTCCCAAGCACCTCCCTGCCACCCTGAAATATAAATATTTTATTTTTACAACTTTATCACAATGATACATCATTTATCTATGGCTTACCAGTCTCATCATTGTTCTTCTACTCTGCTCTTCTCTACCTACATCAGTGTATCTCTCCTCGCATCTCCTGCGCTTTTTTTTCTTCTCTCAGATATGCGTTTTTGTTCCTTGCTTCTTCTACGCTTCAGCTCCTGCACACTTCATTCTTCTCCCCACATGAATCACACTCAATAGTAGCACCCATCTCTTTTCTACTCTACATTTTTATACTCTTTGTGCACCTTCTGCCTCAATCATGCACAATTCCTCTGCATGCTCTTTACAACGTCAATGTTCTGCCCTACAAGTTGTTCATTTCATCTCTCCTTCACTCCTAAATATCTTGACTGTAGAAAGATCACTTCACTTCTCTATTCTACATGTTTTTCTCACATCGAGTCATCTCCTGATCATCATGGAAACTCTTCATATTCTCTGGCAGTTCTGTTCCCTATGAGTTCATCATCAGTGGTCATTATGTTGAGATTCCTTAGCTTCTTTGGCAGTCGAGACTCTTCATCTTCTTTGTCAGTTACAACCAGTCAATTATGGCTTCTTTGGCTTCTATCCCCTTCCTTCACGTGACCATCGGTGGTGACCAAGCGTTGATTCAAAAGGTACTTCCCTATTTTTGTCTAGTGAGCGTTGGATCCATTTCACGATATGAACTTGGGCTATGAGCTTCATGTGACCAACTGATTGTGGGCGTGTCCAAAGGTGGTTTAGACCAAATTTATTTTCTCCCCGCAATTCACCACAAGCCTCCGCACGTTCTTTCTCCAAAAATCATGGTTTTGATTACGGCCCTCTTACGAAAAATTAAGTCTAGAGAATGTTTTGGCCCTGCAATGGAGCACGCCCATCGGTCTTATGATCTTGACGATGCTCTCGAATGGACGGTTCATATCTTTCCTCTTCAATTGATGGCTCTTCCTTATTTCCTTTGTCCATGCGCAATCCTTGTTCTCAGTGATCAGATGACACGTGTCCCTCCAAACCAATGGATGAGATCGATTTCGTGATCCAGGCTCTGGGAGTTTCAATTCTCAAGTTCTCATTTTCCCCTAAAGAATTTCACCCGGAATCCATGATCCAATGACACGTTTCCCTCTCAGATCAATGGTCAATATCTCCTTGATGTCTCCGAACTTTGGAGATATCAATTCTCAAACTCTCGTTCATCCTCCTTTTATTTTTCCCAGAGTTGACAATCCACTGACACGTGTCCTCTTTAATCCAACGACTATCCTGTGCTCTGGGACTTCGTCCTTCGGGACTTCAAGTCTTTGGGTGAGTACTGGTGGTAAAACTCCCAAAGAAAAACTCCTGGAGTGACGTAACTCTTGTGTCACTTGATGATGTTTCATGAGCCGAGCAGTTGCCACGTGTCACTTGGATTTGTGATTTCCACGTACCTGAAATGCCAAATCAACTTGACACTTGTCATTGTATAATTTCACCACGTGTCCTTGCTAACGTATTCTGTCACTTTTCCTTGTTTACATGGTCTTCTGACGTGGTATGCCATGATCTAATGGTCATTTTCTGATCTCCAGATCCGATGGTTAATGGAACTTCACATTCTGGGGATTTCAAATCTCAAACTTTCATGAGTGTAAACTCCTTGCATCTCTATATCTGAGGTGAATGTTGTTCATTTGATAGGGATCTTGGATCGACGGCTCGATATTTCTTCGATGCAACCTTGCTAGCTTATTGTGTCCTTCCACTCGAAATTGATCTGAGAGTTGTGATCAAATCATGACTTCATGTGTCGATCGTTTGAATGTGAGCTAACCTTGACTCTTCCAACCCTCGATATCCGAAATACTCTAGATCAACATCCCACAACCCTTTGTGATCCAATGGTCTAGATCTTATCGGGACTTCACGTTTCACAAAGTTGGAGGACTAATCACCTCCCTTCTCCCGACTCTCGATTTTTTGAAACTTGCTCCAGATCAACAACCCACGACCCTCTATGATCGAATGGTCTGGATCTTATCAGGACTTTGCATTTCGTGAAGTTGGAGGACTACTCACCTTTGAATTTTTTAGTTCACGAGTCAACGGAATCTTGATCTCTCTCCATGTGTCCTCTGGATCCAATGGTTCATATCTCATCGTGATTTTTCATTTCGTGTAGTTGGAGGATGGCTCTTGGCCATTATCCTCTTCGTAGTTATACTGGATCCAACGGTTGTTGGTCCTCGACACCCAGATCCAACGGATCACATATTTACTTCTCCTCTGTGCTTCCTCAGGTCACTGGAATCTTATCTAACGAACATCGAGTATTCAGGATTGGTGATCCAATGGCCATTTTCGCTCCTCCTCCTCAGCTTTGGCTTTCTCAAATATCTAAGTGTCAAAGGCCATGACCTTTGATCCTTATGTGAGCCTTGATGTATGGGATCTTGTCTGCGCATCTCATAACGCTATCTCTCCTAAGATTTGATCTCTACATATTGTTGTCTTCTTCATCTGAGCTTATGATGTTCCTATTTTTCCATTGATGCACACTCTAATCTTTCCATCAATGACAAGCACACTCTGCCTGTAAACATGCCAACAATAGATACCCATGGATTCTCAAGGAGTAATTACAATCCATTTTCCCCTTTGTTGAACTATAATATCATATGTTATAACTACAATAATTTTGGGCATATAGCAAAATTATGTAGAAGTGATTTTAGAAAATATTAGAAAAAGGAAGTCCTAACAATCATGAAAAGAAATCGAGAAAAAAGGGAACAAAAGAAAGAAAAATCCATGTCCGTTCAAGCTGCACTTTGAGCACAAAAGAATAAGGACAAGTGGGTCATTGACAATGGATGATCTAGTCACATGATAGGAGACAGAACAAATTTCATCACCCTAAAGAAGAACGAAGGAAGTTCCACCTTTGAATACAATGGTAGTTCAACGATAATTGGAAAAGGCACTCTTAATATTGAAAATGGAAGAGCTAAGGTTGAAAATAACCCGTGCGTTGAAAACTTGAAACATAATCTTCTCGGTGTAAGACAAATGTTTGATCAAGGACACAATCTTACTTTTAACTCCCAAGAATGTGAGATCGGAAAATAAAATTCAAGCTAGTTGTTTGCAAAAGCTATTAGAACTCCAAAAAATGTATATATTCTTGATGAAATCAATGGATAAAAATACATTATGGGGTAGATATATGAAAGTTGGTTGTGGACTAAAATAATGGGCCATATGAAATTTGAAAACTTAGTAAAAATAGGTACCAATCATGCAACAAGAGATATGGAAAAGATCAAAAAATGTTCAAACACAGTCTGTAAGAAGTCTCATCATGGAAAAAAATCAAGGGTGAGCTTCAAGACAAAGGAATATTCAACATTGGAGCCACGGGAACTTGGTCATACAAATCTCTGTGGACCAACAAGAAAAAAAATCTTGCAAGGAGAAATCTACTTAATGTTACTCATTGATGATTATACAAGAATTACTTGGGTTACATTTCTCAAAAATAAATCTATGGAATTTGAAAAATTTAAAGCATTCAAAACTTTAGTTGAGAATGAGACAGATCTGAAAAACAAATGCTTAAGGTCGGATAATGGAGGTGAATTCACATACAATAAGTTTGAAGAATTATGTGAAACACATGGAATAAGAAGAAAATATCCAGCTACAAGAACTCCTCAACAAAATGGAGTAGTTTAAAGGAAAAACATACTTGTACAAGAAACAGCTAAAGAAATTTTAAATGAAGTAGGATTATCAGACAATTTTTTGAGAGAAGTAGTTTATATTGCTATTTACATTATAAACAGAGGGGAAATCAAAGTCAATTGTGACAAGACACCCTATGAATTATGGAAAGGTTGACCAACATCTGTCAAAAACTTTAGAATATTTGGAAGCAAGTGTTACATTAAACGAGATGATGAGAATCTAGCAAAATTTGACTCAAGAACATATGAAGGAATTTTTCTTGGTTATTCCTAAAGAATCAAATCCTATAAATGTTACAATGAAATACTATAGAAGATTATTGAGAGAATAAATGTCAAAGTAGATGAAGAAAGACCAAACAGGAACCAATTGAAAGAACAAGAAATGGATTACAACAAAGAGAAGGAAGAAAATTATGAAGAAGAAGAAGAAGAAACAAAACACCAAGATACACAAACACCATCAAGGTTTGTGTAGAAACATCATCCATAAAACTTAATTCTTGGTGATAAACATGTTGGGACTCAGACTAGGAGAAAAATGGAAAACAGTTCTAAACAGATGAATCTTTATTTGATATCCAAAATAGAGCCGAAATGCTTTGCAAAATCTAGTAATGATCAACCTTGGATAAATGCTATGGAATAAGAGTTAAATCAAATTCATAAAAATCATATATGGGAACTTGTCCCAAGACCCAAAGATAAAAATGTGATTAGTACAAAGTGGTTATTCATACATAAGTCAAATAAACATGGGAAAATAGTAAGAAATAAAAGAATGCTAGTCTATAAAGGGTATGCCCAAGTAGAAAGTATTGACTTTGAAGAAACCTTTGCTCCTGTTGCAATACTAGAGGACATTAGAATGTTTTTGACATTTGCAAGTTTCAATTTTAAGGTGTATCAAATGGATGTCAAGTCAACATTATTGAATGGATATTTAGAAGAAGAAGTATACATTGAACAACCATAAGGATTCTTATTGTCAAAAACTGAAGATTATGTTTGCATATTGAAGAAAGCACATTATGGATTAAAGTAAAATCCCATATCATGACATTCAAGGCTTGAAAATTACTTGCAACAACAAGGTTTCAAAAGAGGAACAACTGATAGTAATATGTACATCAAAATAGACAATGCAAAAATGTTAATCATTGTAGTTTACGTGGATGATATCATTTTTGGAAGTAATGTTGATAATATGAGCCAAAAGTTCACAGAATAAATGAAAAAATAATTTTAGATGTCCATTCTTGAAGAACTTCCATTCTTTTTGGGAATGAAAATTAATCAAACTAGCAAAGTCATATTCATTTCTCAGACCAAATATATCAAAGAGATGTTGAAGAAGTTTGGAATGGAAGACTATAAACCTGTCAACACACCCATGTTCATTGGTTGTAAGCTAAGAAAAGAAGATTAATCAAAGGAAGCAAATCAAACCCTATACAGATCAATGATAGGTAGTCTCTTGTATGTAGTAGCCTCAAGACCAGATATTATGCAAGTAGTAGGGCTAGTTGGAATATTCCAAGCAGCACTAAAGGAAGTGCATGTACTCATAGTGAAAAGAGTATACAAATATATGAAAGGCATGTTGGAATTTGGTTTATGGTATCCCGCGGGAAAAGGATTTATTTTGATAGCTTACACTGATGCAGATTGGGAAGGTAGTGTGGATTATAGGAAAAGCACTAGTGGAAAAGCGTTATTTTTGGGAAACAATCTAGTGTCTTGGTTCAGTAAGAAGAAATCATCAATTTCCCTATCCATAGTAGAAGTAGAATACACTGTAGTAGAAGCCTTCTATACACAAGTGCTCTGGATGAAATAAACACTCAAATATATTCATGTAGAGTATAATCATCCAATATCAATATTGTGTGACAATACTAGTGTAATAAGTATCTCCAATAATCCTTTCATTTATTCGAAGACAAATCACATTCCAATCAAGTATCATTTCTTAAGTGAGCAAGTCACGAAACAAAATGTCAAGCTGGAATATATTGGCACAAATGAACAGGTTGTTGATATATTTACAAAATCACTTTCTAGAGATGCATTCGGGTATCTCAAACAGAAATTGGGATTGGTTCCTACACCATCCACTCACTGAAGCACTACAAAGAGGAGCACCAAATTAGGGGTAGTTGCAGAAAGAGAAGAAGGTTGTTGATTGCATAGAAAATAATAGAGAGTAATGTAAAAGGAGGAGAAAACCCCTTCTCCATTGATTTCAAAGGGGTGGGAGTAAAAAATAAGGGGGGATATTTGCAAAGAAAGAGACATACAGGAATTATAGGATACATAAAAAAAGTACCAAATAACTATGTTTCCATCAATGAAAAATGGAGAGTTTGTTGAAAATTGTGTTTCCATTGATGTCAAAGAATGTAAGTGATACCACAAGCAGGGAGAGATTTAACATTGTCAATGATAAGGGGAGATAATGAATGCCTCCATGCATTGTGTTTACAATTTTATGCATATCTACCCTGTGTGAATCACAGTTCCAAGGATCGAACCATAACTCGACAGAAAGAGGAAGAAGAGAATGTTTTGTGTGATGATAATGTTTTGTAAGGTAATGACGATTGTGAAAAATCAACCCAATTGAACTAGAGCTACATAGGTACAATGAAATTGGAAGCCGAATGAATACGAACCTGTAAAAGAAGAATTGAGGGACGAGATCGAGAAGGAAGGAGGATGGTGAATAGTCAATCCAAGTAAATTTTGGTCGCACAAGCATAAGGAGAAGTCGCACAAATGGAAGGTTGGACGAGACAACCCGTCAAAGAGTTTTGTTGTAGAAAAATAAACCTAGTTGAAGAACAAGAACTGAATTCTGAGAGTGCAAAATTGCATAGAAAAGTGTGGTAGATCTAAGTAGTGTTGATCTTGAAAAGAAGGTCCCAGTTACTAAACCAAAGTGAATGGCGATAGTTGATATAACCCATATTCATAAAGAAAAATGACTTCAATGGGTTTAGAATGTAGAGGCAGCATTAAGTTGTTTGAATAAGAATGGGTAAGTTACATAATCTTTTGTGAAGGATTAACTTTTAGTGGTTAGATCCTGACTGTTGATCTCAGGAGATCAACGACTAAGATCAGAAGACTGGGGCTCGATACTCGGTGGCCACGTCAGTGCCACATGTCTAGTTAGATGAATGCCACATAAGAGGATGTCCATGACAGTGATGCCACATGTCAGGACATGTACCGATGCCATGCCATTCAACGTACATGATGAATATGTCCACCGGGTAGCCACCTCACCTATCACACCAAAACAAGAAATATTGAAAAATGACTCACATGAAATACTTAGAAATTTTTTAAGTATGGGTGCATAGTGACTATGGTAGAACGTGAAGGTGCATTTTGGAGGCCGTGAAAGTATGAAAATATATGTCCTAGACCCGTGGTGAATCCATCGAGATAGATCAACGATCAATATCAATATAGGAGATCTAATCAGATGGTTGTTGTGCATTGTGGTGGCATAGAGTGTTTGGTGGACAAGGAACGAGATCAATACTTGAGATCTGATCAAGGTATAGATTGAATGATTTCTCTATATCAAGGTTATGTCATGTGTTTATGTGACCAATAAGTAAATCGATGGTTGTGATTGAAGGGAGGTCCAAATCGGATGATAGTTTTACAGTGTGGTTACACGTGGTCAAGATCAAAGAAAGGAGAGATCCAACGGTGATTGTGCATTGAAATTTATGATTTGGTCTATACACAGATCGTGCATCAAATCAAAGGAGTTTGTGCCAATTTCGAAGGATTATTGATAGCCCTAGAGATGAATCCATGGAAATACATTTGTATGTGGAAAAACTCTTAAGTACTTGGACATGACATAAATTATGATTTCATGTGTGTGAGTAAGTGAGAAGTGATGGAAGAGTGAAGGTGGAAGTAAGAATTGTTGAAGAAAATCTAAGAGGCTTGGAGGTTTGAGGATACCTATAGAATGAAAGGATGATAATGATATTGTCTAAGGGAATTTGGGAGGTGCAAGGAAAAAGGAACTTCTGGAACTTTGCAGATCAAGAACTGTGACAAAAGAGACAAAGAAATAGATTTGTGCAGGTGAAAGCTTGAAGGAAAGAGATAGTCTTGTATTGTCAATGGCTCGAGGAGATTAATGTTTCAGTAAATTGGTTTCTATAGAAAGTGTTGAGTTGGTGTTCAGCTAAGGGGATTGGTGTCTCCCATAGGTTGGTTCTTGTGAATATAGAAGTTGTGTGCTAGTGCCTATAGGGAGAATTGAGTTGGTGCTTAGTCAAGGGGATTGGTGTCTCCTGCATTGTAAAAGTAGGTTGTTTCCTACAAGATATTATAAAGAAAAATTGTGTGGTTTCTCATTAACTGTTTATGACTGGTGAAATAATAAATTGATAAATCTTGTAAGAAGAGTAAAAATAGTCCTATACCGATTCACCCCCCCTCTCAGTATAAGTAAGTGTGCCAATGCCATAGGTTATGTCTCATTTATCCTAGTGGGTTAGCTCAATCAATTTGAACATATTATTGCATGGCAAAGTTTATTGGGTCTCCTATTCTATTCTGACTGATGTTCGAGTCTGTCTTAGCCATGCTGGGTTACCAACGGTTATTATAATTAGTAGTTGAGACACTTCCATCTAAATATTCCATGGAAGAGGGAGGATATCATAATTTTTTCCTTAGAAAAAAAGGATTTTGTATCGTTCATGTGACCCAATGTACTAAGGTCCCATCTCTACAGGACAAAAAACTCTCTAAGAAAAATCATAGAGTGTTGTCAAGATACTCTCTTAGTAAGAAGAATTCCACATGCTTTGTCTATGATTGTGTAATCATTACAACCTTGAATATGCATCATTTTCATTATTCTAGGCCTAGTTACAAATTTGGCTAGATAGAAATTAAAATTATATTATTTTCACTAGATATGATGACCATGATTAGCAAAAGTATTTTTCCTTGTAGTGTTGAATCTTAAAAAAATCAATGCATGGTTTTAAATTTCGATTAGGAATGTTAACAATTTTGAGCATAAATATGAATTAACACAACTTCATTGTTTGGTTGGTAGATTAGGAATGTTAAGAATTTTTAGCATAAATATGAATTAATACAACTTCATTTTTTGGTTGGTAGAGTTGATTATGATCTGGAATGATTTTGTGTTTATATTAAGAATGCTAATGGTTTTATGTATCATGCAATGTTATTAAGAATGCTAATGGTTTTATGTATCATGGTTTTGCATGGTTCTATATTTTGGTTTATGATTATAATCTGCATAATTTTGTAACCCATGAGGAATAAAATGTCTCGACATATAGCTAGGGAAACAATTATTCTTATTAACCCACCATTTTATATATGAAAGGATATGGGATTTCAAGGTGTCACAAATCGGAACCATCATGAATAAAATAGTATAGTAAAATATTTAGCTAGGTATAAGTTAGATGTAATTTTACTTAGGTATAAGTTAGATGTAATAAGATTTATTGAAGATGTGAACACACATGTTATGACATGACACTTAGTTTTCCTAAAAAAAATCCAATGCTCAAGTTTATTGTAGGACACTTATTTTGCCTCAAAGAATCCAATGCTCAATTTTGTGTTTAATCTATGTAACTCTGTCTTCATTTCACTCATTGTACAAAATTATTTGTAACTCTAACTTTTAAATGGTTTGTGGATGGAAATGGAATCTTACTTTAAGTGTTGGAAAAATAAAATATAACTATTTGATGGGTTTTGGAGAAAGTCTTAGATTTGTTTGTTTGCATGTTATGCCTTGAACCTAAGATAAGTTTTGATGAAAGTTTATGATAGGACACTTAGTTCGCCTCAAAGAATCCAATTCTCAATTTTGTGTTTAATCTATGTAACTCTCCCTTCATTTCACTCATTGTACAAAATTATTTGTAACTCTAACTTTTAAATGCTTAAATTCTTTGTGGATGGAAATGGAATATTACTTTTAAGTGTTTGAAAAAATAAATTATAACTATTTGATGGGTTTTGGAGAAAGTCTTAGATTTGTTTGCATGCATGTTATGTTGTGTCGTGACCTAAATTGATTTGGTGTTTGCATGCAATGTAATGGTGATTTGGGTTTTGTGGGTTTTATGTGATTCCTCTCCATTATTATAGAAAAAATTTCTAGATTAAATTTAATATATATATATATATATATATACCTTGTATTTGGAAGGAAAAACTTTATTTTGTGCATGCACTTAAAAATAGACTTTGTCACATGCATTGTCGATTATGTAAAATATTGCTTTCTTGACTCACCTTTGTCCCACAATGTCTATATTTCTATGGCTTAGGGTTTTTGAAGTATGTAAAAGCAAAGTAACAAGTAATAAGAATTTCAATACAACGGTAACAAATATCAAGTGTTCTAATTTGTAAACCTCGTCCATATGCAAGGTTTGTGGAATGTCTATATTTCTATGGCTTAGGGTTTTTGAAGTATGTAAAAGCAAAGTAACAAGTAATAAGAATTTCAATACAACGGTAACAAATATCAAGTGTTCTAATTTGTAAATCTCGTCCATATGCAAGGTTTGTGGAAAAATTTGGATATATTCTTATTTTAAAGATTATTATTATGTTAAAAAAATTAGTACTTTCATGTAGAATTATAATAGAATTGGTATTTGAGATTTTTATAAAATATAGTTTTTTATTATTGAAATTTCATGACATAATTAAAAATATATTATAGTTATTTCATTTTTATATTATTTATGACTCAAATAATTGTATAAAAGAGATTTTTTATGCAATTAAAGATTTCATACATTAATTTAATATTTAATTAGATTGTGACCTTAAAAATTATTATTATTATTATTCTAAAAATATTATGAATATATATAATAACATCTATACAAATTAAATATATAAATTGTATAGATAATACCTCTATATATATAGATTTTAACTTTTGTATCAATTAAAATTTTTAAAATTTCATGGTGAAATTAAGAATATATGAACATTGACAATTTTATGATTCAATACTACCACTCCAGTAGTGCCATAACTAATAATTATATATGAATGATTATTGAAGTGCTTACCTAGGAGATACATGAATTCTCGCTAACTAAAGATTTGATTTTTTAATCGAGTAAATCAATGTATTTAGTACCAACATCATTTTCAAGTGAATATTTCCAAACATCATTTTCAAGTGAATATTTCCAAAAGTATCCATTATCATGGAAGAGTTTCTCGGAACATGAGTTCTCGCTAACTCAAGATTTTATAATCGAGTAAACCAATGTTTTTAGTACCAACGTCATTTTCAAGTGAATATTTCCAAATGTATCCGTTATCATGGAAGAGTTTCTCGGAACTCTACATTAAAGTTTTTTAAACGATTTATGAGATTAACGAAACCCTTACATTTGCTCGTATGGTGTTCACATGGGATAATTTCATTGGTTTGAATATTGTCGTATATAAAAAAAAAAAAAATCTAATATTTTGTTGGTTTGTGTTGAATAAATAGCTTATTAGAACAGGTATATAAGTTTTATTGTATAAGATATAATATAGTATTAATATAGATTCATTTTAATTTTGGATTTATCATGCATTGAGAGGCATTAAATTTCTCGGGATGCAAATTTGTTTAGAGTATAAAACTTGAAGAAATGTTTATATCTTGAAGTATTTAATGCCTCTCGACACATGATAGATCCAAAGTTAAGATGGATCTAAGCTATATATATATATGCCTTCTTCGTCACCTTCAAGTTAAGGACGAAAGGAATTACTCAACTCTTCATTCAAATGTTTTAACTATAAGATTTTTTTACTTTCAATTGTTATCTATATATATAAAGTTGATTGAATATTTACTTGTTACTAATATTTTTTTAAATAAGATGTGTTGACTCCACATTAAGCATTGAAGGAATTACATATCTCCTCATATGGAGAATACAGAGAAGTAAAAGGCACCTTTGTGTGGAATACAAATTGTTTACTTTTAATTGCTCTCTCTATAAGGTTGGTATAAAATTATTTTACTTAAAGGTGGATGTTGATATAAAATTATTTTTCTTAAGTTGGATGTTAAAATATTTTTTTAAATGCTACTTGTCAACTTTAAATTGTTATATATATATATATATATATATATATAGAGAGAGAGAGAGAGAGAGAGAGAGAATGTTAAAATAGGTGAACATAGAAATATTTTATTTATGGGCCACATTGAAATTATCTTTTTCTTATTAATATTTTTTTTGTGTCACATGTCAACTCCATAATATTAATCATTGAAGGAATTATGCATCTCTCACATTTGGAAAGTAGAAAGGACCTATTAATGAAATCATTTACTTTTAATTATTCTATATCTTTCTATATATATAGAGTTGATATAGAATTATTTTTCTTAATATGAATACTGAAATATTTTATTTATGGTCGACATTGAAATATTTTTTCGTTATTAATAAAAAAATTAAATGCCACTTGTCAACTCCATGTTGAGCACGGAAGGAATTACACATCTTCCTCATATTAGGCTGTAGAAAACTCATTTCGATGCAATGATGATTTTGTGTTTGGAAAATTAGCATACTAAGAGAACATTGTCACCCTTATTAAGTTTGATGTTAATAGAAAAAACGTTGAATCACATTTCAAATCCATAAGTATTTTTTATCATTACAACATATCAATTTGAACATGTTAGTTTCCACAGTTAGTCAATTCTCTTAATAATATATATGATGGTTTATGATAATATATTTCATGCATCATGATAACCATCTTCAAAAGAATGTGGGTTGGTTTATTGGGTGGTTCACCCTATCAGTGCAAGAGGGTCAATCACTCCAACTACTTACACACTTTTTCACTCTGCCTCCATTGTGAATGAAGGCAATAACTTTGTTGCCTAGGAGCTCTTGTCATAATATTTCACCTTTCACAACAATAAGTGGGAACAAGAACAAAGGTGAAATTTTGGATAGGGATGATGACTTTGACGTCTTGCCGCTATATATTGTTTTTCTAAAAGCTTCAATGTGCATAGTCATCATCTACAACTTCAATAAGTGGAAACCATAGGTTTCTCTGATGATCATGAGATGTGCCTTTGTGACTAGTTTATGTATGGTATGGAGGGATACATATCATCGTTTAATGTCAATTACACTAAACTTCAATTTCAAAAGAATACTTAATCTGAGAAACAATGTCTTAAACTTCTTTCCTTCTAATGTTTGTTCACATGCACAAAAATTTGTCTTTTCTTGTTTCTATCATTCCTGATTGTGCTTTAACATCATTGTATTTATTTGGTTTATAAGCTAAATGAGCATTAATTTTAACACCATGAGATCAAACCTAGATAAACAAGTTCATCAACCATCATCAAACTTGTGAAAAAAGCTTTAAATTTGATTCCAAACTAGGGGATAACCATGTTCTCTATTTTCTAATATATGTTGATAAGGGAAGAATGGAGATCAATTTCTTCCACTATTTGTGATGGATATGTGGAAGATAAGTTATTAATTGTGGAAAAGATTTAAATTTGACACCAAACTAGGGGATAACCATGTTCTCTATTTTCTAATATATGTTGAGGAGGGAAGGATGGATATCAAGTTCTTCAATTATTTTTTATGGATATGTGGAAGATAAATTATTAATGGTTGATGTTAAGTCCACCATTTGGAGGTTAGATTGTAAAAGGAGAGGTACCTACCCATCACATAGAAAGATAAATATCAAAACCGTTGTTTCGATGATATGTACAATAGTTGGATAAGTGTAATCCCATAAATAATAAGTGGTTTACTTGAAACTCATTGTGGCAACTCCAAATATTGTTTGAAAGAATAATTAAAAATAAAGGTACTCTTAATGGCTTCATTGGTGTTATTGGCATGTATCCTATTACAAGTTTCCAAAGTATTTCAACATTACCATTGATCCGGATTTATGTAGGAACACAATGAAATACA
>JZKD02S1856774.1:189839-199866 GCA_000966675.3 Picea glauca | reverse complement strand
TGCAAAAACTGAAAAACTGAAAGAAGCAATGGTGGGGGTTCAAGTGGAATAGGTGGGTGGCCACCAATTTCCACCTGGATCAACCATAGTACAAGATAGATAGATATGCAAACAATGGAAATGCACCTATGGGGCAAAATTGATGATGTTATACGATGCTTCCACTAGTAAAGAAGCCAAGGAAGTTGCATAGTCTGCTATAGTATTAAGGTTTCTTAAATAAATAAGATATCCTTAGGATTCAAATAACAACCAATCCCATTTGAAATTTATGCCCAAGAGGAAAGACTTAGAAAAATATTGCACACACAAGACACACACACACATTTTATTAATGTTCATTCAAACTCATATACAATACATTATATAGGTGTTGTGAGATCAAACTTATTCCAAACTTAGAGAGAGAGAGGTTGAGAGATTATCTCAACTATCTCTAACAAACCCAAACCAAATCTAAAGTAAGCTTTAATTCTAACACCCTCCTTTAATGCTTACATCATGAAGAACAATGCTAAAATCAAATAAACATATGATTTGTGTTTGGTATGGTCTTCATCTACATCTTGATCCACTTTTGAAATCTCATAGAAAACGCTCTTTCTCACAACCATTCATTCGAGATACCACTTGATTCATTAAAGACTCAATTTCTTCTGACCATCAATTTTGTATTTGTAATGACCAACAATTTTTGACATACTTCCATCTGCCAAAATACATAACTCGGTGCATTTTCCAGAAAAGCAGTCTCGATACTGAATTATTCTATTGATGTACTTCCATATGTCAAAGTACATAGTGCATTGTATTCGCCAGTTATATATAAAATAAGTCTAGATACTGAATGTGTCCAACAGTCAATCTTACAACATGACATTTTTCACAAACACACAAAGATCACAAATTTTACACAAAACCAGTAGTCGTTGTTCTTGGGTTATTGAACACTCCAAGAACCACAAGTTGTAACAGAATGTAGACATGACCAAACCAACGACATGTTCTTGTGGCACTGCATACATCAAGAACCACCAACTTAAATTATGTTACCCTTTTCTATGAGAGGTTCTCCATAATTCATTTCACAAAATAAAATAAAATAAATATAACATGCTTGCAGTCAATATAAATTCTTCTAGTAATTTAGAAAAAAATCTGCTAGTACTTGTTGTGTAATGTTGATGTTCCTATAATTCCAACAAACTCTTAAGATGTCACTTATGTCAAGTACTTTATCAATATTCTCCACCATTACATTGCGAACGTGGCTCATTTCTCCTCTTACACGATTAATCTTGTTTGCATTTGGATCACTAGAATAATATTCCATATGTTGACTCAGTACTCTTGAGAATTCATCGTTCATAGTAAAAGCAAGGGTTGTATGAAAAGTTCACCCATAAGTTTTCACTCATTTTCCATGAATACCCTCAAGAAATGCAAAAGGGATTATCCTTCCAATTGTGTAAGTTGCCCATACACAAAACCGTCAATTCACCAGTCCTCTTGACATGAAAAATATAGCGATCATCTGAATAAGAGACGTGGTTGTCACCAGTTGACCCGGATTATTTTGAGAATGAAATGAAGGAAGAAATATAACAATGAAATAGACAAATATATTGCAATAAACACAGAGATACAGTAATGCACAATTTTTATTAATGACAGAAATGTACATAAACTGGAAAAATACAGAGTGAACGCACTCGCTAGAATGGTGGCAGATTATCTATGAGAAGAGATGTGATGGATTCACTCATTAGAAAGAAGATGATGATGTTTAAAATGAGGCTCTAGAGGCCTTTTTAACATAAATAAAATCCAAAAGCATAACCTCAGAAGATGAAATGCCCAAAGGTTTGCAGGCTCCTATGGGGGGTATTTGATATGTCAACTTCCGAGTGGCATAACTTTTTCATACGATATTCATTTGGGGAACATGATATCTCGTTGGAAATATATATCTAAGGAATACACATTTTACCATCACACTCTAGCTAAATCCTAGAGTGTGAATGTGGAGGGCCCAAAATTTTTTTGTTTAGCGCCTCAAAATTGTCCTGGTGGAAACCCCTATTTTGAGCCAGTGGAATAGGTGGGTGGCCACCGATTTCCACCTGGATCATTATTCCCCCCTTAGGAAGTAATGGTATCCATTGTGTCAAGTTCTCATGGAATATTTTGTTGAATTTGAACCTTGGTGAGTTTTTTTCCTTGTTGAAGAAGTTGTCATGATTAGTTTGTTGAAGGTTGTTATGAACCTGTTGTTGGAGGGGTTGGATCCATTCAACCGACATAGTTGCATAATCGGTCGAAGTGTGGGAGGACTATGTCGGTGAATATGAATAATGAATAGCATGAAGTTATTTTTTATAATTTCACTTGACTGGACAATGTGGAGGAACCCATGTAGGTGCAGTAAGAATATCTTGGTGCTCTTCTACAATCTGACTAGTCTTCTTTAGTTGGATAGAAGGGTCTTGGGATGAGGTTGCAATGGTTTCATTGTCCTTCTCTTTTGAAAAGATAATGAAGAGGATAAAATTTGTGGTATGAGAGATTAATTTTCAATATTTTTTTGTCGGCACAATAGTTGGAACTACCTCTGGTATCCTGTAGAGCTTACCTCCCAGAGTAACAGTTGTTGGTTGTGGAGCATGATTATCTTCTTGATTCATAGATCTTTGTTTTTATCCATGTTTATACCCCATGAAGACTTTACACCCCAAAATAATGTACACTCATCCACACGTGGGAGTGCGGGGGGGTACCCCCCCATGGGGTCCGGGGGAAAGCAGGCCCCCGGCAGGGGTTCGAGGGCAAAGCTCTCGAAGGAAAAATGTCCTTGTAAATGTATATTTTAATTTCATAGTAAATATGGATCGTTCATTATAAGGTCATATATTTGACTGTAGAAGTTATGTTAGGGTTTTTTTCCCTAGAAGGAAACCCTCTTTTATGAGGGAAATGTATTGTGGTTATGTATCATTGTGAATATTGTATTCTAAGTGAGGATATTGTGAGAGAAATAAGAGGAAGTTAGGACAGGTGTGTTGTAGGTTGTATCCATTCATTTTGTTGGATAATAATAATGGAAGGACCTAGCAATTTCTCTGGTGGACGTAGCCCACACTGGGTGAACCACGTATATCTATTGTTCGACAACACACGTATTCCAATAGAGGATGAACACCTTCAGTAACCACTCACATAACCAGATCAAATATCAACACACCAATGTTTTCACATGGTAAAACCCCTATGGGGAAACATCCACGTCCCCAGCCAACGTGGCCACTTGGAGTAGTTTATTAATGGAAAGAAAAAGATTACAAAGAGAGTTTACAAGAGAGTTTCTCGCAATTGATCATCAGCAAATGACCCTCCATGCTCTTTAAATAGAGATCATGGACCAATCGGGTGCTAATCCACAGATCAATGGTTGTTAAGATCGAGGAGAGTATGGACCATTGGATCACTCTATGTCGAGAACATATCGTGACCGTCATATTTCCTAACTAGAAATGCAGACTAATGCACACTAAAGAAACACACTAGAAAACACACTTTTACTTAACAACATAATAGACCAAGTAGATCTTACTAACTCCTAAGTGTATAAATATCCTAACATCCCCCCTTAAGAAAAACTTGGGATAGGATTGAAGGATTTACAATAGTGACACAATAGGAGAAGGAAGGAGGCACTAGAGCCTATCCCCTTGTTGGCCCTTGACCCAGTTTTGAAGAATACTTGGTCATATTTGACCATTTTTGGGACTGCGACAGCTTTCCAAAGATGGAGCGCAACATGAAGTGGAAATTAGGGAAGAAAGACCTATTTTTTGGGTCCCTTTTAGGGTTTTGGGTTGATGTAAAGGGAAAGGGATGTCGGCCTGTGGGTTTACCCATGCTTAGGCCCATTTTGTAATCTATAAATAGATACTTAGGTAATGTAAGTATAGGATAGTAGTACATCTATGTGATGTATAGCTAAAGGCTTAGTGCTAGTAGTTGGATCTGTGTGATTGGATGTATATTGCAAGTGCTATGTGCATGATTGTAAGGAGATTGAAAAGCTAAGTGAAAGTTGTTTTAGTTTTGTGCTGAAGTGCAAGGAAGAAGGATCTAGCGAGCTGCGTAGATATTCTATCATGTGCAAAGTAAGGGTCACTAAATCTCTATGTTGTAACCACTTGACTGAGATAATATAAAGAAGAAGACTTTGTGGATGTAGCCCCAGGGTTGGGGTGAACTATGGTAACTTTGTGTATTGTTCTCTATGCTTCGACCGAATGTGTTTATCTCCTTCTTGGCTAAGTGATTGTTGTGATTAAATACATCTAGTTATGCTATGTGCTTATGATATGTGAATAAATGTTAGATATGATATATAAGATGCTTAGTGCTTGATTTGTTGAATCTAATATATATTTATGTGGATAAGTACTGAATCATCTTTAGTCTAAGTATTTACTGCGATGCTTTGTGCTATCTGCGAAGTACCATAAGGGTTAAATATTGATGAATGATCTATGCTAAGTTCCCTGTAAAAGATATAATCACAGATTGGTGTCCTAGCTAAGGTTGCAGACATCTGAGTGCTACAACCACCCCTACCTCTACCTCGGGTGAGACTTCATCTGCTTCACAGGTGTTGTTGAAAGGGCTAGTAGTTAGGGTTTTTTTGGTGCTCTCTTGAGCATTGAACCCTAGGTCTGTCCCTGTGCCAACAAATGGTTCTGTTTCCAGGACATGGAACTGTGATTGATGGGAACTAAAGAAGAAAAAGCTTTGTGAGAAATAAGTTATGTATGTAGATATGTTTCCCTAGTGCGCAATATTCTACTTGACCTACAAAGCTTTGTGCCGAGAAATAAAGGTCAGATCTGAAGGAAAGGGGTCAGATCTGCAAGAAAGAGGTTGATACTAAAGAAAAGAAGTGAGATCTGAACACTTTATGCTCTAATAAAGGTAAAAGTAGATTTTTTTGCAGAAAAGAGGTAAGATTTGTAAGCTCGAGCCCCTAGTAAAGGTAATAATAGTTCATGTTTTAGATATGAAAGATTTGTGATCTATATAGGTAAGATAAGTGGAAATTTTTTGTTTCCGAAGCATGAATTTAGGTATGCTTGATAGATTTTTTCTTAGCCTGAAAACTAGAGCATTGTTAGATAAAAGAAAGTTTGATATGAATAGGTCTGATAGGAATAGTGAAAGATATGTTATACCTATGCATAGAAAGAATTTTTGGACTAACCAATGGATGCAGGATCCTAGAAAGAAATTTTTGCAGGCTAGCCATCATGATCCTAGTGCGTAGTACAAGAAGAGTTGGGGATCATGGACAAGAAAGAGAGGATTAACTCTTTGTTACAATTACGGAAGACTAGGACATCTTGCTAAGGAATGCCCTGGGAGAAACCCTAGTTGCCTCTGTTGTAAATCTATGGACCATGAAGTATTGGATTGCCCTAGAATGATTGCTAGACTTGAAAAAATGAATATGAAACAAGAAAACTCTAAAGGAGATCAAGAGACTAAAATTATGGAAGAAAACCAGAAATAATCAGAGATCATGTTACTAAAAATAAAAGAAACCATGTATGATCATAAGGATGTCAGTTTGTCAGAGATCTTCAAAGAAAAGGAGAAAATTGAAGTAACAATAGGAGACTTCAACATTGAATGTGCTCTGGATGAGGGAACACCGATGAAAATTATGATAGAAAGCACTTGGGAACCCCTAGGAAGGCCTGCTCTGGTCCCTTCACTAGGAACCATCAGATTATTTAAAGGCAAAATGGTAACCCTATGTGGTAGAATTACCCAGATAGCTATGAGTACCCATGGAACTTCGACAGAGGAAGAGTTTGAAGTCATTAGATTTATTGATAATTGTGCCCCATTACCATATTTGTTAGGAAAGATATGGATTGAAAAAGACCATATACAGAGAAAAGAAGAAAAGAAAGCCCTAGAACATAAGAAGCAAGAACTCATGGAATTTATGACTAGAAGGATCGCCTACTTGATGGAGGAACAAGAGAACAGATCTCAGCTATTAAACACCAGGGACATGGATTTCGAAGCTATAAGAGTGTTAGAGGAACCACAAAAGACCGAAATACCTAATCCATATAATGAAGGAGTATTACCCTTGGATCTGAAGAAAGAACCTAAGCAGCGCGAAGTGACTATGTCGAGAGAAGATAAGACTCAAAATGGAAAAAGGATGACCAAGACTAAGCTCACTAGGAAAAAGGCTAGCAAGTTAAGTAAGAAGAGGGCCAAAATTGGAAAGTTATAGAAGACTCCATAGGAAACTTCACAGAAGGAAAAATCACAAGAATTGAGCTTCGTCGAGATATCAGAACAATGACATCTAGCACTTCTCCATGGTGCAACAATATAGTTGTTGGACCAATATACCCATTCGACTTCTACCCCAAATGGGTCGAAAAGAAATTATGGGTTCCCACCAGACCGTTGGACAGCACTAGAATGGATAGAATGGAGTTAATGAAGGCCCCATATCCATTGCAAGTAGACCGTTTCTAAGTTTCCCTACTTAGTCCGTCGCACCATGCATCGAGAATACTTTTTTCTAAGTGATAATTTGAGCCTGAAACTTGATATTACTTCACCCTTGTTCCCATACTATTCATCGTAGTCTCTGAATTCATTTTCACACTTGAGCTAGTGGGCCCAAGCTTGTATGTTGGATGAGCTCAGAGTTGTTGAGAAAGTAGTTGAAGAATTTTTTATTGACCTAATGCATGAGAGAGTCATGTCAGAGAGAAGGATTTCTACAAGTGTGAAATCATCATCGACAGGAGGAGTCCAATCTTCTCCCTCCACTGCTCATGGAGCAGGACCTTCCAAAACCACGACCAAGACAAGAACAAAGAACAAAGATGATATTGCAAATGCCAAGATGATCCCATGCATTTTGTTGGTTTACATACCACCTTTGAGTGACAAGATTAACCACAACAATGTACCTAGAGACTTTGAGTACACCTTGATCACCGCATATCTTCCAAAAGGGGTGCGCGTAGTACGTGCTAACCAGGATAATCTCGCAGCACTGAAATTTAATGATTTTAAAGTCTGAGATCACAAAACCTATAGCATGTTATCTCCTCATAAATACTTAACCAAGACCAAAGGAAAAAATCCTAAGATTGTCCCACAGTCCTAGACCCAGAACCTCATGTAGTCCACACTGCTCAACGTAATGAAGATCCCTCACTTTGGCAGACACCAGGAAGTCAACGCATGCGTCAGGTTTCTACTATCTTGCTACCATGGTGGATACTTATGGTTGGACCGATGCATCATTGTGGATCCGAATCTGATCAATCGGATCACAGGACTGAGCATGAAAGGCCCTGACCCACAGGACATTTACCTAGGCAAGACCTCAGATCGAGCACTAGCACAATGGATAAAGGAAACTTATGGCGATGTAGAGAAGGGTACGGGAGGCTACAAGGTAGCCTCTATCCAGAGTGGAGCAGTGTGCCTTGCATTTCAGCTAATCGCAGGCAAGTCAGTTCATAAGAACAGACCAACACACGTGACTAGCTTCATAGTTCACCTCGCAGGGAAGTGTGTTGAGGGAATACAGAATTATTGGGCACAATATCTTGTAAAACAGTTAGATCAGATTGCAGAGGAGCGCAAGACCAAGGGTATGAGTTCCACTTTAGTTGGTCTCTCATACTTATCACTTTCATTGCTTGGGAACTTCCAGAGGCAGCCACTTTTCCAGAGATCGAACCTTTCAAACCACTAGTCGTGAAGTTTTGTACGCCGTGGTACTCCAGCAACATGAACAAGTAGTGGCAGTCCAATGTTGTATTCCACACCTACTTCAACCAACTAAAGAATGAAATTCAATCTACACCGCGAATCACCTCAAATGTACTTCATAGGTTTATACCTTTGATGAAATTTAGCGTGGACCACCACTTCACCTATATTATAGCATGCGGTGATGAGCATAAAAAGAAGCTCCAATCCTACTACAAGCTGACAGAAGATGACTTGGAGGAGATTATCAAGGAATGGTCAGCAAACCTCCTTGTTGCAGTGGACCCCGCAGACATGCCCAATGAGGAAAGACCTGAAGCTATGTCGGATACATCTGGGCCAAGCAGGACTAAGAAGGATGATGAAGTTGAAGATGTCCCTAGCATGTCCACAAATACTACTTCGATCTCACCTGTGTAGGGAGGTGATGGTAACGAGCTAGGCAGTATAGAAGTTGAACAAAATAGAGGCGAGGTTACTCCACCTAGAGAGGAGGAGGATCCCTCCATGAAAAGAAAGATGACACCACCTAAACCCTCCTTCCGAAAGAAAGCTAAGGCCACCCAGACCACGCTTAAAACTACCCTTACCCCAGATGACTTCGACTTCTTAATTGTTGCATTGAATGATGTTTCACTAGATCTCGCAGAAAAGCAAGAAGCAAAGCAGGAGGAGCTATTCAACCGAATCAAGGGCGAACTCAAAGAAGTGCAGCAGGCACTCCAGTCCATCCAAGTAGTTTCTACAGCGCCCTTGATAAGCGAAACATCAAGAACAGGCGATGATCCCACTCAATTACACCAGATCATTGATCAAGGCGAAGCTCACCTTCGATGATCTCAAGAAGACACAACACAAGCCACCCAGGATTTGATGCAAGTACAGAAAGCACTTCTATAACAATAGATTGAGGCAGAATGGGAAAATGTTTCCCTGAAAGAAAAGTGGGACGAGGAAAAGGCACAGTTTCTAACAGAGTAACTTGAAGTATAGGAAAGGGTTCACAAAGCACTGCACTATGTGACGGTCATAGAAGTGAAGATGGAAGACTATTTCCCACAGCAGGTGACCCAAATGGAAGAAGTAATCCAGCAACTCCAACAAGCATCACAGATCTGGAGCTCTGCACCATGCCCAAGACACCCCAAGAAATAAGAGATCTAAGAGAGGCCACTGGTCGAAGCACAGTTGGTCGATTAAAAACCTTTGCCTTGGAATGCAAGCAGCTAAGTGCTAGAAGCGCCCAGACTTATGAAACCCTCACAGAGAATCCAGAATTGCAAACATTGGAGGCACAACTCCAAGAAGAAAAGAAGCATGCAGACATGCTACAGGTGTAGATAAATACTTTGACCTTGATCGAAAGAATGAAGAGGTTCACATAACAACGCACAACCCAACAACAAGTACATATGCTGCAAAGTAAAGTGATGGAAGTCTCCCAATGACTTCAGCCAATCCAAGAAAAGGCATGCCAATTGTTCGCTGAAATTGAAAGCTAGGGAGCTTAACTTGAAGAGGTTGTCATAACTATAGAACAATGCCTAGAAGGACCACTCAATGACACAATAATCCAGGAATTTACTGAGCAGGAGGCTATCACATTGTAGCAGGTCGAAGCATCTCGAGCCAAGATTGAGGCATTCGAGGCAGAATTGATCAAACCTGAGTGACTCAGGATGAGTCATAGGTGAATGTTGGGGGCCTGTTGGCCCTTGACCAAGTTTTGAAGAATACTTGGTCATATTTGACTATTTTTGGGACTACAATAGTTTGCCAAAGATGGAGCGCAACGCGAAGAGGAAATTAGGGAAGAAAGACCTATTTTTGGGTCCCTTTTAGGGTTTTGGGTTGATGTAAAGGGAACGGGATGTCAAACCGTGGGTTTACCGATGCTTAGGACCATTTTGTGATCTATAAATAGATACTTTGGCAATGTAAGTATAGGATAGTAGTACATCTATGTGATGTATAACTAAAGGCTTAGTGCTATTAGCTGGATCTGTGTGATTGGATGTATATTGCAATTGCTTTGGGCATGATTGTAAGGAGATTGAAAATCTAAGTGCAAGTTGTTGTAGTTTTGTGCTGAAATGCAAGGAAGAAGGATCTAGCAAGCTGTGTATATCTTTTGTCATGTGTGAAGTAAGGGTCATTGAAGCTCTGTGTTGTAACTGCTTGACCGAGATAATATAAAGAAGAA
>JZKD02S1856774.1:169396-185601 GCA_000966675.3 Picea glauca | reverse complement strand
ATGATTTGGATGGAAAGAGCTCGAAAAGTTATGTGGTTTTAAAAAAAACAGCACTGAAAACAGACTTCCAATGTGAGAGTTATGCCCTTTTTTAAAAAGGCATGAATGGTAACGAAATGACCATGTGATAGTGTAAGCTGCTTTATGAAGTGACCCGATTTTATAAAGAGAAGTGGGGATCACTTTTACAATGAAGTCACCTTATAACAAAAAGGTTGCATGCAAAATAACTCTAAAATAAAATATTAAAGCTACTTATAGCAATTCACTTTTATACTTGAAGTGAAATACACTTTACAAATTTTGCATAACTTTTTCAAAAAAGGTAAAAAAAGATAGACTTGAACTCAAGACCTCTTACTTAATAAGAGAACTTTTAACCAAATGATCTAGCAAAACATATTGTAATGTTTAGAAGGAGGATTGTTGTTGTTGTTGTTGTTGTTGATGATGATGATGATGATGAAGACAGCCTTGGAGAGCATGCTAAAAGAGAATATGCAGATCTAAAAGAGTAGCAACCCAGAAATAAAAAAAATACAAAACCGAAATGAAACCCAAAAAACTTCTCTACAAAAAAATTTAAAAATGCCTATTCAAACTTTATACCTCTGGATCTGGTTGTAATGGCCATATCTTGGGCAAACGGAAACCTTTTCAAGTGAAAAGAAAAGTGTTCCTGAATGAAAAAAGTGCTCCGGACACAATGTAATAGTATTCTCAGCCCAAAAATGTATGGAAGAGATAGAAAATGGAGATGAGGCAACTCGTCTTCACAAGCTCAATCTACAACAGGACTGGATCTTCAAACAGGCTATGATGCCATGTTCGAAAACACAGGTATTCCAACAGAGGAAGAACACCTTCAGTAACCACTCACATAACCAGATCAAAGATCAACACACTGATGTTTTCACGTGGTAAAACCCCTACAGGGAAACATCCACGACCCCAGCCAACACGGCCACTTGGAACAGTTTATTAATGCAAAGAAAAGGATTACAAATATATTTTACAAAAGAGTTTCTCACTATCGATCATCAGCAAATGACCCTCCATGCTCTTTAAATAGAGATCATGGACCAATCGGATGTTAAGCCACAGATCAATGGTCGTTAAGATCGAGGAGAGTATGAACCGTCAGATCACTCTATGTTGGGAACATATCGTGACCATCAAATTTCCTAACTACAAATGCATACTAATGCATACTAAATAAACACACTTTTACCTAATGACACAATAGACCAAGTAGATCTTACTAACTCCTAAGTGTTTGAATATCCTAACATCTATGTCTCTATTATAGTGTGTATCTTATATGATTTATTTATGCATTTGTTTATTTTATTTCTCTATGATCATATTTTTATAACAACTAGTATTAGAGAAAAAGGTAACTCGTAGGAAAAGAGGGTCCCTAGTTCGATTGGGAGAAATGGCGGAAGATGGGAAGTTTAGGGTCAAGAAATTTAATGTCCAAAAATACCAGTTATGGAAGATGCAGATGGAAGATTATTTATATCAGAAGGGTCTATTCCTACCATTGGGTGGAATAGCAAAGAAGTTGATGGCCATGAAGGATGAAGAATGGGATATTCTTGACATAAATTCTCTAGGAACGATACGACTGAGCCTCGAAATGTCGTTGGAGTTCAATATTTTGAAAGAAAACACAACGAAGGAGATGATGGACGCATTGGCTAAATTATATGAAAAACCCTGGGAGTCCAATAAGGTATTTCTAATGAAGAGATTATTTAATATGAATATATCAGAAGGTGGTTATGTTGCAGATCATTTAAATGAATTTAATGTGGTTACTAATCAGCTAAGTTCTGTAAAAGTGGACTTTGATGATGAGGTAAGGGATCTTCTAATCTAGTGCTCATTTCCAGAAAGATGGAACGACTTGGTCATGGTTGTAAGTAACTTTGTCTCTAGTTTAGACACTTTAAAATTTGATGATGTTGTTGGTGTTATCCTTAGTGAGGAAATGTGATGGAAAATCACAGGTGAGACATCAGGTAATGCATTAAACATGGAGAACAAGGGAAGACAAAAGGATAGAGTAAAGGGCCCAGGAAACTGCGAGAATTCTATGAAGGGTAGATCCAAATCCAGATTGGGAAAGATAGAGTGTTGGAATTGTGGGAAGAAAGGACATATAAAGAAAGACTACAGAGCTCCAAAGAAACAAAGAGATGGACAGTAGGAGAAAAATCAGGAAGAAAATGTAACAGGTGATGTGTTACAAGATGCTTTGATTCTTTATGTAGATAATATTTCTGAGTCTTGGGTAGTAGATTCAAGGGCTGCATGTTGGCACAGGGGCATACACAAGGTTCAGCTCCAATAGTGCACCAACAAGCCCTAACTATCGTCCCTTTCGGAAAGACCTACGAAACAGATGAAATCTCACCCGAAGAAGCTATGAGGGGGTTGCAAGACAAAGATGTCTACAACCAAGGGGAATATCAAGTGGATCTAACACTAGAACAATACAACATGCATATATCACTTATCATATTAGATATACTTCACACAAGTATCCATCAAATCTAACATAGTAATGCAATAAAATTATATCAAAGGGAAAAGAACATAGCATCAATCACACACAACACAAGGTATACATGGTTCACCCTCTCTCTAGGGCTACATCCACATAACTATGCTTATAATATATTAGGATGAAGCATACAGTTCTTTTTTGTGCTCTCAGTTGGAAGATCTTCTTTCTTCTCCTCTCTATCTCTCCCCTCCCTACACACCTAGCTGCAGGGTTGATCTTCTCACCCAGTTGAATATCTTACAATATACAAGACTCTCATACTTAGCACTTCTTTCTCACACAATATTACTCACTCGATCACACAATGTCAAAGACAAAAACAACAATCATAACACCAACCCATCCTAGGTCCTTTAGACCTCTATTTATACATGACAATAGCTCACTGACATCCTTAAGCTAAACCTAGCTTTCAAAACCCTAGATACCAAAACCCTAGGTGTATGAAACCCTAGGTCAACTTGACCCACATTTTCAAGGCTTCGCCAACCTGTCTTTCCTTCCTTCTCGCATGGTTCTCCAAAGCATCCAATGATGGATTTTTCCTCTTGCTGAGTTTTCCATGATCCTTCTTCCTTGTTGATCTGTCATCCTCGATCTCCTCATCCAACGGCTTGCTTCCTTTTACTATGCTCCATATTTTCTTCTCTTTTGCTCACTTTGACCCAGTAACAGCCACTGTATTTTCTGCGTAGTTCACATTCTGCCTTTTCTTCCTTGATCTTCACTTACTTTCATAACCAAGGGCCAACAGGCCCCCAAAAATCACCTGTGACTCATCCCAAGGCACTTCAGATCTGATCTTTTTGTTTTACTTCGACTTCAGACTGCGTAGTGCAGCCTCTGATTTCTACTCTATGCCTCCTCTCCTTCCTTGTGCAGACTGTCTTTTTTGTGTCTGGTACCTAGTTTCAACTGAACCTGGTACCTACACCCTTTTCCTTATGCTTTTACTTAGAGTTGCGAGGAAGCTGGTTGTCACAATACAATTTCAAACAGCTCCCATTCACTAATCCTTCCTTCCATTCTCCATTCAAATTCTTCAATTTCACAGTTCCTCCTTCTGTAACATAGGTGACCTCATATGGATTGAGCCAATGCATTCTGAACTTCCCAATATGTTTGATGAACTTACTGTCATATACCAGTACTAGATTTCCTTATTTAAATTCCTTCTTATTGATTTGCCTATCATGATAGGCCTTCTCTCTTTCATTTTGTACCTATTGATGGAATCCTCTAATAAATATTTCTTCCTCTAGTTCAATCAACTGTGCAAGCCTCTCTCGAACAACACTAGTGTCATCCATATCTATAAAGGAAAAAATTATTAGGCTTCGTACCATATATTCCATTGGGACAACGGCTTTGAGACCATAAACCAACTTAAAATGGGTCTACATTGTTAGCTTCTTGCAAGTGGTTATATAGGACAACAGTACTGTTGGTACTCTTAAATCCCAGTCATCCCTATTCACACTGCAAATATTCGTCAACGTTGTCTCCAATATCTTGTTGAATGCTTCCACTGTTCCAATGTTGACCTTATTAATCTTGATTGGTTGTCCAATGAATGGGATCTCAACTCTTGGTCCTTCCACATCTCTTTGGCCTTCTGTTTCAGCGATGTTCACCTTCCTAGGATCATCATCTTCATCAACATTGATATTGTAATAGCCTTGCAGTTTCTGGAGAGGTGCAGTCCATTCATCCTTTTATTGTTCTAAAGGGAGGCTAGAGGCCTCCTCAAATACTTTATGTCTTACAATCTGTAACACTTGATCTACTGAAGGATATTGACTTTCAAATAAGAAAGTGGTTACAAAACTTTGAGTCATACCTTCCCAATCTATAGTGATGAGGCGTAGTTCTGCTTGAAGGTACCCATTGATAGGGGTTGTGTCCAGTGTGTTAATGAATTTGTGCACCCACTATTCTTGAGGAATTTTTCTCCAGGTTTCCTTGCAACTTCACACATGGTCCTTTGGACAACTTCAACCTGTGTACCGAACTTCGCAGCCTTCTTGTGCTGAGAATCATGTTGTCATCAAAGTACAACATTATACCCAATATGTAATGTTGTTTTTGTGTGTCCCCCACCATCTTGTTGGTGTTGCTTTCAAGGCCTCATCCATTGCCAACAATATATGTTGTGTTGGTACACTTTCTTCAAATTCTGACAAGAAGGTTTCTAAAGGATTTATACCATCAAAGGTGGGTAAGTTATTTACTATTGTGCCAATCCAATGAAATTCTCTGGTTAATCTAGCACATATTCTTGTAGATACTTCATACATTTTTTTTGCCAGTTCTCCAATGCTTCTTCTAAATCTGATGAACATGCCTGTCACTTCGCCATCTTAGGTTCCCATCGACCGTAGGATTAATATAATATTTTTGTTTGGTTGTTAATTTGTATATGTTTTCTAGCTCATATGCGTGGTCTTCCTCTCTGATGGACTCTGTGTATCGTTAACCTTCATCTGGATCTAAAGGTGTAATGACCCTAAGGACATCTATTTCAAAATTCATTCGTCTTTTCTTTAAATCAACCACAGTGGAATTATTGAAAGCCCAATCAATTCCTAACATCGTAGGGTAAGGGAAGTTGTCATCAACTATCTAAATTACCTCAAAATATGCAAATGTTCTTACTCCATCGATGTCCACAGGGACATATTCCAATCTATCGAAAGGGCTTACAGCTTGTTGATTATCCATCCTAATCCTGATAAGGGAATAGATCAACTTTGGTTTTCCCATCAGTGCATAGGTTTTCTTCATCATGGAATTGACCTCCAACACTAATTCGAGGACCACATAGTCTATATCATACTCTCCTATTTGAGAATTCAAGAGTAATACCTTATTTTTCCTTCTCTTTTTGGATAGATGATGTAATTATTTATTCCGTAAAGTATTTATCCTTCCTATCTCATACTGTTTGATTAAATTTTGTAGATATTTTACAATGCTCTCATCTTGAATCAACTTAATACAACTATATAAAAATTCCATGAGATTTCTTACCTCTTGTCCTTCTTTTGGCGAAGAAGACTGATCGAATGCCAGAGGCATTCCGTATTCTCTTACCTCTGGTCATATCTTTGATGAAGAGCCTTGGTCTACTTTGAACTCTTTTCTTGCCTCCTCAAATATTTGTCTTTCTTTCTTTGCATCAAAAGTTTGTGTCTTCTCTACAGCTTTCCTAACTCATGATTCTTTTGTAGTCTTTCCTGAGGCCATTATGTCTTCTCCTGTAACAACGCCTCCTCTGGTGATAACAGTGACTCTAGAGTCTTCTCCACGAGGTTCAGCATATATCAGTTGCACTTGTAGGTTCTATTGAGTTCCTCGTCTTTCCTGAAGCTTAGCTAGCAGCACGAGACAATCTTTTATAACATGTTCGAATAAACTGCAGTAGCTGCAAGTAGTGAAAGTGTTTTGAAAGTCCCTTGCAAGGTGTCCTGGTTGCGCACAGTTGTAACAGATGATTTGTCCTCAGCCTCAACCCATTCCTCCTCCTCATCCTCTTCCTCTGAATCCACCACGAGGGTTGAATTTTCCTCTCCCAGTGGAGTTATATTGCATAGTGTTTCCTTCTTGTTGAGCTTCACCTTGAATTTTATATATGTCTCTTGACCTTTCATGCATGAAGTCATAATCCATACAATATTTATCATCATGCCCCATGGACTTACAGAACATGTAATACAGATTTTTCGGTGTCTGAACATATTTTTCCATGTAATAGCACTCACCAGGGCGATGTGTATTTCTGCATACATCGCACCAAGGTAGGGTGACTTGATTCAAATGGCTCAGAGCTCCAAAGGCCAAGTATTCATGAAATAGGGGACAATGCTCCTTCTCACGGCCTTCTGATTTGCATTTGACACACCATATGTCTTCTCTTTTATCTTTTCCCTTTTCTTTCTTCATATCTTCGACCTGTAGAGACAAACTAGTCAGTTGACTCAATATTTAACTCATACCTGAGATGGATTCTCCCATAGGAGCTGACTCTAACTTCATGGAGATATCCAGTGCCTCAACCTACGAAGCAATAGTCCATTGCATCAGAGGAACTCTGATGTGTGATAAGAGTGAAGAAATGAACCATTCTTTGTTCCTCTCATCTAGGATCTAAAAATTCAATCGACATGTTAAGGTCTTAAATCTCTGATCGAATTCCCAAACAGGTTCATCTACCTTCTTCTTGATCTCTTTCATCTTTGTAATACATTGTGACTGTGACTTGGGTTTCTTGAACTCTACAATCAACGCATTCTTGATCTCATTTAGTGGCTTAGGTTTTGCAAGTCCTTGGACAATCTTCATGTACCATCTCAGTGCGCGATCCCTTAGAGTAGTGTCGAACTAATTTCTTTTAACAGCTTTGTCGGTGAAATTTTTAATATTCCATACAGCTTCACATAGGAACCAGTGTTGATCAGGGTCTTCAATCACATCTCTCCTAAAAATAGGGAGCCTCATCTAATCTTCCATAGATCTTCCTAGGGTTCCTGACTGAGTATGTGGTGGACTACTAGTGACAGTTCTCTGAATTCTCTAGTGGCTTGGATTACTCTAATTTCTTAATGATACTGAATCAACAAGAGGGATAATAGTAATTACTTTGACACTCTTTGCAGTTCCTGAAGTTTATGGATCTTCATGGTGAGGCTCTTCATCTTTCCCTTCCTCTGCCCTAGCGGGTTTCGAATTCTCGTCGTCTGTTAGATCTGGCTCTTCTCCAATGTATAAACCCTCATCCCCGAAGTTTTGCTTAAACAGGTTCACAAGATGAACTTCTTTGAACGCTCTCCCACTATGCGTATGTCTACCCTCTATTTCATTGTCACTTTCTGAATTCTTGAACATTATCTTTTTCAAATCCGACCGATCTACTATATCTTCAAGATGTTCTTCTCATGCAATAGCATCTTGATCCTCAAGTTTAGAAAGTGTAAAAAATTTCCTCTGGTTCCCTTGAAGAAATATCTCTCGACTTGGCTATATGACTCTACTCTTTCAATAAAAAACTCGGTGATGTACCCCCCAATGGTGCTATCAAACCATTGATCTACATCTCTTGACACGACATTATCAACTCTCTTGACCTTCTTGGTCAGCGTTGGCGTCCAAACCACAGGAGTTCTAGATCTGATCTCAAACTAGGTATCTGCTAACCTAGCTAACCACTCATAAAGCTCCTGATGGATTCCTCCAAAGAAAATCCTGTGTATATCACTAAAGATATATCTTCCTAATCAATCCTCTGTACTAAGATTAGGGTTCTTTTTCTAGGCTTCAGTGAATTCCTTTTCTTGATCCTCTATCCACTTCTGAATCTATGTCTTTGATGGGAACCACCCTGACATTCCCTCAAGAATATTCTTGTCACAGTGATGGAACCATTTGTTGGAACAGGGGTAGACCCAGGGTTCAGCTCCAAGAGTGCACCAACAAGCCCTAACTATTAGCCCTTTTGAAAACACCTGTGAAGCAGATGCAGTCTCACCTGAAGCAGCTATGGAGGGGTTGTAGGATAGAGATGTCTACAACCAAGGGAAATATCAAGTGGATCTAGCACTAGAATAGTACAACACACATATATCACTTATCATCTTAGATCTACTCCACACAACTATCCATTAGATCTAACACAGTAATGCAATAACAACATATCAAAGGGAAAAGAACATAGCATCAATCACACACAACACAAGGTATACGTGGTTCACCCTCTCTCTAGGGATATGTCCACAGAAATGTGCTTATAATATATTAGGATGAAGCATACAGTTCTTGTTTTCTCTCTCAGCTGGAAGATATTATTTCTTCTCTCTATCTCTCCCCTCTCTGTGCACCCAGCTGTAGGGTTGATCTTCGCACCCAGCTAAAGATATTACAATATAGAAGGCTCTCTTACTCAACACTTCTTTCAAACACAATATTACTCACTCGATCACACAATGTCAAAAACAACAACAACAATCATAACACCAACCCATCCCAGGTCCTTTATACCTCTATTTATACATTACAATATCTCACCAACATCCTTAGGCTAAAACCTAGGTGTCAAAACCCTAGATACCAAAACCCTAGGTGTCTAAAACCCTAGGTCAACTTGACCCACGTTTTCAGGGCTTCACTAGCCTGTCTTTCCTTCCTTCTCGCACGGTGCTCCAAAGCATCCAACATTTTTTTTTTCTTGTTGAGTCRTCCACGATCCTTCTTACTTGYTGATCTGTCATCCTCAATCTCCTCGTTCAATGGCTTGCTTCCTTTTACTTTGCTCTGTCTTTTCTTCTCTTTTKCTCACTTTGACCCAATAACAGTCACTATGTTTTCTGCGCAGTTTGCATTCTATCTTTTCTTCCTTGATCTTCGCTTAATTTCATAACCAAGGGYCAACAATGCCACACCTCATAGCAAACATTTTCTATATTATGTTCAAGGTGATTTTGGACAGGTTCATTTGGGTGATGATGCACCATGCAAAATTGTTGGAATGGGAAAAGTAAAAATAAAGCAAAGAAATGGAAACCAATGGTTGTTGAAAGAGGTAAGACATGTTCCAGTTCTAAGGAAAAATCTAATTTCAATAGGGAAGTTGGAAAGTGAAGGTTGTATATCCATATTTACAGATAAGGTGTGGAAGGTCACCAAAGAACCATTGGTGATAGCAAAAGGAGAGAAGGTAGGTACATGGTATTTATGTATTGGTAATACTGACTCTTCTATCTCTTTAGATTCTACAAGAGCAGATACAACATTGTGGATCATTATTCCCCCCTTAGGAAGTAATGGCCTCTATTGTGTCAAGTTATTAGGGAATCTTTTATTGAATTTGAACCTTGGTGAGTTTTTTTCCTTGTTGAAGAAGTTGTCCTGATTAGCTTATTGAAGGTTGTTATGAATCTGTTGTTGGAGGGGTTGGATCTTTTCAACCGACATAGTTGAATCATCAGTTAGAGCATGGGAGGACTATGTCAGTGAACATACATCATGAATAGAATGAAGGTATTTTTTATAATTTCACTTGACTAGATAGTGTGGACGAACCCATGTAGGTGCAGTAAGAATATCTTGGTGCTCTTCTACAATCTAGCTAGTCTTCCTTAGTTGGATAGAAGGGTCTTGGGATGAGGTTACAATGATTTCATTGTCCTTCTCTTCTCAAAATATCATGAAGAGGATAAACTTTGCGGTATGAGAGATTAATTTTTGGCACTTTTATGTCGGGACAATAGTTGGAACTACCTCTGGTATCCTATAGAGCTAACCTCCCAGAGTAACATTTGTTGGTTGTCAAGCTTGATTATCTTATTTATTCATAGGTCTTTGTTTTCATCCATTTTTATACCCCATGAAGACTTTACACCCCAAAATAATGTACACTCATCCACGCATGGGAGTGAAAGGGGGGGGCTTCCCCTAGGGGATCTGGGGGAAAGCAAGCCCCCAGCGGGGGTTTGGGGGCGAAGATCTCGAAGGAAAAATTGCCTTGTAAATGTATATTGTAATTTCATATTAAATATGGACCATTCATTATAAGGTCGTAGATCTGAAAGTAAAAGTTATGTTAGGGTTTTTTTCCCTAGAAGGAAACCCTCTTTTATGAGGGAAATGTATTGTGGTTATGTATCATCATGAATATTGTATTCTGAGTGAGGATACTGTGAGAGAAAGAAGAGGAAGTTATGATGGGTATGTTGTAGGTTGTATCCATTCATTTTGTTGGATAATAATAAAGGAAGTACCTGGCAATTTCTCTGGTGTACATAGCCCACACTGGGTGAACCACGTATATCTATGTCTCTATTATATTGTGTATCTTATGTGTTTTATTTCTTCGTTTGTTTATTTTGTTTCTCTGTGATCCTATTTTTATAACAACGGGTATTAGAGAGAAAGGTAACTCGTAGGAAAAGAGGGTTCCTAGTTCGAGTGGGAGAAATGGGGGAAGATGGAAAGTTTAGGGTCGAGAAATTTAATGGCCAAAACTACCAGTTATGGAAGATGCAGATGGAAGATTATTTATATCAGAAGGGTCTATTCCTACCATTGGGTGGAATAAAAAAGAATTTGATGGCCATGAAGGACGAAGAATGGGATATTCTTGACAGAAATTCTCTAGGAACAATATGGCTGAGCCTGGCAGTGTCGGTGGAGTTCAATATTTCAAAAGAAAATACAATGAAGGAGATGATGGACGCATTGGCTAAATTGTATGAAAAACCCTTGATGTCCAATAAGGTATTTCTAATGAAGAGATTGTTTAATATGAATATATCAAAAGTTGGTTATGTTTTAGATCATTTAAATGAATTTAATATGGTTACTAATCAGCTAAGTTTTGTAAAAGTGGACTTTGATGATGAGGTAAGGGCTCTTCTAATCATGTGATCATTTCCAGAAAGATGGAACGGCTTCATCATGGATGTAAGTAAAATTGTCTCTGGTTCAAACACTTTAAAATTTGATGATGTTGTTTGTATTATCCTTAGTGAGGAAATGTGATGGAAAATCACAAGTGAGACATCAGGTAATGCGTTAAACATGGAGAACGGGGGAAGACAAAAAGATAGAGGAAAGGGCCCAGGAAACTGCAAGAATTCTAGGAAGGGAAGATCCAAATCCATATTGGGAAAGATAGAGTGTTTTAATTGTGGGAAGAAAGGACATCTGAAGAAAGACTACAGAGCTCCAAAGAAACAAAGAGATGGACAGCAGAAGAAAAATTAGGAAGAAAATGTAACAGGTGATGTGTTACAAGATGCTTTGATTCTTTATGTAGATAATATTTTTGAGTCTTGGGTAGTAGATTCAGGGGCTTCATTTCATGCCACACCCCATAGAAAACATTTTCTATATTATGTTCAAGGTGATTTTGGACAGGTTCATTTGGGTGATGATGCACCATGCAAAACTGTTGGAATCAGAAAGGTAAAAATAAAGCAAAGGAATGGAAACCAATGGTTGTTGAAAGAGGTAAGACATGTTCCAGTTCTAAGGAAAAATCTAATTTCAATAGGGCAGTTGGAAAGTGAAGGTTGTATATCCATATTTATAGATAAGGTGTGGAAGGTCACCAAAGGATCAATGGTGATAGCAAAAGGAGAGAAGGTAGGTACATTGTATTTATGTACTGGTAATACTGACTCTTCTATCTCTTTAGCTTCTACAAGATCAGATAACACACTGATATTTCTTCATTTTGTTGGATAATAATAAAGGAAGGACCTAGAAATTTCTCTGGTGGACGTATCCCACACTGGGTGAACCACGTATATGTGTGTCTCTATTATATTGTGTATCTTCTGTGTTTTATTTCCACATTTGTTTTATTTTATTGCTTTGTGATCCTATTTTTCTAACAACAATGATGTTATGGTGTCGAGACTCATAAACAACATGACACTTTCACATATATGGCTGGCCTAGAAGACCCCCATCCTCAAAATCCTTTGTTTCTTCTGGTTGGATTGTTGCAGTTGCAACAATGGCAGTGGGTTATGCATCAATTATCTGTTTCATTTTATTATTGTTTGAATCTGAGTCTAATTCAGGGACCGGTTTTGTTTCTTGGATCTTGGCTACCAATGATTGTTTCGAGCGACATTCATCGGTGTTGTGCCAAGGGATGTTTTGGAAGTTTGCACCACTTCCTAGTGTCCTTATTAATCTTCTCGTTGGTCTTCTTTTTCTTACACTTGGATTGGTTGTCTTGAGGTTGGATATTCTTTAGATTAGGGTTTCCTTTACCATACTTGAGTTGTTGTGGATTTGCAAATCAAAATTATCACTTGTTCTAGTGCTTAACTTTCTACTCAATTTTGACATCATATCGATAAGCTACTCCCAATGATAAGATGTCTGAAAACTCCATTTCGATTTGGATGTACCTTGTGTAGAGCCCCATGGTATTTTAGAACAAGATGTCACTCGAAGTATTTGATACCCATATTTATGTGCAAGGTATGGAAGTTATTTGTAAACTTTGATACTGTTTGGACCCTCTCTTGATGTAGCGCGGTCCATCTTATGTACCAGTCATCATAGTTTCCTACAGGATAATATTTCTCCTTGACTGCATCCATAAAAAGATACCAAGTGGGCTCGACCTCAAATATTCTAGACTCCTCTATGAAATTTTTCTCCCAGTAAGTTTCCCACCAATGTTTTACATAAGGGAGATCCTTAAGGAGCACAAAGGTGATCTTTTATCTATGAGAAAAATTGTGAACGGAGAAATAACCTTCTAGCAAATTTAACCATTTTTCCAAAGAATCCACATCAATCTGGCCTTCAAATATGGGAATATCAAAATTGACTTGTATCTTTACCGGGGCAGCATATCCAAATCGATTTCTTGATGAATACACACTTGTTGTTGTTGGTAGTTGTTGAAGGATTTGGGAAAAAATATCCAATATCTTGTTCCTTTGTTGCATGAGGGCTTCTGCGAGAAACAACTTGATGGTATATTTTTCTCCTGTGTCTCTCTTCTCTTCCACCATGGTAGGCTCTTGGGATGGAGAGAGTGGTTTTCCTCAAGATAAAATAGCTCGAGACCCAACTCTCTATATCATGACCTCATCAGGGACACGCACTAAGAAACAAAAATGAGTAGCATGCTCTGATACCACTGATCCAAATTATTTTGGGAACGAAATGAAGGCTGAAATATAAAAATGAAATATATAGAGATATTGCAATAAACACAAAGATACATTAATGCACAATTTTTATTAATGAAATAAATGTACATAAATTGTAAAAATATAGAGTGAATGCACTCGCTAGAATGGTGACATCTTATCTTTGAGAATAGATGTGATGGTTATGCTCATTCGCAAGAAGATGATGGTTTTTTCAATGAGGCTCTAGATTCCTTTTTAACATAAATAAAATCTCAAACCCTAACCCAGGAAGATGGAACGCCAAAAGGTTTGCGGGCCCTGATGGGGCGTAGTTGATACGTCAACTTCCCAAGGGCATAAATTTTTCAAATGATATTTGTTTGGGGCACATGATAGCTCATTGGAAAGGTATATTCGAGGACTACACATGTTTCCATCACACTTTGGCTAAATCCTACAGTGTGACTGTGGCGGGCCCAAAAAAATGTTGTTTAGGGCCTCAAAACGACCCTGAAAGTTTAGGACCCAAAACTTTGTAGAAAAAATGCCAAGGTGGAAACCCATGTTTTGAGCTATTGGAATAGGTGGGTGGAAATCGATTTCCACCTGGATCACTAGTTTTAAAAGTGGATTCATGAGCTGCAACAATGGCTTGATAGATTCGTGGTCTAAATATTCCCTGTGAAAGTAGGTGTCAACAATCCATTGAACAGAACCCTTGATATTGGCAGCCTCTGTTTCCATGTGTGTGTGGTAATATATTTTTGGAACTCCCTATGCAAGTGGATTGCAAGGATTTGGACCTCCCATGGGAGAAAGGTGAAAAAGGACCTTAAATTGCGATATACACTGGCAATTAATGCCTCCAGGAAGATGCCAAAGAGCGTTCCCAAATCTGGTCGAGTATACCCATGGTTCTTATCACGCAATAAATGACACTCGTATATGAAAAATTCATCCATAGTGTATCAAACTTCTCTCTTTTGCAAAAACCTCACGCGGAGATATCTAGTATTCAAAATGCAATGATTCTCTTCTCGTGGGTATGGAGACAACAACACATAACTCGGGCTGGTGGGACTTCTTCAATCTGTATTCACAATACCAACACACAAAAAAATATATAGGAAAATATCACCTCTCACATATTCCTAGGCCCTCCCATGAGGGAGTTACACCTAGAGAAACTGGCTCTAATACCAACTTAGAAAAATATTGCACGCACAAGACACACATTTTATTATTGCTCATTCAAACTCAAATACAATACATTATATAGGTGTTGTGAGATCCAACTTATTCCAAACTTGGAGAGAGAGGTTGAGAGAATATCTCAACTATATATAAAAAACCCAAACCGAATCTAAAATAAGCATTAATTCTAAGAGGAAGTTATTTTTCTCACCACAAAAATGTTTTTACTAAAAATATCCAAATTATCTATTAATTACCATAAAGGCAATGACATTTCCTTGAAAAAATGTTTACAGTATAATTTTAACTTAGAAAATGATGCTTATAGTAGCAATGATTTTCCCATCCCAAATCAATTTTGCATGGAGAAATCAATACTAGAAAGTAATTTCCACAAGGGTAATGAACTGCCATATTTAATTTGATTTTCTAAGAAGAGAGTAGAATTGAAAATCCTCCATCTAAAGGATTTGTTTCTTAAAAAAATATTTACAGGGCTGCACTTCATTATTGTTCATGGAATCCATGTGTTCTAAGCTTATTACATATATTATGCTATATGATTATGAGAAAGAGATATTTCCATAGTTTTTAATGTTATTTTTGTTCCAATGCATTTTCTAGTAACTAGCCTACAATTTACAATGCAATTGTCTATAGTTATCCATGCATTTACCCTATTTATGTGAAGACAAAGGGCATCTTCATTTGTAATACTTGAAGCCTAAATAGGCCATATCCATTTACTTGAAGTAGCTTACAATCATACAAAAGATGGTAAATTATAGGCAATTTTGGATGGTTGAATTTATATTTTCAAAATTAAACCATCGATAAGGAAGAATAAGTATTATCACCTACAAGTTCTTGAGCAATCCAAACTACTTGAGTTTATTATATTATGGTTATTTCAATATTTTCTTATGGAATATTTGTAAATTTTGTCTTATGTTTTTTTCCTCCTCAGTTTTTCCAATTTAACAGTATTTTGTGTTTGTCAACCTTCACTGACAAACTAAATTAGAAGCAAGCATCCCCAAAATCTAGGTTTCCTCAATTCTTTGATCAATATATCTATACCAAAGAATAACCAATATAATTGCATATCTAGGCATGTAATCAAACATCAATAAAGTAAAGGTTTATAACTTTCAAAAATAGGCCTCCATTAATAATCAAATGATGAAAACTAGCATTGTCCTCATGAACCAGTTCAGTAAGCATTCAAGCAGTTTCAGGTTAAGGAATGCTTTGAATTAAAGAAGAGACATATAATACAAACTCTATAGATCATTGTTTATTTCATAGGTAGCAACACTATTCTTAACAAGAACTCCATTCCTTTACTAGTAAGAAAATATAGATTAATCGTCAACACATACATGGAATATAGGGAATTTCCATAACATAGACAAAACATGTATCTTATCAATAAGCTTATCCAAGCAACTAATTGAGCATGAGCAATTTTCCATCCAACCATAATTATTCCTCTATGGATTTCACCGTCTAATCGGCCTATGATAATAATAGAGGGAAGGAAATAAGTTTTAAGACTCTCATGTCACTCATCCCACACCAAAAGAATCAAAATCAACTAAGAAATTCACTACAAAGCTAAATTGCTAATCTTCTAGTTGACCCACCGATGGTTGTAATATACCAAATATAAAATGTATGCAGAATAAAAATAAAATGCTAGAAATGGTAGAATAACAATAATATAACCAGCATAATCTCCACAATAACACAGAAATGATATAAGAACAACAACAGAAATA
>JZKD02S1856774.1:143522-155002 GCA_000966675.3 Picea glauca | reverse complement strand
CTTAATGAATTGGATGAAAAAAGACTAGATGCCATTCATCAGACAACTATGATTCAACAACAAAGATCAAAATGGCATGAAAAAACTATCAAGCATAAGCAATTCCAAAAACGTAATTGGGCCTTACTGTATGATTCTCGGTTTAAAGAATTTCAAGGGAAACTACATACAAGATGGCTCGAACCTTATGAAGTGGACATTGTTTTCCCCAATGGAACAGTAAGGCTCCTCACAAACGGTGACTCTAAAACACCATTACTTGTGAATGGTCATTAGCTCCATCTGTACCAGCACCCCATTTCCAAAGAAGATTTTAAGGCCACATGTGTGGCAGACTCTCATTACCTCTTTCTAGAGGGGCCTCCTACCCCTCATTGCAATTAATTCTTTTTAAATTTCTTTAGTATTAGATTAGATTTTGTTTACTAATAATCCCTGTCAAGAAATAGCATGTTACAATTGATTTTTTCATATTCTTGATCAAAGCAAAGGCCTACCAAGAAAGGACGATCTTACTTCAAGAAGAGCCAATCTTCATCTTGTGAAACACTACTCCCCTTTTTCCCCATTGCTGAAACACCACTATTCAACAATTTTTCGTTTTTTTTTCCCCATTGTTGAAACACCACTATTCAACAACTTTTTTCCTTTTTCCCCATTGCTGAAACACCACTGTTCAACAATTTTTCATTTTTTTCCCCATTGCTGAAACACCACTGTTCAGCAATTTTTCGCCTTTTTCCCCATTGCTGAAACACCACTGTTCAGCAAGTTTTTGCCTTTTTCCCCATTGTTGAAACACCATTGTTCAACAACTTTTTTCCTTTTCCCCCATTTCCGAAACACCATTGTTCCACAATTTTTCGCCCTTTTTCCCCATTACTGAAACACCATTGTTCAACAATTTTTCGCATTTTTTCCCCATTGCCGAAACACCACTGTTCAACAATTTTCCGCCCTTCTCTCTATTGCTGAAACACCACTACTCAGAAACATGTCACCACTGCTGAAACACCACTTCCTCAGCAATATTCTGCAACATCATCCTTCAACAAACATTTCTCTATTATTTCCCTATTGTTGAAACACCAACTTTTCAGCATTCCCTGTCAATAAGCTCTTTCGCTCTCATACTACATTTTGTCCTTCCACTAAAAAAATCCTTGATACAATTTCTCTAACAAATCAAAATTCTCTGCCATGGCTACTGCGGAACTATTATGGACAGGCACTATATTTTGTTTGAATTACGAATCAAAAGGTAAAGATGAGGTATGTAAACTTTATATGTAAATACAATTGAACTATGGTTAATGAGAAGATCCCAACTCATTATTATCACTCATGTAAAATCATTATTTTATCCGTACTTGAGGGGGGGGGGGGGATATCGAAATATTATACCATCATTTCACATGAACCAACCACTGTCATTCTTTTTTTTTTACCATCCTTTCATTTGTTTCACCACCATTTGCATGCCTTCACCCGAAAAACTTACTCTGCACAGAAGCGGTTACTTGACTCTCTGACGATGCATTTTACTGAGTTGTTAGCTATGGGAGGCCTTGTTATATGGTACGAAGCCACAACAATAGCCCTGTTAGAACTATATCTAGAAGTCTATCAAATTTTTCTGCAGGCAGGATGGCTGGGTTATTTTCAGAGGCTCCAGGGATTTGATCAACAACAGGTTCTTCAATTTGCTTGAAATCTCCAGCAAGATCATTCCATTGTTCAAGGGGTTCGGATTCCAGTTACAGAGGAGGATATATCACAAGTTTCGGGTCTCCTTGTCAATGGAATTCATTGGTTCAACCGCAAACATATCATCCTTAATGCCCAACAGGATTTCCTCTTGCCAAGGGAACAAATTGAGCCTAAAGGATGGGGTGTTTGACTTAGCTCGTTCCTGCCTCCTTGGCTGACAGTTGCAGAGTTTGTCAAGCACTACCTTACCTGTGAAGGCCGATACTAGGTAGTCTACCAATACAATTTTGTCATGTTGTCTCATTTACAACATGCTAGATTGGTGAACATTCCTTATTATCTGCTTGGATGTCTTAGAAATATGTCACATTACTGTAAAAAGGCTAAAAACCCTGCCCTTTCCCTCACCCATCACCGTCTCGCTCAACTACTTATCCAAAAGGGTTTTTCCCAACAAAACCCTCTCCTAAATAACCCACCCATAGATCCCCAAGAAGCTGTTGAATATCCTGAACATCTTCAGGAGCAAAAACCACAAAACCCTCCAGACCCTCCAGAAGTACCTAACAGTCCGCCTACAGACCCAATTAATCCAATTAACCTTCCTACCATACCAAGCCCACCCCACATCTTACCAGAATCATCCACTCCTACCGTTCATATCCTTAGTGATGATTCTGAACCAGACAACTCTCCCTACCCCATCACTGAGGAAAAAACCCCACGCAAATGAAAGCAAAATCCTTTTTTCCCCCCTTTTTACAAAGAAAATGAACAAGGACCTCAACAAGAGAAGCCACTACTGCCACTGCCCTAAACCCCCAACCCATCCGGCTAAAACCTCGTACACCTCCAACCTCCCAAATTCTGGAATTTTTACCTATTACACCCACGGGCACTGAAACACAAGAACCAGAGGCCCAGTGTGTTGCGACATCATCCTTCTCAAATCAAGTAGCTGAAACACAAGAACCAACTACTCATCAAGTAGCTGAAACACAAGAACCAACTACTCATCAAGTAGCTGAAACATAAGAACTAGCTACAGCTGAAACATAAGAACCAGTTGTTGATATTATTACCGAGATACAGGAATCAGATGCCCAGGGTGCCCCAACATTACTTTCTCTACATCAAGAAGATAAAATAAAAGAATCGGTTGTCGATCCTATAGCTGCTCCAAAAGAACCAGCTAGTGCGGCTATGACTGTTACACAAGAGCCAGTCACCCCTCTTAATATACCCTTGAAATATCAACAACCAGAACCAACAATGGCCTCTGTCTTACAAGAAAATGTGTTCCTAAGGTCTGAACTGGAAGCCTACAAGCAAGAGCTAGTCATGGTAAAGGAAGCTTATGAGAAGGAACTTAAATTGTACACCCTAGCTCGCATATCGACCATGACAGAGAAAAATACAACAGAGAATCAGTGTAGAGAGTATATGTGCAGTCAATGTGGGGACATCTATTATCAAGCAGGCTACAAAGTAACTCAAATTCCAATGCCAAGAGATTCCCCTGCACCTACGAATTTTGCAGTCAAAGAAGAAAACCCTGTTGTTACACAAGAACCAACAGGACCTTCCAAAATTAAAAATGAATCCTGGCCTACAACAATTGCCACATATGAAGCCCCTATTTTTGTTAATAAAGTTGTACAAACATTTTCTATTGATGAATCTGCCCCTCCTAGCTAGATCAATACCCACACCTTTGTGGAACAAGCCACTTAGACCCTACCTCAGCCTATCACTTGCGATGTTGAAACACAAAATCAATCATGGGATGAGAAGGAAATAATGGACAAATGGAAAAAAGAGTCTGATGTTACACAGGACAAAAGTCTGTAGGAGCACAGACTACTCTGGCTGAACCATATCTATTCAAACTGGGAAGCTTTGGAGCAAACATGCCAAGAATCTCGTGCCCATAAGAAGCAGAATAAAGAGCTCAAAGGAAAATTTCTCCTGCTATTTGACTTGGCACAAAAGTTGTTGGTTGCAAGGAAACCATCCTCCAATTACTCTCTGTTCCTCATGGAACGACTTACATTTTTTCAGATTAACTCAATCAAAGAAGGCAGACCCCATGCAGTGTTAAATCCAACAAATTTTCTTAGAACCTTTGTAGAAGCCTCTACTATGGATCATCACCTCCTCTGTGAGGTATATCTTCATAATGAGGCCATCCCTGAGAACCGACAACTTAACCTTAACCCTCTTTTTGGTGATATCCAGATTCGGGCACTCACCTCCTTCCTTAACAATCAGATTATATGGCAGAATGACTTCCTAGCTGCCAAGCATAATGAGGATAACCACCTTCTCTGGATATAGCCAGAACCACAAAATGTTGCCACCTTTGTTGCAGAGTATTATCAGTTTTTGAAGAAACCAGGGATGATTCAATACATTCGCCAACTACAAACAACAGTGCTTCAGGATTGTCAACAGTTCATTAAATCCATAGAGGTTGTTTCCCTACAAGAAAATAACATGTTTTGGCAACAATTTGCTAAGAAAGGACAGGAACACAATCCCTTTAGCCCCACCAATTTTGAGACAACAATCTCTCGGGTACCTAGCTACATCAAATGTGTTCAGCAATGTGTTGAAAGCTGGATAGGTTATCAGTTTCATTTTCCTATTCTGTGGATTCCAGCAAAGAAATATCAAGTTCATCATAAGTTGCCCAAGAAGGCCGAAACAACAACTTGGCAAAGGCTACAACGCGTTCAAGGATTCAGAGCTCCAACAGGCAGCACTTTCCACAGCTACTGCTTAAGTAACTTGCACTCTTAGAGTCGGTATTCAGATTTTGATTTAGATTGAAGTTGCCTAAGGACATGCAACCTTTTAAGTTGGGGGGGATGTTAGGACCCTATAATGTACCTTTTTGTTCACACTTTTTGCTACCATCACATCCTTTTTCCACTCACATTTAAACTTACATTATCACCTTACCCTATCTTTCCAAAGGTGTATAATGTCTCTTCTCTTTTCTATATGTTTAATTTGTTTTGCATATAATTTTACATTACTCGCATACTTAACCATCAATCAAAAATATATAAGTGTTGAAACAATTCGAACTATAGGTTATCATTGTTCGTTGAAGGCCTGGTGCTGAAATAGTCAAAAGCACACAAACCCCATGGCTGAAACAGTCTGTGGTATCCGATGTTGAAACAACAATTCACACAAAGAAGAAGTTGTTACACTGACCACAACAGCCGCACCTTGAGCCATAATTAACCATTGCTGCTGCGTGAGACCACGTTGTTGAAACAGTCAGAATGAAAATCTCGTTGCTGAAACAGTCAGAATGAAAATCCCGTTGCTGAAACAGCCCACGATTTGCGATGCTGAAATAGTATACAACAACAGTAACAAGAAGATAAATAAAGAAGCTGTTACTCCAGCCACAACAACTACACCTCACTCAACACCTTTTCAACTATTGTAATAGAATTTTGTTACGGGAGACCAGGATATCCTATTCCTGTATAGAGATTAGATCTGACTAAGAATAGGATTCAGATGTGCACATGTAATTTGATGATCAAATTGTATCGGGGGGATTCTCCTCTTTAAATAAGAGGAAATCATCATTAGAAAGGGACTTTTCTTGGCTAAGAAAGGAATTACAAAGAAGGACATGTTTACTTCAGACATTGTAACGTGATACAGTTGACAGATGAATAAAAGATTGTTCTGAGCATTCCTTCCTAGTTCCTTTCGTTTCTGGGGAATCTTGTGAGAAGGGAGGGCCCACCTTCTTCACAAGATTCACCCATTAGTTTTGTAGTGTGCTAGTATTATTTTTGTTCATGCCTTGATTAAATTCTATTTTGCTGAAACTCTACTTTACTGAACTTTGTTTTGCTGAAACTCTTCTTTATTGATTGTACATTGTTTTCATATAATTCATGCTTGGGTAATTGCCAATCATTCTAATTAGCAATCATGTTTGGTGAATTTGTGAAAGCGTGATAATCAGAGACAGGTGTTGAAGATTCCTGCTTGGAGAATAGGGTCATGTTCTTTGTTAAGAGATAGTTAGCCTTCAGTGCATGTCAATCATTTTTTATTAGTAATGAGTTCATGAAAGTGTGATAATCGAAAACAGGTGTTGAATATTCTTTCTTGGGGAATAGGGTCATGTTCTTTGTCACAGAATAGTTGGTCTTTCCTTTTGTAGTATCCTGAAAGATTTCTTTCCTAGGTTGTTATTTCTCAATATAATCCAGGATTCTTCGGATAATTATTTCTTTAAACTTTGAACTCTGCAATAGGTAGGTTGCTTTTCTATAATTCAAAGTAGAACTTCAGTTTGTTCAAGGCGAGGTGTGATTAATATACTTTTACTACAACTCTAGATTGCTTTTGAGATTGAGCATATACAGTGTGTGATTTCCTTTGAAATAAATAGACTTCCCTAGGTTGACAATTTATGTAGCACTTGATTGTTTAGTTAAATAAGCAATTATAGTGACCAACAAGTACTATAAGGCATTTCATTTCATTATTCAACAACCACTTTGGAAACCCTTCCATGGAATCTAGTTATATGAATGCATTTTTAGTATAGGCATGCATCCATCTAATGAATCAAGAATATATGCTAACATTCATATATGCATGATCACCATTTGTATGATTACATAATTTATGTATCCGCATTCATTCAATACATCCTCACATTAACTCATAAATACCATAATGCCAACTCATGTGTTTTACCAAGACATGTTGGAGGATCAACCAATGGTTCAACACATGGAATTATTTCACATGGTATCCAAATTCATAACATAAGTGTAAATATTAATTTACTCTAGTTAGTACATATTAACCATATCAATCATGACATGTGATCATATGCATGCACAAAAATATTCTAACAATATTTACTTGATCGCAATTGCATGCTTCTACCATACCCTTACCTCATTATCAATTCACATACATGCAATCATATATCATCACAAACATACTGCTTAAGGTATCAAAGCGTCATTGAAGGAATTCTAACCCAATTCCTTTCAACTCACATGCTATATTGGCCTGATTGATTCATACCTATATTGTTTCCATGAAGCTATGATGTTACCTAATCAGCTGGTATTTCATGGAAGTTTACATAATATTTTCACCAACCTCTTGATCGGGATCTTCTTTCCCTTGTCATCCTCATGATATTTATGTACAACATCATCAACATATTCAATCGTGCTTTCAACCATTCCTTCTCTTAGTTTATGTATCAAAGGATTGAAATAGTTCGCTTGATATCCATGTGTACTACTTTCTACTCATTCTATAGGAGATTCTCTAAAACTTTTTTTGCATCCTGAGAAACTTTAGGATTTTCATTATTTGACATTGTAACTAGGGTGATGATACAACCTTGTACCTTTGCAATCTATTCACACACATCCATACCCTTCGAAATCTCTAATATCAATTCCAAATCTCTAATGCCCTCTCTAATATTGCGTGCAAGTGAGAGAACAATAAAACCAATAACATCATCCACCTCAGCTATTATCATCTTGTTATGATTTTTTTCCTTTATCAATCTACAAAGTATTTCTATAGTAATTTTCCTAATCAATGGTTTATTCCATCCCAAAATTCCAACTAAAATATGAATGTAACCTCTTGTTTCTATCCATTGTATATGATTTTCGATATTCTCACTTAACCTTAGTAATTCATTAATAGCATATAGCATTGTTTATCTTCATCAGAATCTAAATTGGGTTTCAATGAAGCTATTGTGACCATTTCATTTCTATCCTTCCATTCTTCTATATACCTTTGGAGTATGATATTCATTCTAGTCTCTTTGTTTACTAGCACATGATTTGTCGTGGGAGAAGTTATGTGCCCCTCTGCAAACCATATTTCAATGGAACTTCTATCAAATCTGATTCGAATGTTTGACAAGACTAAATATCAAAAATATATTCCATTATCTCATGAGATATTAGATAGTAAAAGGATTGTAAGTGAGGTAAAGAATGACTTTCCAAAGAGAGTCTATTCTCATAATATATCTAATCCCTTGCTTTGGTAGAAGATGCAACATCTGCACAATGAATAAATCCAGTGATTTGTTCCATTTTCAAAGGCTCTGCTTCATTTTTATCAATATGGTATCTTCCACATCCCTTTTAAACTCTTCAAATTCTTGTTCCAAAGATGATGTATTAGTAGAAACTCCCACTTCTTTAGCAATCTACAAAAACAATTTATTTTCATAAACATTATCAATATGCCTTTCTCTTATCTCAAAATCCATTTTATCAACAATTTCATCTTCTACCATTGTTGCCTTGAATTCGGCATTATGCATATCCTTACAAAGCTTATCAGTTTTATGCTTAATATCCAATGATACATACAATTTCCCTCATAATATCTTACAATTGTTTTGCATTATTTCTACAATTGAGAAGAAGATAAAAAATTATCTTTTGTGAAAAAGTATTAATAACATTCTTTGTAGTCCTGAGTTCCCTTTACAAAATATTAAGAGATTTTCTAATAGCCTGAGTTTCCTATGTAATTTTTAAACCTGTGAAGTAAAGAAATGCATACAAATTCTTAAGAAAAACATAAATTAATCAATGGCTCATACACACAATACACAAAGATTTATGTTGGAAACCCTTAACTGGGAGAAAACCAGTCTTCCTTGGTGCCACACCTTTCAACTACTCATTGTATTAATTTCACCATTCACAATACAATATATACAATATTTTAGGTATTTCATAGCTACAAAAACCCTAATCCCTTAATCTGGGATTAATTTAGAAAACCATTAAAAATAGAAAACTCTGCTAAAATAGAAAAAAAACGCCCAAAATTTTTTTTCAAGGCACTTCCCTGAACACTGCACGTAACCAGGGGGCCAAATTTGGACCCCCTAAGATGCCCCCAAGAAAGCGCCTAGTGCACATGACATAAAGGTCAGAGGAAGTTGGGATTTTCAGATGTAGTTTTCAAATCTAATGTGCCCACACACACACTTGCAAAGAATATAGCACATACCCACCATTCTCCCACTTGTTGTTTTCTTTGCATACAGGGGTTCAAAAGATTACATAGTCAACAATCCAGGGCATCAATGCCCATTGTTACTCTACACTAGGAGAACTTCTCTCTACTCACATACTTTGTCAATGAATCTACAACATTCTTCAAAGTGTCAACCTTTTCCAACAACGCCTTCTTTTCTTCAACCATGTCTCTCACAAAGTGGTACTAAACATCAATATGCTTTGTCTTTGAATGATAAGCAGGGTTCTTTGCCATGAATATTTCACTCTGACTGTCACAATCTAATATCACTTCTTGTTGTACCAACCCAATACATGAACACAATCTTTGTAACCATATTTCTTCCTTGCTTGAATGAATGGCTGCCATGTATTCATCTTTTGTAGTTGAGAGTGCCACTACATCTTGTATTTTTCTCAACTAACTGATTTCTCCTCCAAATAGGTTAAACACATACCCACTTTTTGATCTTCTACGATCCATATCTCTAGCCCAGTCTGCATCAACAAACCCATGTATGTCCAACAATTTGTCCAATCCTGGACATCCTTGGTAGCACAATCCATAACTGGTAGTGCCACACAAATCCCTGAAGAACCTCTTTATTGTTGTGCAATTATCCTTCCTTGGTTTTGACATATACCTTCTCGAAAATCCCATTGCATGTGAAATGTCCAGTCTATTACATATCATTGCATACATCAAACTTCCAACTACACTGGAATTCAAAACATGGGACATGTCCTCTTCTTCTTCATGTGTCTTGGGACACTGATCTGTAGATAACTTTACACCTATAGGAATAAGAACCGTGATCAGTTTACTTCCATGTATGTTAAACCTCTGCAATATCGTCTCAACATATTTTCTCCGATTCAACTAGAGTTTCTTGTTTGCACAATCTCTTTTAATCCCCATTCCCAAAATGAAGTTAGCATCACCGAGATCCTTCATGTCAAATTTGGAGGATAGTTGTGATTTCACCTCCTTGATGGCATCCATGTTATTTCCTACTAGTAACATGTCATCAACATACAACACTACATAAATGAAGTGATTACCAACCTGCTTGGAATATACACATTGATCAACCCTGCTTCTCACAAATTTCAATCCAAGGATGTATGTGTCAAACTTTTGGAACTGCATCCTAGGTGATTCCTTTAGACCATATAGTGACTTATTTAGCTTACAGAGCAACTCTTTCTTTCCCTTCACTACAAATCATTTTTCCTACTTCATGTAGATTTCTTCTTCCATATCCCCATGTAGGAATGATTTCTTCACATCCATCTATTCCACTTCAAGATCAAAAGCAACACCAATGGATAAAATAAATCTAATATAAGTTAACTTGGCCACATGAGAAAAAATCTCACCAAAGTCAATTCCCTCTACCTGGGAATAACCTTTTGCTACTAACTAAGCTTTGTATTTCTCCACTTTTCTTTCTGCAATAAACTTCTTCTTAAACAACCATTTTCTACCAACATATTTTCTTCCAGCTGGAAACTCAACTAGATCCCATGCCTCATTCTTATCCAAGGCATCCACTTCTTCAACCATTGCCTTCTTCTAGAGTTGACTATCCTCTGAATTCACTGCCTCCCTAACATTTATGGGATCATCATCATTAATAGATAAAGAAAAATTCGAACGAAAATTAGGTGGGCTATACCTTTTTGGTTGCCTTCTTTCCCTCATTGATCTCCTCAATAATGGGGTATGAGGTTCTTCTTCTTTTGCTTCATTTTCTTCAATTGATTCATTTTTTTCATCATCCAACTCAAACTTTATTTTCTCAGGTTATTCTTTCCTTGGTAGGAATTCATATTTGGGAACATCTTTCACCTCTCTAAAAACAACATCCCGACTGTAAATAGTCTTCTTAGTTTCTAGGTTCCAAATCTTATAACCTTTCACACCATATTTATAACCAATAAAGATACACTTTTCATCTTTATTATCCAGCTTACTCCTATTTTCCTTTGGAAAATGTACATAAGCATCACAACCAAACACTCTAATATGTTCAAGAGATGGTTTCTTACCAGTCCATACCTTGTGTGGAGTTTTATCATGTAGTGCTAATGAGGGTGATCATTGACCAGGTAACATGTTGTACCCATTGCCTCTACCCAGAATTCATGTCCTAACTCAACACCACTAAGCATGCTCCTTGATTTTTTCATTAGTGTATGTTATTGGATAAATTTGTGAATGCATACATAAATTGATCTCCCTAGATCCACCTGGATCTAGAACAAAACAAGACAGGACATGACGCTTTCCCTAAGATTTAATAATTGAAATTATTATCAAACAAGAGATGAGTGAAATAGATTTGAATATATATTCTTTATGTCTTTGTTGTCCCTGCTCCTCTCTGGTGCTCTTGTGATATTGGATCTTCAATGAAACATAAACCAAACAAACTGAAAGAAACAATAGTATATTCAATGAAAACTTACACATGTGATCAATAAGTAATGTAATAAAATAATAATGATTTTATGGGAAAGAAACATGCCACTGTATCATATTAAGTAAAAGTGGAAGATACAACAAAACCACCTTGATGTTTCAAGGTTCCATTTCGGTGGCCCTCAATTGAGATAGAATCCCTCACACAATTCTCATCCTATTCCTTCATTAATTCCTTGTTTCCTTTCTTTCTTTCTTAACCTTTTCCATGAGAA
>JZKD02S1856774.1:119752-133914 GCA_000966675.3 Picea glauca | reverse complement strand
GGTATTCCGTAGATACCAAAACCCTAATCCCTTAATCCGGGATTAATTTACAAATCAGCTAAAAATAGCAAAATCCGCTAAAAATAGCAAAAACCGCCCCAAAAAAAAAAATTAATCCCTAGGTGAAGGGATCGTCAGACGCAGTCTTCGTATCTGACGCACCCACACACACACACATGCAAAGAATATAACACATACCCAACACTATTAAGAGATACGTGTGGATCGTAGATCCAACCCTTCGCCAATTCAGCGTTCGGAGGATTTGAAGTGGTGTATCGTGAAGAGCTCCGAAGCCCGAATCTCAAAGTAATCTTAGGCCATCGATTGAAGGTGAACGTTAGCTGTATGATTTTCTATTTTGGAGTTGGTTCATTCAGAAGTGTTTCACATTTAGAAAGGGAAAAATCATGAAGCCTGGAGTCCCATAATTTTCGTGAACCCTAGATCAAGGCACGTAGTGTGAGTCGTTGATCCCGTCTATGTTCAGTTATTCACAAATTCAACGTTCGGGAGGATTGTTGTATGTTGTAGTTAGAAATCCTGAAGCCTGGAGCTCCGAAGTGTTAGAGTTCTTGCTGGTTAAAGAGCTTAGACCACGGTTTTGGCCCAAGGTCACATGGATTTCTCTGCTGACATGATAATACCCTTGCGCATGTAAATTTATGCACAGGGAAAAGAGAAAAGGCCTATGGTAAAGTATTTTGAGGGTTCAACAAGATCCCGAGATCTAATTCAACTCCCCTAAGTGAATGATCCTAGACCAGGAGTTCGCGTGAACCCCAGGAGTGGTGGGGGTTTGCGTCAGACTTACCAGGATTCTTGTCTTGGGTAGGACCTCTTACAAATAAATAATTTGTGCTCTGACCATCCATGATTTTCTGCCTCATCTCTTCAGATAACAAGGATGCAACTACATCCTCATACTTCAATTTAGATTGAGTGTTACTACCAATTGCTACAACTATATTATCCCAAGAGTCTAGCAAAGAACATAGCAAATTAATACACTTATCTTCTTCTACGATCATAATATTAACAGAGACAAGTTGACTTACCAGAGTATTGAAGGCATTTAGATGTTTTGTCATAGAATCTCCATCTTCCATCCTAAGATGATACAACTTCTTTCAAAGAAACAACTTGTTTACCAGGTACTTTGATTGATACAAATTCCCTAACTTATCCAATATTTCCTTGGTTGTATATTCTCCTGAGACATTCAACAACATTGAATCTTCCAGGCAGAGTCGAATAGTACTCCTTTCTAAACTATCCAAATTATCTCAATCTTCATTCGACATACCAGTAGGTTGTGTACTAGTAGTTTGTGTACCAGAAGATTGTGTACCATTCGACTGTGTTCCAGTCGACTGTGTATCAGTAGGTTGTGTACTAGGATCCACAATGATCCATTATTCTTTTTCTACAAGAAGGTCCTCCATCTTGAGCTTCCATAGCTCAAAGTTTTACCGTTGAAATTCTCAATCTCGATTCAAGAAGAGCTCGCCATTCCTCTTTCTACACTCAAATCACCACTACAAAATCTCCCATTGAAACCAAGTTTATCACAGAACCAAGATAAACTTGATCTATCAAGACCGAGCCAAACCCTCAGCAACAAAGGCATCCCCCTAAAGCCAAAAACGAGCTCTGATACCACATGTAAATTTTAAAACTATGAAGTAAAGAAATGCATACAGATTCTTGAGAAAAAAAAAATTTAATCAATGGCTCATACACACAGTACACAAAGATTTACGTTGAAAACCCTTAACCGGGAGAAAACCATCCTTCCTTGGTGCCACACCTTTCAACTCTTCATTGTATTAATTTCACCATTCACAATACAATATATTCAATATTTTAGGTATTTCGTAGCTACCAAAAACCTAATCCCTTAATCCGAGATAAATGTAGAAAACTACTAAAAATAGAAAACTTCATTAAAATAGAAAAAAACTGCCCAAAAACATTTTGGGGCACTTCCCCGAATGCTATGTGTAACCAGGGGGAGGGGGGGGACCTGGCCCCCCTTGAGACCTCCCAGGAAAGAGCCTGGTGCACATGACACAAAGGATGGAGGAAGTTGGGATCGTCAGACGCAGTTGTTGAATCTGACGCGCCCCCCATACACATGTAAAGAATATAACACATACCCAACATCCTAACATTCTTATTTGCAAAATCTAGTTAAAATAGACCTAATATTTTATAGATACATGGGGAGTTCCATGAGGCTCTCTTTCTCATGTATCACATCTTTTAAAACATGAATGGTCTCTCTGAATAACACTAAACTTTGGCTATCACCTCAAACAATGACACAAGTGTCACATTACCAACTATTCCACAAGAAGCCACATGACCAATTAATCCAAGCGATGACATCATCATTCAAGTTTGGTTGTTGTGCATCGAAGGTAAAACACCAATATATAGATCAATTATATAAGATATTATCTAAATTTATGGTCATTTCTTCAATTTATCCTCAAAAATATGTATAATTTTAGAGGGAAGAAAACAATGTCCCCACATATGTAGATGATGAACACTTAGGATCAACTCTTTGAAGGGTTAATTAGGAGTTAACCTTTTATCCAAGACCAACGAGTAAATCCTTTTAGGGCCAACCCTTCAACATGGCTATTGGCCACACAACCAAGACATGTATTATTTCATAGGGGAAGATTTTCTTTGAAACCCTGATGTAACTAATAGCATGTCTAGGAAAAAAACTACATGAAGGTCACATGCCTTGTCCCAATTCACAACATGTTGACTAGATGGAAAGTGTCTAAATATTAATACATGTACCATGGTCCATATATCAATATTACATTTTTTTTATGACTCAATCAAAAACTAGATTCAACTCCTTTCATATAACTTTGTTGGAGTCTTTTTGGGAAAGTGATTTTGAGAGTGCCTTGGATCACTAAAACCACTAAGAGTTCCTAACTAGCTTGCATACACCAAGTTGGATACTTAATGTAGTTATTTTCAAACCTCAAACTTTGCCAGCTCAAAACAAAAAATCATTCTCAAGACTAACTCTATGTGGAAAAATTGTATCTTAAATTGTGTGCCCACATATCACCACAACTCATTCAATATTATATAGGGCACCTACCAAGAATTTTCTGTTTAAAGAAAAAAAAAATTCTCACACTAAAAGGACTTGTTTTCTCTCAAACTCAAAATGTTTAGGTTTTTCATATTACTATTTATGTACTTGCTCCTATACAACCCTAGTGCTATAACCAATGGCTCTAATACCCATTTGAGATGTACCTCTTGTTAACCCCCAGATTTCCCTATACAACTAGAGGGTTAAGAGCCAACTAGATTTCATCAAGTTGGTATTCAATGAAAAATGTGTTAGTTTTCACAGTGATCAAAGTTCATTTCAAGGGCAAAGGCATTTTAGGGGCATGTTCATCAGTTTAGGGGAAAGTTTTTATTTTTAGCAGTTTTCGTATTTTCTAGGAGCCCGAGTTTGGAGGTCTCCATGTCAAATTTGATCACATATTTGGGATCCTTGTGAGATCACTATGCCAATGAGCACTTTCAAGGTGACATGCGAGACATTATTATTTTTATTAGTTAGGGTTTCAATGCTCAGATGACAATTCTGAGCATATAGTTGGATTCCTTGTAGAAATTCAAATCGAATGAGACTGATTTCATTGACATGCGAGATGCTACTATTTTTAGTGGTGCCTATTTTTAGGCATGCTACATTTGGCAGTGATCTCCTAGCAGTGCCCTACATTTTTCATCTTTCCTATTTTTTAGGAGTTAGACTGCTATTTTTAGAATGTCTATACTTCGTAGTACTATTATTAGCAAGTGAGAGTTCCATGCTCTTGGTTCTAGTGTGACACATGGTGACCTCATTTCTTCAAAGAAACCCTAGGTGCCTTCTTTGGTAAATTCAGTAGTTAGCTAAAAATTGGTTTCATGACTTCAATCCTATTTTCAATGAGTGACTTGCCATTTATTTTTGGCAAAGGAGGGCACCTTCCTTGAATCTTTATTCTTTGCTAATTTTACAAAACCAAAAAACTGGGAGATAATTGTTTTTAGAGAGGGAAACTTTCTTACTTGTTTGCATGAGAAAGGAGAATTTATTATTCGCTAGGGGATCGATTTTGGAAATTTTATTAAAGGAGACAACTCGCTTGTCTTGAGTTACCTCAACATCATGAAATATTTATGGAATTCAAGGGGGAATGCATGAGTTTGGTTTATTTTTAGAGAGGTTGACCCCTTCCTTACTAAGAGTTCTTGCTACACTTATTGTTGTTATGTGGTTATTTATAGCATTTTACCTCACTTACAATAGCCACCTAACAATAGCTTTACTTTGCATGATTAGTTTGCCTCCTTTTTAGTAATTGAGAGAGTTATAAAAGTAGGGTGAATGACATTATTTGGTAAGAGTTTTTCGATAAGAAGCTAGTCTTGTATTTTGTCTATATGATGTAAACAATCTTTTGAATAATATAGTGATAGAGTTTGTCTATGCAAATTTTTCACAGCCTTTCAAATTTGATGGTTCAATAGTCTTGTTATGGGAAGTGGTGTGGGTGGCCTAAGTTCCTTTACTTTGATTGTATTGATTTGTTTAATGTGTGCACGCATCTTCTTTCTATCTTTCATATTTAGCAGTGTGAATTGGAATTATCTCATATTATTTAATTATAAACATTCTTATGTCCTTTGTTGCTTGCATGCATATCAAGGACAATTATTTTATGTGCTGATATTTTATACTAACCACACAAATTGTTCTAAGTGATTGATAGTGCATGAACACTAGGGATGTTTCCCTGTGACTAGAAAAGCACCAGTTTGAACATAGGAGTAATTAGCGATGACCTTGGGCTAATTACTCATAGTTGTTTCTTAGGTTTGCCTAGTGATAACACCTCCATGACTTGTTTCTCCACAGAGGAATATAAATCATTATTTAATTCCAATTACAATCAACTTCAATTTCAAATCATTTTAAACTTCTTTCCTTCCCATGTTTATTCAAATGCACAAAAATTGTCTTCTCTTGTTTCTATCATTCCTGATTTTTCGTTAACATCATTGTTTTTTTTGTTTTTTTTTATAAAAAAAATGAGCATTAATTCCAAACACTTTAGTATCAAACCTAGATAAACAAGTTCATCCAACATGGTCAAACTTGTAATAAAACAACTTTAATTTGAGAGGATAACCATGTTCCCTATTTGCTAATATATGTTCATGAGGGAAAGATGGAGATCAAGCTCCTCCACTATTTGCGATGGATATATGTGGAAGCTAAATTATTAATTGTTGATGTTAAGTCCACCATTAGGAGGTTAGATTGTAAAAGGAGAGGGACTTACTCGGAATATAGAACTATAGCTTCATAGGTAAAATCCTATAAGTAGTAAGTGGTTTACTTGAAACTAGTTGTGGCAAATCCAAAGCTTGTTGAAAAGAATAAATAGAAATAAAGGTATTCTTGATGCCTTCATTGGTCTTATCAAGATGCACACCGTCATTAGTTTTCAAACTCTTTCAACATTACCATATATTGGTGTTATCAAGATGCACATCGTCACAATTTTTCAAACTCTTTCAACATTACCATAGCACAAGATAGATATGAAAAGCGATAGTCTAAGCGTTCTACGAAATGATTCTTTTCTGGTGATATTTTTCAGAGACGTTTTCTCAAAATTCGTAGAGAAATTGTTAGATATGCAAATTTGAGTGATTATTTCTATATAATCCAAGTGCCCCAGGGTTTTTTCAGCATGCAGAATCCATTTCTGCATTCAGAAATGGATTTTAAACAACAAAAAAATAGTGATTTCGTGCAAATTTATATCGCCGAATTCAGACAAAAAAAAACATTTCATAAAACAGTTAGACAACACCTATAAAAACAATGACAATGCACCTTTGGAACAAAACTGATGATGTTTTACCAGGCTGCCACTAGCAAAGAAGCCAAGGAAGTTGCATATACTATTGGAGTCTTAAGATTTCAAATAGATCTCCTTGGAATTAAAATAACAACCAATCCAATTTGGAATTATGCCAATTAGGGAAGTGTTTTTCCTCACAATAAAAATTATTTTTCCAATAGAAATCCAACTCATCTATTCATGACCATAGTGGCGATGGTGTTTCCATCATCAAAACAATGCTTTAAAGTGAAATTTAACTCGGAAAATACATGCTTACATTAGCAGTGATTTTCCCATCCCATAGATTTTGTAGGGAGAAATGAATCTTACCTAACTAGTTTACCTAACTATTATACATTTACATGACAGTTATGGTATATTTTTATTTTATATGTATGTCTATGTACATGATTATTTACTCACTCATTGATGATTATAGAGTATGCCTTTTCTGCCAATATTCTAGTTATTTATGTTCATCATGGTTTCTTGATTGCTTCAGTTATTTCCATTATGTTTCTGCATTTTTCTTCATTATGAATCTAACAGTGGTATTAGAGCATGTAGATGATCTTAGAGGCCTATTAGTTTATCAGAGCTTTATGATACCTATGTGCATGTGCAATTGGTGATTCGATAAGCATAAAGCAAAGAATGTATCCTCCATTTGTAGAATGGTTCATACAAAAAGAAGACTAGAGCAAAATCTATGGGTTAAATATTCCTTAAGGAGATACCTTGAAGATATGTAAAATACATCAAATGACAACCCAATCTCGCCGGAAAAATAAAAAAAGTGTTTTGGCCTTGTTGTGTGGATATGAGTTCCTTTCATGGAATTTGTTGTTTGAAAAAAATCAAATGCAGATCTGGCAACCTTTGACTAGAATATGTTCAAGAACCTTCAGACCTATTTCAAAAACGCCCCTCAATCTTGAAGTTTTCTCTTGTGTTGTTCAAAGAGGTTGCAAATCCCAAGGAAGGTCATAGCGGGACCATATGGGAGAGAATCGTAGGAGATTTTGGAGGAAAGAAGAATTCGACCTACGGTAGTGGTGATAAAGCAAGTAAGGAGTTAAAGAATTAAACCCTAGTGGTTGTGCATAAAGAGATTTCAAGTAAAAAAAATCAGTAAAGAAATTTCGGTTAAAAGCTTTAAGATTTATGAAAGATCTTCTAAATTTTTTATTTGGGAGTAATAAGTGGATTAAAATTCAATGAGTTAAAGTCTTATTTAATTCAAGTGGGATCATAAACATACTTTTTTTTTGTTTAAAAAAAAAAGGGTGATATGATATGTTTTTTGAAGGAATTATATGAGAGTTATAAGATTGAAAAATTATATGGAGGAGTTTTCTCTATTATAATTAAATGTACATGAAGTTATAAAGGTTTCTTTTTGTAGAGGAGTTATAAGACCTATTTTTAAGAGCATTTATTAGTATGATTTTTGTAATGGAGTTATAAGGTAGTTGTAAAAAAAGGGGGTTCAACAAATTGTTCTTGCAAAATTGTATTTGGTGTTATTGTTAAAGTTGTAGACCTACCTGAAACTGAATAAGGGGGTCTTAGGATCTCTATGTGCATCTAAGTCATTGGTTATACTGTAGTTTTTGGAATTCATGCAACAGACGATCGCTCTTGGCATGCACAACATGATACAAAATTGAATTTTGTGGCATCAACATACAAACATCTCTCTTCCATATTCTGCATAATGGCAAGAATTGAAGAAATATTTACAATATTGCACACATTAATTAACTCAACTATGGAATCTACAATTGCAATAAACAAGTGCACTCTTAGTACAATGATTACTTGTTTACAAGTAACGCACAAGTAGATTGATATGTTCAAACTTCAAAACAAACTATTGTCCGATGAGTTAAATCTCCTTCGACACCAACAATGTGATTTCAACAAACAAAATGACATCAAGGATGAAAATAATGAAGACGCTCAGTTGACTAGTGATTAAAATGAATATGAGTTGGATGAAGTCCCTATGTCAGAAAAATTTGTGGATGAATGTGGAAAAGAAATTAGAATTGTTCGACCATGGGAAGAATTATGCTTTAAACGAAATCAATATGGACTAGGATATGAAAAGGATGCTAACAACCTTTTTCATATTACTAATTATAGCAAACCTATTTGCTTTATAAGTGGAGGTTTTATGAATGATGATCAAAAGACAGAGCTTGAGGATATTGGTAAGGAACAAGTACAGGATATTGTTGATGATGATGTTGCTACAGATATTCCATATCATGATAATCGGTCAGATCAAGAACCCATACAGTGAAAACACTGTCACTGGTTTGGCCATGATAAGTCAAACTTTTTTGATCTTCACCCACGCAGATTTTGTGGGAAGACAAATCACCCCTTAGTAAGGTGTCAAAAGCGCAAGTGGAAACATATTCATTTTGAATGGTTAGGGAATTGGCGTTGGTGTTTGGAAGGAAATTTATTGGAGCATTCTTATTGATGGATTTATAAACAAGTACAGTGGTACTTGATTGGAGATATTTCTATAGTTGGCAGACATCAATGTTTTTTAGGATTAGATGATATAGGGTATGATCAGGGCCTAATTGATGTAGTCTTGTGAGTTGAAGATCGAGACTTCAAACTCTGCCAGAAGATGGTTTGATTACCCTTTTTCACTTTAAAAGGGGGTATATCTCATTATCTAGACTTCTCAATTTTTAGTTGACAAGGGGGAAATTAGTGAGAAATTTCTGACTTCAAGTTTTGAAGTCTACCTTTGATTTGCAGTTCATTCAGGACTTGTCTCTATCCTACATTCTGGATTTGTGTCTGTTCAGAATATGATTGTGTGTTTGTTCATAATAATATTTTAATTGGGTGCATGATCAGTTGTACCCAAAACCCATGAGGTTTTGGTCCAAGTTGTAAGTCTTTCCATAGGTTGTTGTATTCCCCATCTATTTAGTAAGTCTTGTTGAGTCAAGTAGTTGTATTCCTCTTGTTCATAGAGAGGATGTTGTGTCAAGTTGTGGCATGAACCATTGTGTAGCTTGATGTTGTATCAGAGACATTGAATCTTCTATTAAGGGGGGAGAATATGAGACAATAATCTTAGATTGAGGGACCAAAGTATGTGAACAAATGATCAAATAGGAAACAAGCATGCAGACTGCTCACAAAAAAATTAGTGAAGTCAATGAAGTTGATAATGATCAAATGATAGATCAGTTTCGATATTCATCCGTGTATACATTGTGAAAGTGTACACATTGTTCCAATAGATTATACAGGTGTTGGATCTCTTCTTGTCCATACATGGGGGAAATCTAAGTTTTCAGTCAGGTTCCAAGTTTGTTTTAGAGCCTATGAATAGACGATCAAGTATGCAACCTAGTTCCTGGTATGCAGTCTTGTTCTTGAACATATTGTTCTTGATAGTTTTTGGTCAACTTAAAACCACCAATTGAGCAGAAGACATGCAGTGTTTCTTGTTACATTTTTAGATTTTTGAGCCTTGAGCTATTGTTAGTTTATGGTCAACTTAAAACCATGCCATTTAGTAGAAGTCGTCATCTTCTGTTAGAAATTTGGTTTGTGGTCATCCCAAAACCACCAGATTGGTTTGTGGTCATCCTAAAACCACCAAATGAGTTTTTGGTCACCCTTAAACCACCAATTTAGTAGAAGACGTCAGCTTCTGCTATTTTTTCAGAGTTCAGAGAGGATCTTAAGACCTATGAATATTCACTTGACACGTTGTTGATTGTCAAGTAGTGACAGTTTTTCAGGAAAGAACGAACTTATGATTAAGGGGGGATGTTAAAAACTCTAATCATAGTTCGTTGGTTTACCTAACTGTTATACAGTTACATGAAAGTTATGGTATATTTGTATTATATATGTGCGTCTATGTACATGATTATTTTCTCTCTCATTGATGATTATAGAGTATGCCTTTTCTGCCAATATTCTATTTATTTATGTTCATCATGGTTTCTTGATTGCTTCAGTTATTTACATTATGTTTTTGCATTTTTCTTCATTATGAATCTAACAGTTAGAAAGTAATGTCCACAAGGGAAACAAAATGCCATCTTTAATTTGATTTTCTAAGAGGAGATCAGAATAGAAAAAGAATGTATGTAAAGGCTTCATTTATGTTTTTTTTAGTTTAAATTTATAGTGCAACACTTCATTGATGTTCATGGAATACATACATGCCCAACTTATTGCATCTATTATGCTATATGATTACCAGACAGAGTTATTTCTACAGTTGTTATTTATGTGAAGACAAGGGAATTTGTATCTATGATGTTTAAAGATCAAACATATCATATTTGTTTACTTGAGGTAGCCTACAATCATAAAAAAAGATGGTAAGTTATGGGTAGTTATGGAGGATTGAATTCATAGTTTCAAAATTAAACCATAAATAAGAGAGAATGAGTATCATCACCTATGATTTCTTGAGCAGGCCAAACTACTTGAGTTTATTATATCATAGTTGTTTCAAGATTTTCTTATGGCATATTCCTAAATGTTGTATTTTTCTTGATACCTCCTCGCTTTTTTGAGTTTAACAATTTGTTAACTTCCATTGACAAACTAAATCAAAAGAAACCATACCAAAAATCTAGGTTTCCTTGGTTCTGTGATAGATATCTCTATATCAAATAATAACCTATAGAATTCCATATCCAAGCAAGTAGTCCAACATCATTAAAAGAAAAGGTTGGTAATCTGCAAAAACAGGTCTCCAACAATCAAATGATGAAAACTAACCTTGTCCTTGTGAACTAGTTCAATGAGCATTCAAGAAATTTTAGGTTAAGGAATGCTTTGAATTAAAGAAGAGGCATACAATACAAACTCTATAGGTTTATCAATTCTTTTGTAGGTAGAAACACTATTCTTAACAAGAACCCCATTTCCATTAATATTAAGAAAACATTGATTCATCATAAAGAGATATAGGGAATAGAGGGAGTTTCTATAACAGAGATAAACCATTTATCTTATCAATGAGATGATTTAAGCAACTGAGTATGAGAAATTTTCCACCCAACCGTAAAAAATCCTCTATGGATTCCACCCCTTAGCCTGGCTATGAAACCACCAAGGTGAAGGAAACTTAGTTTCAAGACTCTTAGGTCACTCATCCCATCCCAAAAGCATCTACAATCAACCAAGAAATTCATTGTAGAGCTCTATTGTTAATATTTTATCTAGGCTAGCTATGACACTCCCTTTATTTCTCCATATAACACAAGAAGATATCTCCTTTGCTCCATAGTACCTCGGGAATTCTATACTTATTAGTTCTCTTTAGTATGGGTAGCAAGAGCCCAAACAACAATCTACTTTCAAATTTAACTCTGGTAGAGATTTAGTTCTTGGACATTAATGATCAACAGTCTATAGGGCATGGAGATGACTCTTTACTCAACCTAGTTTACCTATTGCTAAACTACAATCTCCTTTACATTATCTATGTGATCCTGTCTTTCATCCATCACTCTTCAAAATCTACTCCTCATCTTTGATGGAAAACAATCCTCTAAGGTAGTAGTGCTCCTTCTCTCCCGAGACTCTCCTCTCCTATTCAAATCTCCCTTCTTGTACGAGTCGTGAGAGGGAAAATAGTGAGTCCTATTTGAACTCCTCTTGATTGCATGAATGTAGGAGGTGGTTAGGTTATCTAAAAAGGATGGATTCTTTTCACTCCTCACCTCCTCCACTTTCATGTTTTCCATTAAACTAAAGGTCTTCTAATTAACCATCATCAATAATTAAGAGAATAAGGGGTTAATATAAGTATATGGAAATTATAATAAGGCAAGGTTATGAAACATAGGTCACTAGGCTTGGCTTATAGTCATCCTCTTGGACCCCATTACATGTTCCCCTCTAGTGGACTCATAGCCCCTTAGGTGTTTTTTTCTTTTTCATCCTTAGACCTTTATATATTATGTTTCAACATGCTTGATTACAAAACTTAAGCCTACCACATGGTCCTTATAAACACATATACATATATCCCTAGCCATTCACTATTTGAGCCTTGGCCTTGAGCTCCACACTAGAAATCCATACTGACTTACTTGCATTTTTTACATATGGGTTCATTTACTTAACTTAATTCTCGTTATTACACAACTTATATACCATTGACACATAATTGGGTCCAATGCAATCCAGGGGTCAAGACTTGGGATATTATGATGCACCTCCACTACAGCTTGAAGGGGCACCAATAAAATTTGAATCCGCGATTACTTTATCTTCAAATTCAAATCAAATCTCCACCAATAATCCACTAGAAAATGATGATCCCACCCAAGTTCTTCATGATTCTTCATAGCCATTCATTATTTTTTGGAGGCATGTAAGCTTGTTTTTGTTAATTCACATTTTTATCAATTTGTGGGGGTTGCTTCTCTTTATTTTCCCCGCATGATGCAATGGGTAAATGCTTGAGAAGCAGGTGCATAATGACTCCCTTGCTCCAAAGGGTAATAAGCACTGTGAATAGAGTGGTGGAAGGAAATGAAGAAAAACTCTAATGGTTTGATAATGAGTTCCTAATTTAATGACAACTCCACATTGCTCCTTTTCACATCAAATATATCTCAAATTCCTTTTTACATCATCCTGCATGTCCATCAACCACTTCAATATAACATTCCAATATTGTGAAGAAAGATGTAATGGGAAGGAGGAGAAGGGAGGTGAACCTTTGGACTAGGATGAGGAAATAGGACTCAACAAACTTCTAGTTAAAGTTTTAGTTTTGGGACATGAGGGTTGGTGATGTGGACAAGTGGTGAAATGGACTTGTTGATGGAAATGTAAGTCAATATTCTTTTAGTTAAAATTTGACTTGGCATACTTCTAGTTAAAAGCTTTAGTTTGGGAATGCTAAGGTTCATGATGTAAACTTGTCGTGAAAATGTGACTTAGTGTGCATTGAGTTAAAATCTTTAGTATGGGAACAAGAAGGTTGGTGATGTGGACACGAACAGGGGATGATGTGGACTTATGGATTGTCTCAAAGAGGACCAACATATTGGATTGAGCAATGCATCAGTAAATGAAATATATGTTGGTGTATATCCTAACATATATTTTTTTTTTGTTGCACTGCTCAATTTGTATTGGTCACATCCAAGGACATCAAGAAATGTGCATAAAGTGGGTGTTGAGGTTAAGAGGGTAAACAACCTAGAGAAGACGAGTATTAATCTAGAATGACATCCCAACATAGGGGTATTGATCTAAAAATGAAGAAGACTTGTATTCTTGAAAATATTTGCAAGTTAAATTTATGTGTTAAAATGCAAATGGATCAGCTTTGCAACACAACTTTAATAGGATTTACTCATTCAAGATGCATATAAACAACAACATAATCAATGAACAGAAAACACATAACATAGCAAATGATAAAGGAGTTCACCCCTCTCTTGGGCTACATCTCCTGGTCCAGCTTCTAATGGATCATTTGTATTATTTTCTCAAAGTGCTCAAAAATTTTCTTTACAATGCTCAAAATGCCAAATAGACTATTCCAATGGCTTCAGAACGTCCAAAAACCCCTAGCTGGGCTTTTTCGGCACCTCGTTTGGCCAAAAATTGAAGCAGATAGGCTTCTTGGAAGTCCCCCCTTCAAGATTGTTGTCTCTGCATCTACAAAACGCACCTCTCTTGGCTCAACCTAGCCCACACGCAATTTAAAGCATAAAAACTTGGCACCAGGTGCAACCGCACAACCAGTCCAAACTGTCAAACGGTTACGTGTCAGCCTTAACTACCAAGGCCCGTGGGCACATGGTCATCACATGTGATCCAGATGGATATCGGTGGCCACCCACCTTTCCAACTGGCTCAAAACAGTTTTCTGACATTTTTGGCAATTTACTATTTTTAGCAGTTTTTCGGGTCCTGAACTTCTGGAGCCGTTTTGAGGCCCTAAATGATGTTTTTTGGGGTATGTTGCATGTTGTGGTAGCAAAATTTCATTGTGAAATTTTGTTGAAATGTTGTAGTCCTTGGATAGATCTTTCCAATGAGGTATTATATGCCTAAAACAAAGATCGTATGCAAAAGTTACGACCTCGGGAAGTTGATGTACTAACTTACCCAAACGGGGCCCACATGACTCTTGGCGCTTCATCTCCTAGGGTTAGGTTTTTGGATGTCTAGGAC
>JZKD02S1856774.1:83830-98439 GCA_000966675.3 Picea glauca | reverse complement strand
AGAACTTGGCTCTACAAGTTGACCTTCTCCTCTTGTGAGTTTCAACCTTGTGAGCATCAGAAAACAAAACACCTGCAAATAATCAAGTCTTCAAAAACCTATGCTCTGATACCAAATTGATCTAAAAATGAAGAAGACTTGTATTCTTGAAAATATTTGCAAGTTAAATTTATGTGTTAAAATGCAAATGGATCAGCTTTGCAACACAACTTTAATAAGATTTACTCATTCAATATGCATATAAACAACAACATAATCAATGAACAGAAAACACATAACACAACAAATGATAAAGGAGTTCACCCCTCTCTTGGGCTACATCTCCTGGTCCAGCTTCCAATGGATCATTTGTGTTATTTGCTCAAAGTGCTCAAAAATGTGTTTTACAATGCTCAAAATTCCAAATAGACTACTCCAATGGCTTTAGAACATCCAAAAACCCCTAGCTGGGCTTTTTCGGCACCTCGTTTGGCCAAAAATTGAAGTAGATAGGCTTCCTGGAAGTCCCCCCTTCAAGCTTGCTGTCTCTACATCTACAAAACGCACATCTCTTGGCTCAACCTAGCCCACACGCAATTTAAAGCGTAAAAACTTGGCACCGAGTGCAACCACACAACCGGTCCAAACTGTCGAACGGTTACGTGCCGGCCTTAACTACCAAGGCCCGTGGGCACATGGTCATCACATGACCGCACGCTATAACACAACAGGGTTTAAGTTTAAAACCGTTGATATAACCGTAAGGTTTAAACCCGCGCGCATATGCATTGGTCACGTGTCATATCAAACCCTGCATATTCAAACAGTTATAACATATGTTACGATGGGTCTAACCGTCGTAGCACCGGTCGTATGCAATACAATATGTAACCACGGGCCGAGGCTTAGCCCCGGCCCGGTTCACGCCCCAACACACATTTATATGATGTTAAATATATTGCAACGCATATATATATCAAGTAACATGTGCGGGCACGCCGGTTGAGTAGCCTTTCCCAAAGCTTTACCCTGCCATGGAGGTCACGGGATCAACTCCTGCCAAGTGCAAAGATTTTAACCAACAAACAGGTGACACGTGGCAGCCATTGATTGGGCCACGTGTCATCATCCCATTTGCTGCCAACAAACCATGTCACATGCAAACTATCCAATAACTGCCTGCCATGTGTCATACGTCCTACCACATCATCATCCGTACGAACTGTACGGACTGTACAGTCAGCATCCTTTTTTTTTTGTCTATTTGCCATTTTGAACAGAACACGATATCTCTCGCTCTCGACGTCCGTTTGAACCCAAACGAGTTGCATTGGGTTCGCAACGACGAGGCCTACGCTCTCGTTCGATTTGAAGTGATTCCGAGCACTTTGAATTTTTGAGCAAAATTTGATCCCCTGATCAGGTATGACATTATAGTATTTATAATGTCACGAAGATAACGATTATAGGTTAAAGACAATGTACAAAGTATGACACTAAAATAACAAAGGATATTAGGAAGAGGATAAATATCATCATGCACGAGTGCAAGCTTATGTGCAAAAAAGTTACGGCATGCATAAAAAAGATAATGATAGGTAACATCCACTATCACATGGAATAATGTCAACATTTCCATGTTGATGTTATTCCACATGGAACTCTTGTATCACAACATCTGAATGATGGTTACTACCCTCCTCGCAAGTTGTAATGTCAACATTTCCATGTTGATGTTATTCCACATGGAACTCTTGTATCAGAGCATTTGAATGATAGCTACTACCCTCTTCTCAAGTTGTGTCGAGTTAGTAACTCTTGTATCACAATGCACACAAATCACAAATAATTATGTTGAGTCAATAACTCTATTGACCAATTTTTATCCTCATCTAACAAGTAGCCAAAAAAGGACAAAAAATATATATAAAGATTAAGTCCATGTTAGGTGTGCTCTCCTATAAAAGACACTCAAACATTAACAAAGAAGGGACAAGAAATATAAATATTAAATACATGTTGGATGTGCTCTCCGAGACACTCAAACATTAAATCATTTAAGATTACGAATAAGTGTAAATGTATTTTATTTAGCCATAGACTAAACATTTTAGGAAATGATAATTTTTTTGGGCGACATTTGACCGAAATACTGTGAGAAATTGTTAAATTTAAGTGATTATTTATGTATAATCCTAGTGCCTTTGGACTTCTTCAACATGCTCAATCCATTTCTACATTAAAAAAATGGATTTTGAACAACAAAAAATAATAATTCATATAAATTTATATAAACTAAAAAATCTTTTTATAGAACAACTAAACATCCTTTTTTTATATTATGACAAGATGTATTTTTATCGATTTTTATTAAAAAAATAACAAAATAAATCTTGATGTTTTAATGAACCTTTTAATATTATATATCAATTTAAATACATCACTTTTTATTAAAAATTTAACAAAATAAATCTTGGTGTTTTAATCAACCTTTTAATATCATATATCAATTTCCAAGTGGCAAACATTAAAGACCATATGGTATTCCAATCATTAAAATATAAATTGAGATATATATGGTTAAATATTTTATTATCCAATAAGTGAAAGATGGTATGGTACGTAACTTTGTTTTCATAAATGGTAAAATCCTCTTGGAAACGAAATCCTATAAGCCAATTGCTATTACGGATATGGCATCAATAAAAAGAACCGCAAAATAAACTTTAAACTATGCAAAGTCCGAGCGGAAACCATGCATGTGAGTTATACGGATTCTTGGAGCATTTGAGAAGACTTGAGCTCGCTGGCCTGAAACAAAGAGATAAAGTTAACACACATGGCGTTTCCCTATATGCACGGTATCATGTGCATGAATGGAAAGGATCACCATGGCTATATACACAGTGCGCCTAGCCCACGCCATCCGCCATATGGTGATATTCGATGCGGAAGAAGGAGATGGCTAATCGTGTTACCTTGATGGATTCTGTACGATTTCGAGCTTTAGATGCCAAAAGAATACATATGTTTTCGATGCAAAGGAAGGAGATGGGAGTTGAGAAGTCCACTGAAGCATCTCTGCAACTTCAATTGGAGGAAGCCATGGCTTTATCTGATGGTGCATCTCAGTTGCAACCTGAAGAGGCATCAATAGCATCTGAATCCTCATGCACTAGCTTTTCTTCAAATTCAAATACAATCTCTTCCACTAGTCCACCAGAAAACGATGATCCCACCCAGGTGCATCATTTATTCTCCATAGCCATTCAATTTTGTGGAAGAATGTAAATTTGTTTGTGTGTTTGGGTTTTTATTAGCTTTATTTTGCAAGATCAATTTTGTGGGTGTTTTTCCTGCTTGTTTTCCCTCAGAATGGAGTGGGTAAGCGCCTGAGAAGCGGGCGCATATTGGTTCTCTTGCCCAAAAGGGCGAGAAGGGCTGGGAAGAGAGTGGTGGAAGGGAACGAACACGCCCCTTTTGTGAAAGAATCGTGCGGCATCTGTTTAGAAGCTAAATACCCATCTGAATTTTTTGATAAGATGGTTTGTTCGCACAGGTTTTGTTCTACTTGCATAGTCCTGCATATCCATAGTAAATTGCAGGAAAATTCGGTGCCCATTCATTGCCCCGAACCCAATTGCAGCGAGCATCTGATTCCTCTAAATTTTGAAGTGATCCTTCCCAATCATGCTATTGAGAAGTGGAATTCGGCATTGGCAGAAGCAGAGATTCCCGTTTCTCAGAGATACTATTGCCCTTTTAATGATTGCTCGGCACTCTTGTTCAAGGATGTGCCTGAAGTAGGAAGCTCAACTGCGACAGCTGCTGTTGGTTTTAAAAAGTCAGAATGCCCTGAATGCAGAAGGCTATTTTGTGGTCAATGCAGTGTGCCATGGCATGAGGGTTTGGATTGTTCTGAATTAAAGAAGTTGTCTCCTTCCGAGAAAGAGAAAGATGATTTGATGCTCTTCAAGCTAGCCAAAGAGAAAGAGTGGCAGCGGTGTGCAAGATGCAGACAAATTGTTGAAAAAACGTCTGGATGTCGTCACATTGTTTGCAGGTCAGTAAACGGGTAACTTCATACTTGTTCAATTAATATAATTGCTTTCAAGTTGGGATGTTGTAACTTTTATCTTGAAAAATAAAATAGTTTCCTGTTGAAAAGAAAAAAATATGATCCTCATCTTCATCCTGTTGTTGATAAGGATTTCTGGTTCCAATCTGAAAAAGAGATTACTAGCCTCTGATGTAGGTTATGAATTTTTTGCTTTACTGTATATATGGATACATGAGTTATTCCAGGCGAAAGAAAAACCTGCTTACTAATTACCTATGTCTTAGTAAAGCTATTTCCTGAATTGTATTTAGCATAGGAGAATCTGATATTTGAACACCACTTTTCTGATTTCTTTTCCCGATTTTAGCAAAGCTGTCATTGCAATTTGTTGTTTTGTACAAGAAAATGAAGGTGAGTTGTTTATGTATTTGAAGCAGAGCTGAAACATATTGTTGTGGGTGTTGTTTCAGATGTGGTTGCGAGTTTTGTTATGTGTGCGGATCGGAGTGGAAGAAGGATAGAGCGCCTTGCGGTTGCACTGGGTAGGCAGAATGATAAGGGAAGCACAGATTTTCTTGGATTTTAGACCCAGGACAAAGCTCTGTTTTAGTAACCATGCTTCAAGAAATACTAAATATGGTTTACTAAATTCTATTGTAATTTATCTCTTTGCTAATATATCTTTGATTCTCTTAGGAGAACAGGAATAGATAAATAGGGAGAATTGTCTATTTTTCAGGTTGTCGATGCTAATCAGTTGATGTGCATTCATTTTTGGAACATGCATTGTAATGTCGTATTCAAGTATGTTTGCGATTTGTTCTTATGCTAGAAGTTGATCTTCATTACTATCTTGCTCTGTTTCAAAGCACAGGCCGTTACAATTACATTCAAGAGAAAACATGTTTGACCAAAAGAACATTTCAATGTAGTAAGTTGAACCCCACACTTGTGCATATTTGCTTGTCAGGGATGGTTAGCTACAATGTCAAACGAAATTTTCAAGCACAATAAGCCCAAGAACAATGCTCTTTCATCATATTAGGAAGGTAATTCTAAATTCTTGGATGGATAGGAAATCATGCCATCCTTCTACTTGCATTATGTTTTTAATCACTAGTGCAATTTATTGGAATTGATAGTAGAATACAAGGGAGTTCCTGTGCTTATTTCAACCTATATTACTTTTCGTCATTGATATTTCATTGTGTTTCAAAGCACAGGCCATAAACATGGGTAAATACCATATAGCCACACCACAGATAGTTCCCCAAATCAAGAATGGGCAAAGCTCTACATAGCAGCTATAGGTATCAGGCAAAGTTGACCACTATAACCTTCTTCATACATCCTGATGGTATGGGCGTTCAATATCTTGGAAAAGGAAAGATCTACTAGAAACCTCCAATCATGGAAATAGTAAGAGATCTAAAAGTTTTGAACCGCTCACAATTTGTAAACAATAGTCTATTGGGGGAAGCCTCAACCGTAACATTAAATGGATTTAGGTGATTGGGCACCATCATCTTGGCCTTGGTAAGGTAAACTATCACAAATGCAAGGTTGCTGTAATTAACACTCCAGAGAACATTTTCAGAAGAATTTCCATGAACCTTAGATTTGCAAATAAAGTATGCAAGTAACCTCTTTACCTGGTCAGGAATCCCCATAAGCTTTCAAACTATCAGGGAATAGATTGAATATGGTGATAGAAAGCTAAACAAGAGATTGGTATCTTGGCAAGAGATTTTCCTCAATGAGATTTCCAGATTCTATCCTTTATCCCAATCTGGAGAATCATGTTTAGTTAAGGTAGGGTAGCTAAAGGTATCGCAATGGGTAATTTGGAATATCATAAACAGAAAGATCTTCAGATCTTCATGGATGACACTTTCGTCATTTCATTTCAAGGTAAAAAAAAATTTGACCAATTTTTTATTCATTTTAATTTTAATTCTAAACACATCAAATTCACCATGAAAGAAATATTTTTTTTCTTTTCTTTTTAATATCTTTGTCACCAAAAATCTAAATAAATCCTTTTCCCATCAACTCTACATAAAAAAAAACTTTACTATTACAAATAGATACCTACATACCAATTCTCACTCCCATCCTTCCTAGAAATTAGTGATAGTTTTAATCACATGACATGATAAAAGAGTCTCTCAAATCTCTGACAAAGATCACAATGAACCAGTGAAAGAACATAAGAAACTGTTCTAGAAAACCATAAACAATAGATATTCTTCCACTCAAATAAATAAAATCCTTGAAAAAGTGAGTCAACCCAAGACTTGCCCTTCCAATCCTCCTCCAGATTAGTCCCACTTCACTTACCTTCCCTTTATTTACAGGGTTGCTGACAAAATTGTTAGAATCATGAAAAATAGCGTCAAAACAATCTTCACTCCTCCCGAGTCCCAACTCTCTCTGAAACACCTTCAGATTTGCCATGGGAGAAACTGATCCCTGTCAGAATCAAGGTGTGTATGAGCACCCATTTTTCTATGGTGTAACTTGGTACATAGCCTAAATTGGTTGTTCCGAATAAAAAACATATTGTCGATATTAACCACAATCATATAGATAAATCCACTCTAGCCCATCATTCCAATGAAAAGAAACATCACTTTTTTATCAAAACTAGTCATTACACTGGGTTAAGACTAGTTTAAACATTTTATATTTTTAATTTTTTCTGAGTTTTTTAGATGAGTTTTGTTCAAAATTTAGTTAGAAATTTAGAAAATTGTAGATTTTAATGGTTGAGATTACATATTTTGGGTGTTCTCGGGTTTTTGAGGATGCCAAATTAATTTATATATTCAAATAATTAATTTAAACAATATAAAATTGTAATTTTACCAACAATTACATTACCAGATTTCAATAATAGTTACAAAAAATAAAAAACACAAAACACTTAAATTACATCCTAAATTAATTAAAAAAACGTAAATAATAAAAAAATCACATAAAAATTAGTTATATTTGAAAACCTGTTATTAACTTAATCCTTTACCCCTTAACCATAATTATCAAAAATATTCAGTCCCTACTTTTCATCCTTTGTTCAATTTATTTTTTCCTCTTATTTCGTTGATTTGTGACCCCTCACATTCCTCTCTCTTTCTTATTATTATATATCCTTTGTTCAATTTATTTTTTCCTCTTATTTCGTTGATTTGTGACCCCTCACATTCCTCTCTCTTTCTTATTATTATATATTTATTCAACCGTTACTTTTCATCTTTCTTTGTTTGTAATTTTGATGATGGTTAGACCAACTAAATTGCTCATTTTGAATTTGAAAGTCTAAATTTGTTTAACAAAAAGTATTCTAATTTGATCAATCAATTTGTTGTTCAAATTGTAATTCTGAAAATTTAAGTGGATTCAAAAATTATGTAAAGTGTTTAGATTAACGTTTTGAGATTCTTGCCATTTCAGTTGTAGAAGTGCCAAAATCAAACCTGAAGAGACACCGGATTTAGTTGTTGATTAAATGGTTACATTAAAACATGAGATACAAACACAATCATACTCAATGAATCCAGAAAAGCTGAATGGGGAAAAGTAAATGAAATACATCAATACACTCCCTGCAAAGTAACATGAATGGAGAATGTGAAGCTCTGCAAAGTAACATGGAGAATGGGAAGTTCAAGCCCATGATAGAAGAAGAAGCAAATCCAGATCTCTTAAACCTCTTAAGAGGATACACAGAACTTAGAGTGGGAAAACCATTACAAGTCATACTTTGACAGGCAGCGGTGAAAAACCCGAGCAAAATCGGGTCAAGGAGGTCATCGATGGCCCAGGAAAAGTTATGCTAATAAGTTTTGTCAAAGGCTTGGTACAAGTACTAATAATTTTGCAGAAGAAACTACTCTACATCTGCTTATGAAGACTACGAAAAAGTACTGATTTATTGGAGATTATGTTATAGAAAAAACATGGTCATCCCATTAAACATACAAGTAGTTCCAATCACTTCAAAGACTTTATAAATATATAATATAAATCCTTTGATCGTCTGAGTATTGTCGCATTCAATGATTGCTCAATAGAAGTGGGGATCTCTTCACAGCACAGGAGTCGAATTATATGAGGATCATTTGAGTTGAATGGCCAATGATTGCCTTCATGACGTGCAAAATTTTCCTCGCAGTTCAAGCAAGCCAAGGGTAGTAAAAATAAAGCAAGAGCAACACTTCACAACAAAGTAAAGAAAAGGAGCACATAAGATTACAAGGCATGAGTCATGTGATGCAAGGCATCAAAAAAGTGACATGTTGCATAAAAGTTGTGGATGATGAAAAACTCACAAGATCAAGTTATGGATGAGGAATAACGTGGACTCACAAGTTAGATTACGGTAAAGGAATAAAGTGGAATTACAAAGATTGGTTCGAGGATATTTAAGTACAACCACAAAGCTAAGGTAAAAAAAGGATAGGAGATTGGTAAAGATAAAATTGTAGAAATTTTAGGAATGATTGTAAATTTAGAGATTTCACCCTAACATTGAGGTTTAAGGATTTATTTTCTATGAACTTTCAATATTAAGGAGGAATCTAAAATATAAATTACAATAATATATATTTTATTTTTATCTAATCAAATGTACAAGGTAACTTAAGAAAATCAAATCTGAACAATTGAATTTTAAGGAAACCTCAGTGAGATAGCATCACACTAGTGGTTAAACTCTAGTCATCAACTCCTCTCAACTAAGAATGATTCCCAACCAAAGTTAGTTTCACCAAAGATCTCCAATTAGGAAGAATACACATTGGCATCACACTCGTATAAGAGAAAATAAGATAATCTTCCACTATCTTCTCCACATCAAGTGCTCCAAGTGGTATTAGGGTTTCCAATGCCACAAAACCCTAGTTTTTTTTAATCACAAGAAGTTCCACAAGAACAAGTGCTCCCTGTACTTCTTTAAGGTTTTTGTTAGGGTCCTAACCATCCTAACCCCTCAAGTGGATAACATAATATGTTTTTCTATGTAATACGGGTTGACGTTAATAAATAAGGCCTGTGTAATAATGTGAACATGTCTAATGTAATAAGACTTAATAGAAAGTTTTGTTTCTAGTAAGATCTTCTTCTAGAATGTTCTCTAGAAGATACAAATAGTATAAATATGAGTAGAAAGCATGGAAAGGTTTGGTCTTGAGAAGTATTTTGTACTTGAGCTCTGCTTTGTTGGAGGTTTCCCCCTCGAAGAGGCAAGTGAACTTGGCTATCGAGATAATAAATGTATCATTTCTGGAATCAATTGTGTCATTGTGCTTTCACTTTCACTCTTTTTGTTAACAATTGTTATAACAAACTTATTTCTTCTTTGCATATTAACATCTGGTACCTTACAAGTGGTATCATAACACTTTCTTCTGCAAATTTTTAGACATTTTTTTTTCTTTTTTTCTAGCTAGAGACGTGTATTGTTGGCATCTTTAAAGAACAATGATTTGTCATTTGGTAGGTAAAATTGCAGTTGGGGAAGCATACACATAAGAAATACATACAATTTCACGTGGTTACTCGAAACTTTGTTTCACTTGGTTGAAAACCTTTGTAACCCCTATTGGTACCCCTTAGAGTAGTACCGCATTGGACAACACATGTACACAACCATTCACTCCCATGTACCCTCGAGTATATAGGGAGTCCCATAGGTCTCTTAAAACCAGTTGTAGATTAGCCACTTGACTACCTAACTACTATAGTGACATCGAGAACAACACTCAGGAAGACTACTCTCCTGTACCTAGGTAATCAAATAGAATGGCTAAAGGTATGATCGAGCATTCTTAGTTAGAGCCTTGATATATTGGGCCGAGTACTACTATTGGACCCCATCGATATATCAGAGAGCTATAGCATAGGGAAAACCCTTGTTCGTAGGAACCCTCAAAACCCTAACCCTTGATGTCAGATTAGAACAAAACATAAACATAGTAGACATTTTTCAACACAACCTTGCTTCTTGCACCCTGGTTGTGAAATTACTACACAATTTTAACTGCTAAATATTTGGGCATCCTGTCACTACAATATTATTTAGACAAGAGTATAATTTCGCAAGAGTTAAAAAAAAAAACTAGTATAGTGGTCCCACCGACACCCTTTTTTGGGACCTATCCCAGTAGATTTCTCTCTTCACACTGATCGTAGTGGTATCCCTCACTTATATGCCTTTTTTTCTTAGTGGACCCACCCACCCTCCATAGCACCCTTATTTTTGACCTATTCCATTGGATTCCTTTTTTCTCCTTGTTCATTGTGGTACACCTCACTCATAACCCCTTTATGTGTCCCACCAACCCCATTTTTACCCGCTTTTAGCCCAAATGACCCACACCCTCAACCAAGACTTTGACAGCCACATCCTTTCCTTAGACACCACCCACAACCAGACCGAGAATGACATAAAGGGACTCACTTGTAATATTGCTTCCCTCAATAATATCGCTACCCTCAATTCCAAATTTGAAACCCTCTCTAAAGAGGTCAAAAACTTGACAACCCTCTCTACAAATGTGAAAAACTTGACATCAATGATGAGTAAATTCKGAGGCCCTACCTCCTATGAACAACCTTCACACCAAGAGGGCACTGAATCTTGTCATTACATGGCCTTTCATTCTAACCCCCTTCATCATGAGTTGTGTCTTCCCAAAGTTGAGGTWAATAAATTTGATGGATCGAACCCCACAGGTTGGGTTACTAAAATGGAACATTATTTCTCCATGCATGGAATTATTGATGACTTGACCAAACTTTGCATTGGTGTTCTTTATTTGGATCCTAAATGATGGCAATGGTGGAAATGGTGTAAAAATTTGCACAGAGCTATCTTGTTTGGACCCAATTTGTTGTAGACCTTTATGAACGCTTTGACATTGACACACATTATTTGGGTCATTTGACCAAGATGAATCTTTCTTGTGAGGTGGAAGAATATATCGTTTCTTTTTAGCAATTGAATTTTTGAACTAAAGGCATGTCAGACACCTTTTTCCATGAATGTTTTATCAGTGGCCTTAAGGATGACATCGAAGATCATGTCCTAATGGTTCGTCCCTCAACCTGGCTTGCCACTACTCATTGTTACAAGGAATCACAACAAGTTGTCTCTTTCCAAATTAGAAAACCCTCCCTTATTCCCCGCTCCTGACCCACAAGTCCTGCCCCTCCTTCCCCTCCTCTTAAGATACATGGAAAGAATGGGTGAATGCCAACTTAAGGGTCTTTGCTATAACTATGATGAAAAATATTTTCCGTGGCACAAGTGTAAGGAGAAAAGTATTTTTATGGCCATTTTTGAGGAAATTTATAAAGAAGACAAAGATGTTTCCTCTTTTGAATCTCTACCCCAAGCCAATGATCCTAGCCCACCATCTGATCCACCAAAAGTTGAACCGATTATCTCTATGAATGCTCTCATTCATATCTTTGATTCCCAAACTCTTAAGTTAAAATGGGAATATCGAGAATTGGAAAGTCATTATCTTGGTCGATAGTGGCAACACCCATAATTTTATTCATTGTCGCATTGCTCAAGAGACCCTATGCCATATCCATGTAGTCAATAATTTTCAATCATGATTGCTAATGGCAGTTCCATGAAATGTGGGGGTCATTGTCAAAATGTGTGCCTGCAAATTGGTCATTATCACTTCAAATCCACATGTTCTCTATCGACACGAGTGGTTGCAACATTTTTCTGGGTGTTGAATGGTTATGCACACTAGGCCCCATCACCATGGACTTCAAGGAATTAACCACATGTTTCCAACCATATGAACAGTAATACCAACTCCAAGGAATCACCGTAGGTGCCCTTGAGATTATTCATTCACACTAAATGGAGAATCTCCTAAAAAAAATTCATTCTAGCATTATTTCCCAATTCCATGTCATTCAAACAGTTGAGACCCCCTTACACAATGTTCATCTCAACATCCAGTTTCTCCTCTACAAACACCAATCTATTTTTAAAAATACCAAAGGGATTCCTCCTTCCCATGACACCCATGATCATTCCATCCCACTTGTCCATGGGAGTCTTCCTCTCAATGCTCTCCCTTATCATCACCCCTTTTCCCAAAAAAATGAAATTGAGAAAATTGTTTAAGAATTGTTGGCGGTAGGTGTCATCCATCCTAGTACCATCCCTTACTCTTCTCCCATCGTCATGTTACTCAAGAAATAAGGTACATGGTGCATGTGCCCTAATTTTTGAGCCCTCAACAAAATTACTGTCAAAGATAAATTTCTCATTCCTGTCATTGATGATCTTTTGGATGAATTGAATGGTGCTCAATTATTTACCAAACTTGATCTACATTTTGGCCACCTCTAGATACATATGAAAGAGGTTGTAATGTAGCTACGGGGAATAATATGGGGCACCTAGGGAGTACCTGTTATCGCAGGATTTGTACTCATGCAAAGCCCTCGAAAATATCCCAAATATTGTATAACTATGGAGAATCTTCCACTGTCACCTGAGTAGAGACTTCCCTCATTTTAGTGATGGAAGAGGTCCACTACAAGGGAGGCTTCCTTGGTGACCTAAAGGGATCAAATATCAAGATTAACCAAGCCTACATCCCCCTCTCTTGTCACCTGTTAGTTAGGTCTAGGTCTAGGAAAGGGGTGGGAGATAACGAGGTAATTTTTGTACCTATATAAGCCAATAAACAATGTGCATCATATATAGACAATTACCAAGTTATAGAATGCAATAATGATTCTTTAGACACTAGACAATCAATAATCACTATGTCTGTTGCAAATTGCGGTAGTAAACTAGTTTCATAACAACAATTAATACTTTGCAGTAGAAGCAAATAAAAGTGTTCAAAATGTAGCAATTCACCATAAAAGTAAGCATTTAACAAGTATAACATTATCCAATTTCTAGAAGTATTTTTTGAGAAAGTTAAGCCACTTATAAATGGGTGTATGCAACAAATTAAAGTAGTTTTTAGTGGCTTTAGAAAAAATTTATAACAACAACAATAAAATAGTAGTAGTTTGCTAGAGTTAGGGTTAGAAATGTTAGTAAATTGTTGGAGAGAGAGTGAATATTGATTTTAATAACTACTTTAACCACAAGAACACTCTTAGACTAGTTCCATTGTTCTCTACGGCTTATGGAATCTCAAATGCATTAGCTTGAAGATTGAACTAGATAAAACAAGAGAGGTAAGGTCTAAACCCTAAGGTGAAAACACACTTGGGCCTTAGATTTCAGACTTTGAGTAAAGAGGTACCTAGGGTGCAAACACTCTTGGGCCCTAAGTGTCTTACTTTCCTTTCTCTTGTTTCTTTTAGGTCAAGGATCAAAGGCTATAGTTAAAACTCTTTCTGAGGTCCTATGAGGTTGCCATCTAAGGTTTGTCTTTGACCTTAGTATGGCTCTAAGTTTAAACTGTATGGCTGTCTTCTTTTGTTGTTTTAGGACAACAAACAATCATCCCACATTTTGCTCAATGTTTTGAAGGTGAAGTTCTCTTTTAAGGTTCCCTTGCAAGTGTTTTCTTATCTCAATGTTAGCACATGCAATATAACTTAAAACACATAACACTACCTCTATATCTTTAACTTTAAAATGTTGATCTACACTTCTAAACATGCATAAATTTGACACGGGTATTTTTGGTCAACATGAACCTGGATAAAACCCCCCTAGGGTAAACCCGTTTGGGATATATGTCTATATAATGATGATCAAAGCAAGAGATACAACAAGTAATACAATACAATGGAAGCTGTATACATAACAATCTCCTCACAATCCTTTCCACAAGAACCAAAGAGAGATGTGCCCAAGCTCAGGTGCACCCTCTCCCTTTGTTGCCCTATGCACTGAAGTGAAGCTCTCTAGTTCCTCTTTGACCCAATGAAGAAATCCCTCCATGAGAATGTGCTCTCCTGTGCTGTCTCTCCACCGAAACTGTCAGAACTCGATTCCTCCAAGCAAATTTGCTACTAGGTAGTTGTCAACCCACTCCACAGGTGTGCCCTCCTCCTAGCAGAAATGATCACCATAAAATAACAGAGGCCAAAGTTGGATATCTCTCACCATGAAAGCATGCACCCTCCCTCTAGCCTCCTCATGAAACTGACCTCATCTCAAGGTGAAAATTCCTTCTCTTCTGGTGAGCAAATGAAGGATACAAGTGCGCCTCCTCTCCTAGATGCACCCCTCCTCCATATAAAATGCTCCCTCCAAGAAATAGAAGCTAACACTCCATGGATATGCTCTCCATACAAGCTCAAAGTAGAAAAAGCTTCCTCCTCAAGCTCTCAATGGTTTCTCTCAAACCCTCATCAAGTGTGCCCTCTCCCTCCTTGAGAAATGCGCCCTCGTCTCTTCTCCAAAAACTCACAAGTGAAGAATGAATCTCAAAATGCACTATACCCTCACTTTAGCCTCCTTTGGCCAAGCCCTAATAGATCAATGGCCTAGATTAGATCTAGCCAAGTCTAATCAATGGGTGAGATCTCATCCAAAAATCTCACTAAGGAAACCCACTTTCCT